>JAQISU010001235.1:17185000-17785000 GCA_029339505.1 Unio delphinus
AGAATTGGTAATTTCTTAAGTAAAACAACGGAAAAAAATCTAAGACACAATAATATAGCCCGAAAGTAGACCAGTCTACTCTCCAAAACATTTCCAGGTTGAAATCTGATAACCTATACCCAGACCAAAATAAACTGTTCAGTTCTATTGAAAATAATATGATGATTTAATCCATACTCACAATTTAAAAAACAAACTATGTAGTATGTTGTTGCAAAGTAAATGTCCCTGTTCATGTACACAGTGAACTTGATTTTGGACACGGTCAAGTACTAAATACAGTGATACACATCAATATGACCATTGAACTAATAAATATATAACCAACGTTAATTGTGTTACCCGTAAACTGAATAAAAACGAAAAACATTCACAAAACTCAAAAACCGCATTTGCATTCCACCTCTCGTGCTTAAGACAACCTGCATCCTTCCGTCACTCACACAATCTCATGTCTGTCGTTTCGCCCGTTCTTCATCCACTCAGACAATATTTCGTATGTTGTTTCGTACGTTTTTCACTCACTCACACAATCGCGTGACAAAGTCTTACCAATTTTCATGGATTGTCTTGATACTTGATAATATTATTAACATCTATTTGACCTGCAGCTGTCTGCAGTGTATGACAAACTCTTGGGAAGCAATTCGTCTTACATTTTTTAAATGATCGCCACATAAATTTGGTAACTGTTACGGCCATGATATGAAGATGTACATATGAACAAATCGCTTTGTTAATAATTGCAACATTTTTCTTGCAAATGAATGATGTGCGTGATATAATCTTGTGAATGAATTTAGTCTTAGTTTTTTTTAATATAGATTGTGGTGAATTTTCATACACATTATGGTCATTGTCTGAAGCTTTTGTTTGATTTTTCTTTCACTGGCTGTAGTTGTTATTGTTGTTGTAGGGTTGAATGCCATTTTTCAGTACAAGATAGGCTATACATGGCGGCCAATATAAATGGTGGAGAAAAAAACCATTTACAGAAAGAACCACCGACCCACTTCACTGGATGTAGTTTATAACTCAATATTATAAAAGGGACCAGTCTGATAAAATTGCGATGGATCGCTATACTATTTGGAAAATGTCATGACCATCATCTAAAGATATGCTTACTGACTTTGCCTTGGGCTAGACATTGTGTATGACAAGATATCGTGAACACAACTAGTCTCAGAGGTTAGAATTCAAACTATTATGGTCATTATTTGACGATCAGCATATGCAGTAGTCATTTTCCTCGTGAATGCCTTTCTAGAGCGTTTACCGTTTTTATCATGCAGTTGCATTCAGTAATTGGCAATAATCTGCAAACGCAAATTGCAGGGTGTTTTTATACAGATATCTGTCAAACTCGTTACATATGGTTATAACCCAAACATGTGTATTTTAACAAATTTGTATGCTCTTGTTATTTGCATACGAGTCATTGCCTACGAGAATACAATATATTCATAAATTATTGTACCAACAGTATTTGTTCAATATTTATACTCAAGACTCGTCTCTGCAATGATGTGTAGGTCTTTTGGGAGGAGAAACGATGCTACATTTACCTGAACAAATTGATCTCTATCAATCCTGCTCATCTTCAAGCCAGTGAATTAAAAAGACCTCGTCCATTGTAAAGTATCGTTGAATGAACATATATTCATTAATTAACATCTGACTAGTGGATACAGTCTTATTAACTTGTCAAGTTTTGAGCTGAGAGGATTAATTTATTTAAATTAGTTTTTGGATTTACAAAGTGCTCATTGATTATTTTCCGACTAAAATCCCTATTAATCAATATTACAAAACGTTTTGATTTTTGTTTCTATTTTGTTATTTTGATTATGTGATATGGAGTAATAACACTTTAATATACGTTCAACATGAGTCACTCGAATGAAAAATTAATGAACCTGCTTTAAAGTAATAAATAAATCATTTATAATCGTGTTTACTTCTGCTATGCATCATATTCATTAACAGGTTTGTTTTGCCAGATCAGACGTTCCTCGTCTAGCAAGCTAATTTCTTTATCAGGAATCATATTATTAGGTGGTATGGAATTTATACGTTTGCATTTTGAAGATTCTTCTTCGATTATTGTATTCAGCGGCGAGTGTTATCAAAAATTATATCAGAGAAGAACAAATATAATGAGCGATTAAAACACGTTCTGAACATTAGTTGAAAACGATTAGGGCACATTAACAGAAACCAGAACAATAAAATGTAATCCTTACGTCAAACAATCTGGTTTCATAATAATTGGGGATCTAAAAATATGATCCAGGAAAAGAGTTTATCCTTCGTCATGATATTGTTCGGCGACTTAGACGCATCGCTCGATCGATGTACTGGTACTCAAGTACCCTATCACAGATGGAAAGCAGATCTGCATGATCTCATCGAACGCGTCAGAAGAGACCTAAAAGCGATGCCCCAAAACTATCCTGAGCGTCGTAAGCTCGTCCATGAGTACAAAGTGATATCAGGAAGAGAGATCCTCACCTCAGTATAAAAAGCAACTGCGAGACAAATACGAAACTCTCACGGTAAAAGCAACTCAGTCTTCCAAACTTCTTCGATTACTCGGAGTAGCTTTAAACATTCATCTGGTCAAGGAACACAAATTTCGTTGACGTATTTGATCAGAGCTATATCGTTGATATCGCCTGGTCGTTTTATCCAGCGTCGCATAGAAGATTATTACAATTTATGGCTAAACATGGGTCTTCGCAAGAGTCAATTCTATTTCGTTTCAACTTCTAAATTCACTCCGCTGCGGGGAATTAAGTGTGCACCACAACCCAACTCTATCATGGCTACCAAGGCCTCCATAACTGTCAAAACCAAGGATGAATAATTATTCGTGTGTGCTATCCTTTATACACTATATCCCGTCGAGGACAATGCCTATCGAGTCTCCAAGTATCTTGATACTCTCCATACCACCGGAATCACCTTTCCTGCAGCTGTCAAAGTCATCCATACACTAGAAGAGCTCAACGAGGGACTCTCCATCAACGAGTTAGGACTTGATGACAACAAAGCGGGAGATAAGCAGTTCGTGGTCTATCCACTGCTGATCTCTCCCCCAGTCTCACAGTGCAGCATCAATTTTACTGTATTACCATCACCATTTCATCTACATCAAATACTTCAGCCGATTATGTCAATCTCAATACACGCAGCATACAAATCACAGTTATTTCTGAGATCGCTGATTGCAATGTTTCATCAATCAAAACGGCTACACGATCACATTTCGTCAGAATATTGTCAAAAACTATAAGCCATTCAGATGCCACTCGATGGATCGCTGCAATGCAAAACCACCAAAAATTCACGCATACGTTTTACGTCGTCTTTGATTCAGACGCGATCCTTGAAAAGGTGCAGGGGCCATCTCCTAATCAAATCCATTCTTTTTGCTGTAGTAGATGATAAGCACATTCCATGCACGATCGGCTCTTAAATCTGCTGTTCTGTCGATGAGTGTTTGTCTTCGTCATGCCAACATTAGATTGTAGAGGATTGTATTATTAGGGTTTTTGAGCAACTAAACTGTCATGCCACCAATCACTATCGAGGAGCTCTTTATGCCGATTGAAATCTACGCTTCAAAGATCCTTACTTCCTTCCAGGCATCGCGCATAATCTACGGGGATACGATGGACACTTCATCAGCGCAGCACTCAGTCATCTACAAGCAAGACACTTCTCGCCAAAATCCTACGTCGACTTCAATACCCATCAACAAACTAAGCAACTACAAACTTCCGTAAAATATTCTTCAAACCCATGAACATAGTCTTCGGAAAAAATACATGGAAAACATCAGACGCTGAAAGAAAATCGAAATCGTCAATAACCAACGACAACGAGATAAACTGGGTGCCAACGATGCCTTCATCAGCATGAAAATCTTTGACGCATAAATTGTCACGACTGAGTCCAGAGAAAAACACATATCACGCTAGATAAAACCATCTACGTCGGTCCAGCCGTTCTCGACCTCTCAAAAATGTTCATGCTTGTCGAACAACAATGAAATAAACATGAGCAATAATGTTGACGTTTAATAAAATTTAATGCCGGAAGTTCCCACAATTCCAGGCAAAATCACGTGATGATCTGTATAGTCTGAAACACGACTACATATGTGGTTGTTTTTTAAATTATAAAATTGGCTAAATTATTAAATTATCAGTCGCTTCGCGCAAAGAGAATTGAACTTATGTTGAGTTCAATAGATGTTATATGACTAAAAGAATGGGAATATTTGTTGTAATAAGACAAGAAGAAACAAATCTGGACAGTAATCTAGGTGGGTGTTATATTTTTATTTGATTGAAAAACAAAATATCTCTATATGTACTGCACAACAAAAAGATAGTGCAGACTTTATCAGAGAGAATGTAAATAGATGAAAACGATGATCGATCACCAGCAGCAACTGGAACAGGACCGAAAGTACCAAATGATGCTGTCATGGCGACATTCTCAGTTTGATTAGTCACTCGATCATACGATGAAAAAGATTCTATCAAGTAAAAAAAAACGGCTATCTGAAAGTCGTATAATTTTTTTTAACTTTATTTGTAACGGAAAGCAAATCATACACATATCTTCCTCGATTTAATTTTTGTTTATATAATTAATAAAAGTGTTGTATTTTACGTTGGTTCGTGTTGTTCTATTATATTTTCCTGTTACTCCTTCCATTAATTTAATATTTGTAGTATTGTTTATTCGATCCTGGAAAAAAAGACAAAACCACAAAGGAGTGGGAGAGATCTCAAACAAATGAACCATTCCATGGCATCCTTCCTCTGTAAAAGAGAGAAAACATTAGCAAAAAAAAAAAAAAAAAAACGAACAACTTAACAAGGGACAGTTTTTCTCTGCCTAATGCCAAATAATCATTTCTCAAAGTAAAGTTAAGCACATGATAAAAACAAAGGTTGCGAAATGTATTTGTGATTGTGTTAAATGATATGTGCATGCATATGCATGTATGTATGTATGTATGTATGCATGTATGTATGTATGTATGTATGTATGTATGTATGTATGTATGCATGCATGCATGTCTGTCTGTATGTATGTATGTATGTATTGTTACGTGCTTAGGCTCGAATAAGCAGCAACACAGAAAGAAGTGAAATTAACAAGGTTGTAAAATTTAACAAACAAATTTTATTAAGTACAAATTTTTCATAAGAGAACATAAATAAACTTACGGTTTTAGAGAATCAAATCCAACATTAATCCAATATAGAGTTCACAAAATAACCCACTAATGGAATTGCAAGAGTCTTGATAAATAAATGTTCTATTAGTTCCAGGTTCAAATTTTGACGATGTAACCCAAAATGGCTGACGATGTCACGTGATGCAGTTCTTGTTTTTATAATCCAAATGAAAATTATGAGCACATGTTCTTTTCCAGATAAATAGAATAATTCCTCTTACTACAACGAAATGACACAATTTCCAGTACAAGGTAATTAATTATAACTCAAACAGAAGACGCAACTTAATATCATAAAAGCCCAACATCTACTGACTTTTCTCTCACAGTACAATTAATTTAAATGCCCGTTTTTTTTAACGTAAACAAGGGATCGCGTGATTTTCTGGAAGTTCATAGAAGGTCATAGAACAAACGTACCATCATTTAAACATGTACGCAAAGAAAGATCCAGATAAGAAAGATCATCCACTGTTCACCCACCCACCCCAGAACTAAAAATAAAAAGATGTCCTTGGATTTTAGTCAATCGTTTCTAAGGCTTGTTTATCACTCTGAAGGAAGGCCAGAAATGAGGTTAACAAGTCAAGGTCATCCTGTGCTTACAGATAGAGTATAGGTCAGCCTGAATTTTCCAGAATAAATATCTCCCAATTAATGAATATTAAAGACAAATTTGAATTTACAAGTATAAATAAAAAATTTAAATCAAATTTATGTAACAGAATGTATGTATGTATGTATGTATGTATGTATGTATGTATGTATGTATGTATGTATGTATGTATGTTGTAAGGGTTTAACGTCATTTTTCACACGATAGGCTATACATGGCGGCCAGTATTAATGGTGGAGGAAGAACCAATGAGAAACCTCGGAAAGAACCACCGACCAAGAGAAGCTACTGGCAAGCTTTGTCACATACCCACATTGGCCATATCCGAGACTCGAACCCACACAGATAGTAGTGATGTGACATGATCGGTAACGGAGAGCGCTGAAGAACACTCGGTGTATGTACGTAATGTATGTATGTATGTATGTATGTATGTATGTATGTATGTATGTATGTATGTATGTATGTATGTATGTATGTATGTATGTATGCACTTCAGAAGGGGAAAAATGATGCATCCACTTAGCTTTACTAGGAAACTGCCAAGATAACTTCGGCTTAACTCCACTATGTTCTGAATCTTTTGAAAACTGCTTGGAGAGTTTGCGTAAAACAAATTGTACATAACACACATACTCGATATAAGAGTAAAAGGAAATAAACGGATATTACCATAATGGTATCCTTTATTTGGCTTTCACTTTACAGTGCCAACATAGGTTTCATGCAGGAAAAACCATATGGTTTCTTTTCGCAGATTTTGCTAATCAGATAAACAGGCCGAATATGAACGTCTTAATAGTTGCAATAGGACTCACGGCATTAATTCAACTCCCATAGAAAAAACATGGATACACCATCATATTTAAAATTCAATAACTTAAAATTTATGGGTACTGATGATCAGAGCTATATTTCTCCATACACAACTATCCTTGGTGCAAGCTTCTGTGTGGAGAACACCACATGAGCCGCGAGATTCTTTCATTTACATTGCATTGAGCACGTGTTATCGATTCTGCACCAAATGAATCAGGCGCTACTTTTATTACTGAGTACTCCTAAGTCTGTATAAAAACTAAAATTGCATTAATAGATATTTGTCTTTATTTTTTAAAATTACAAATAAAATAAGCTCTCAAAATTATATATTTTTCTAAACTTTTACTTTTCATTATTACCAAATTATGAACCACCAAATCCGTTTAAAACTCTATTTTTTGTTCACCCATTTCTAGACTGGTTTCAGAGTTCTTCCATATAATTAGTACAGTGTGTCCTGTTGGAAGTCTTAGCATACCATCACAATGCCAAACATCTTAAAAGTCTATATGATCTTCTTTATCATGGCCAACGGTGCTCATTAGACTTACCAAAGAAGCAATGTATCAGCTTTATTACTCTTCTGTATGACAAGGTATTATCAATGTTAGTTATCAATAAATGGGCAAATTATTTTTCATAACAGATTTTTGTCAAATGTTTAATCAAATGTTGCGCGAGGGAAAGAAGCCAGAAACAGTTTTGAAGGTGCCAAGTAGCTCAGAAAAATTATAACAAAGATAAATAATATTAATTTATTAATTATTAATTCATTAATTAATAATAATCATGCACACTGAAAATTGTTTACACACTATGTATCATTATCTGGTCTGTAAATTAAAAAAACCTATACATCGGAATCCAGTCTGTACATGTTGAAATTAAACGGGACCTTATACAATAATTCCAGTCATCTAGCAAATTTCGATCTTCCAACAGATGATGTCCACAATCTTCATGACAGACATCGATCTGAGCCAGACATTAATGAAATCTTCTTCATGCGTGAAATCAAAGTTAAAAAGCGGCAGTAAGTTTAATAGCACTGTATGTTTGAAGCTCTCAATGGACGGTCGGTTAAGCAGTGTCTGCATAAATGGTTAATCTACACCGCGCATGATATGTTCCTAAACAAAGCTATTGTCGGCACCTCCTTACGCTTTCTCGGTTTGTTGTAGTATCAGTGTAATGTCGATCCATATAAGCTGTTTTTCGCTTTCAGAACGTCGTCGTTGACTCAACATCTTGTTTTGAAGTTTGAGCATTGCCGCCCTGGTTTTGGCTATAGGCCGTTGTTTTCTCAGTGATCCATTGTGCTCGTCGCACACAACATTATGAGTGGTGAAGACCAAGCTGATTGAAATCAGTCCCTAGCTCTCTCAGAGAACCGTCGTCCTCAGTGCCCCAGAGCGACTTCACGTACTTATGCGATGCGTTCACCCAACCCAGCATTCGACATGGGGTAACTTGCTGTGAAAGAAATTCTCTTTCAGGAAACTGATCACTTCAATTTTTTCATCATGTTTAAGATAAATTGTTTGTTTGCTTCCCAAAATAAACCTATTTATACCTCTTGTAATAATATATTGTGTTCACGAGGAAAGAACTGATGTCAGTGGTTGAAACAAGTGAAAGAGAGCACCATAGAAAAATCAAACAGAACATGCGAAGGCGAGTGCTGTGCACAGCACAACGCGGTCATATAAAAGAAAGCACTTGACCTCAGCCCTGCATCAGATGTAGAATGGGTGTTTGTGGACACCTGCAGATGTTTCAGAATAGCAACATGATTAAAGAGACTACGTCGATTATCGAGTACATTGCACAAATTAAAGATGTTGCGATGAAGACATCCTAGAAAAGACGTAAGAAAAAGTTCATGCATGCAGAAGGAAACATTGGGTGTTGCCACGTGAAGTTAAGACCGCGATCGTTTTAATATTTTTTTTTAAAAAGTATTCAGTTCCCTAACACCGCACACGGTGTTTACGTACAAGGGTTTTGTTGTAGGTGACCCTGATGACATTGTTTTTGGACAGCTCTCGCCGTTGTTGTCGCGTGAACAAAAGCTGCATTCGTGCCACTCATATAGCAATCGTCGCGATGAGATCTAAAGTCACAGAAACATTGTTTCCCACCATGGCCACGATGGCTTCGTCGTGGATATCTGGATTATGCAAAGATGACAATGATGAACGCCTTGTCACCGTTGCTGGATACGACTTTGCCCGTCATTGCGTTCCCAAATATTAGTAATATTAGAGAATGAATATTAAAATAAACATAATGGATGAGGATATATGTACAAGAAACTCAATGAATTTGTTTTGGGATACAGCTGGTGCAAATGTATTGGCAAGTATCAGTTGACGATCAGAAACTATGATGACCGCTGGTAGCAACTCTTTGTACCGGACAACCACAACTACAACCGTCTGTTTATTTATCAGCAAAACAAATATCCCTGAAAATTCCAGAGTGTATAGAACTCTGGCTATGTTTTTGTCAGACACAAAGCGATCAGTAGGGTCTTAATGTTATGCGGACTATCAATCTTCTACGGAAATATGTGAGAGTATTATTTATCCAAGGTGGTGGTAAAGAATCATTTCATAATATTGGAACAATGACTGGATCAAGCGTAAGAGAAGCGCACGAGCATAAAATAGCGCACGAGCATAAAATATCATGAAAGAATCCGAGAAGGCTTCTAGAACATATCCTTATCTTTGAATTGTGCTTTTAAACATAGGATCATTAAGACAGTACATCGATTGAACCGGGTGGAATCTAATGCAGAGTCCTTTCAAAATCGATACTTTACTTTATTGATCGTTTGATTGCAGGAGACCCAGCCTACAAAAAGCATTTTCTTTGCTCAATTGCCTACTTTTAAAATAATAGTGCTGGATATCGATAAAATGCAACAACACCTCAATGACACCATCGACGAATATTTTCCGAAGCTCCATGCATCGTGAGACAGAATAAAACGCCCCGAAAGTATTATCAAACATAACAAATATCCAGATGGTGGTGGTCGTCATATATCACAGAGTATAGTTAATATTACGTCAACGATTTCTGTAAATAATTTCTTGTGACGCCCTTAATGGTATTTATACAGCAGTGAGCAAGCTCAATAGGTTCACCGGCGAATCTCAAACTCAGCAAGGGTATGTTCTATTCAAAGCTTTTCTTTAGAGATCCGTCTTTGTCACGAATACCGGACATCAGTGGCGAGGAATAAACATTAAGCTATTTGTGCGTGACAGGCCCTGAACTCTAGCGTTCGGAACAGCACATTATGAAATGGTCCGTCCTGAACGCTATCGCTCCGAACGGCCTAGCCTCGGGTCGCTAGTAAGCAACGAAATAATCGCTTATCGGCCATTGGTCGGTACCATCAAACAATTTTGTTGCCAAGTGAAGCTTTGCTCGTGAATACATTATGCTTTTCTTCAATGCTGGCGACGTTCTTGCCCCATTGACATGAGAGGGAGTGTTTGCTCTAGACTTGACTGCTCGAGCGACCACGTGCTTCAGACTGGCTTAAATCGCAATCGGAATTGGAATCCAAGGATTTGGATTAACATGCTTTGCATTCGGCATCGGAATATAAGGTTAATCGTGGAATGCATTAGTAATCTATGGATTCCACAATATGTTTTCTTAGCTAGCTCGCACACAAACATGTATCCTTCTCTTTCCAGAGCAGATCTAATTTTATCCAAAGCGATCACAAGTGTAACAAATTCAACAATCATCCCGTGTAAGGGAAATTTTCATTGTGCGTTGGAATAATTTCATAAATCGATTCCCCGCTGCTGGAGCCTAACAACCCTCCTCCAGTCGCTGCCAAATCATTTCAAAATAGCCGTCAATTTTTTTTTCAGAACTCTCATATGTATACTACTACTGTGGAAATTCAGTTTAGAATTAAAAAGAGACTGGTCAGAAGAAATAGCATAAACGTTTCAAAAACACGATTCAATCATATTATCTTATTGATATATAATTTCCGATTATTAATGCACCGATATTGATTTATTTCATGAATATTTAGAAATTGAACACTGATACGTAATCATTTGACTTTTAATCCTCCTTAATTCTTTTGGATACATTTTCCAATTTACTTAGAACTATTTTGCTGTCATACTTTACATACGTATATAATCCATGTGCCCGTCAGTACAGAACGGGATGTCAATATGTGCACTTCTTATCGTTTTCCCTTTCAACGTCTGTAGAAAACAATAGTAGTGATGCCTCAAAGAATGGCCATATGCACATAAAAAATAGAGTTGTCATTCATGAATGAAACATTATTCATAGTTACCCACATCACCCTAATTACATTCATATTCTGTATATATGCATGAGATGCAACCAAATGTCACAATTTATGACTTTCCACGGAGTAGACGCTCAGTTATCTAGCTACATATAAAATAGCGTCATAACTAGACAGGGTACTGTAGACCACGAGGTGCAATCTTTTACGGGAATTTAGTTATTACCAAATAGGACGCAGAAAGAAGTTCAGCTAAATCCTCAGAATCAAAGCTATATTTTGACTTGCTTATAAAACTTTTTGCAGACGAGACTAAAGGAAGATGCGTAAATTACTGAGGGCCAGGAATTAATTTTTGTATGTGTGGTTACACAAAACAGTTTTTGCAAAGGAAATTATCCTCATTTTATACTGCAAATAATTCGCCACCACCCCAAATATACTGGTCGAAAATGACCTCATAAAAACATAAATCTCAAAATAGAAAACATACCGTACTATGCATACATTTCCATCATCTAGTGTTTTGATTGTCATAAAGTCATGCACACGACGATACAAATGGACCCTATATGCAAGGATAGATAGATAGATAGATAGATAGATAGATAGATAGATAGATAGATAGATAGATAGATAGATAGATAAAAAGAATGGAGTTTGTGTTACAGTTTACAGAAAAACGTAAATATATTTACTGTTTCTTCTATTGTTAAGTATTTCTTGACCTCACCAATTCCACTTTATAGCATTGGGCAATTTTTTCAGTAAAGGTATGCGTGAGAAGAAGATTTAGACTACTATTAGGTTATTATTTCGTTTCATTAAAAGTTCTAATTTCCGTCACAACTTCAAACACGGCTTTACAGAAGCATTGACGAGAACCTTTGATTAGTTGTTTGCCGATACGTTTTTCACATTTAGATCTGCGTATTACAAATCTCTGACTTAGACAAGAAACTCATTAGTTTATCAGTTAATACATTTAATGTCACTCATTTTTGCTTAAGAATGATTGTTTTCCAGTGCAGAACAGCGATAAATGACTATGTTTCATTTCATTGTCTTCGATTGCGATCATAGTGCAAACAAACTACAGATACACTGATTTCAATCATCTTTCTCAGAAGAAAAATATGACGATCATTAATTGCACTCATAAAAGTGTACCGGTTAAAATGACCAGTAACCACATCTTCGCTAGCCAAGGTTACGATATGATATTTCGATCTATTCCTTGGCGGAACGAAACGAATATAGTGTTCCTTTGTCCTAGCGACATCAACTGGATTTCATGAATCGCATCCCTTAGTATGTAATGCCATCTAACCAATATTGTGGTGCATTGTACAATGGCCGAAGATGGCGGGGGCAAGTGACATAAAAACGACACTTTCGAAGTTTATCATCGTAAGTATGAAGATGTACTAGGTGTATTTGAGTGAAATCGCTTATTTATCAGTCCATTCAAGTTGTGTGCTACCCTTTACTCGATTATGTAGAAGAAGTATTAAAATTTGAAGAACTTGATTTTGATGCGGTGGCTTGACACCGCATTGAATTAATTGTTTGACCAGCAGCAAAGAAATATCTGCTCGAAACATCAAGAAATAGTTAGGATTATTACATCGGAACCTTGGCTAGCGAAGATACATCAAGATGTAGTTAGGGTTATTACATCGGAACCTTGGCTAGCGAAGATACATCAAGAAATAGTTAGGATTATTACATCGGAACCTTGCCTAGCGAAGATACATCAAGATGTAGTTAGGGTTATTACATCGGAACCTTGCCTAGCGAAGATACATCAATATGTAGTTATGGTTATTACATCCGAACCCTGGCTAGCGAAGATCCATCAAGATGTAAGGGTTATTACATTGGAACCTTGCCTAGCGAAGATACATCAAGATGTAGTTATGGTTATTACATCGGAACCTTGCCTAGCGAAGATACATCAAGATGTAGTTATGGTTATTACATCGGAACCCTGGCTAGCGAACATACATCAAGATGTAAGGGTTATTACATCGGAACCCTGGCTAGCGAAGATACATCAATAAATAGTTAGGATTATTACATCGGAACCTTGCCTAGCGAAGATACATCAAGATGTAGTTAAGGTTATTACATCGGAACCTTGCCTAGCGAAGATACATCAAGATGTAGTTAGGGTTATTACATCGGAACCTTGCCTAGCGAAGATACATCAAGATGTAGTTATGGTTATTACATCCGAACCCTGGCTAGCGAAGATACATCAAGATGTAGTTAGGGTTATTGCATCGGAACCTTGCCTAGCGAAGATACATCAAGATGCAAGGGTTATTACATCGGAACCTTGCCTAGCGAAGATACATCAAGATGTAAGGGTTATTACATCGGAACCTTGCATAGCGAACATACATCAAGATGTAGTTATGGTTATTACATCGGAACCTTGGCTAGCGAAGATACATCAAGATGTAGTAAGGGTTATTACATCGGAACCCTGGCTAGCGAAGACACATCAAGATGTAGTTAGGATTATTACATCGGAACCCTGGCTAGCGAAGATACATCAAGATGTAGTTAGGGTTATTACATCGGAACCTTGCCTGGCGAAGTTACATCAAGATGTAGTTATGGTTATTACATCCGAACCCTGACTAGCGAAGATACATCAAGATGTAGTTGGGGTTATTACATCGGAACCTTGCCTAGCGAAGATACATCAAGATGTAGTTATGGTAATTACATCGGAACCTTGCCTAGCGAAGATACATCAAGATGTAGTTAGGGTTATTACATCGAAACCTTGGCTAGCGAAGATACATCAAGATGTAGTTAGGGTTATTACATCGGAACCTTGCATAGCGAAGATACATCAAGATGTAGTTAGGGTTATTACATCGGAACCTTGGCTAGCGAAGATACATCAAGATGTAGTAAGGGTTATTACATCGGAACCTTGCCTAGCGAAGATACATCAAGATGTAGTAAGGGTTATTACTTCCGAACCCTGGCTAGCGAAGATACATCAAGATGTAATGGTTATTACATCGGAACCTTGGCTAGCGAAGATACATCAAGATGCAAGGGTTATTACATCGGAACCTTGCATAGCGAAGATACATCAAGATGTAGTTATGGTTATTACATCGGAACCTTGCCTAGCGAAGATACATCATCATCATCATCATCATCATCATCATCATCATCATCATCATTCAAAATAAAATATAATGCTTGCTGGCTTCAGTGATGGTTTAAGCTCGTGGAGCTTTCTTTGTTTCGAAACTTGTCGCTGTTGTTTCAACTTGTTCTAAGATGAGAGAGTAAGTAGTTCTTACAAGTATCTCAAGGATGTATTCCTATCCCTAATTTCGTTCTTGCTATAGCTTTGCCTTCTTGTGCATGTATGTATGTATGTATGTATGTATGTATGTATGTATGTATGTATGTATGTATGTATGTGTGTGTGTGTGTGTGTGTGTGTGTGTGTGTGTGTGTGTGTGTGTGTATGTATGTATGTATGTATGTATGTATGTATGTATGTATACCAGGATAAAAACGTGCGACAATAACATCTATGGATTGAAGTAAAGCCGATTATGTTCTATTTTCAGATTGCTTTGAGAAACAAATGCTCCATGCCACCATATGTACATTGAGGTTCTTTTTTGCAAATGATTGGAAATCAGACGACGGATGCAATACTGGTGTATAGGTCTAAATATCAACGATAACAATCTGGATAGTATCGCTAATTTATTTACGGAAGTAACAAAAACATCCGTTGTTGGCGAGTTACAAATTTAGTTATACATCTTGTGAGGCTGTCTTTTATTAATGAGTTTGTCTCCAGCATGGTATTTATGTAAATTTTGTAGTCTTACTGTCTTCATTTATAAAGCAACTATATCGATTTTCATGGTTCTCTGTTTATGAAAACACTTTGCGGAAAATTACATCAATTATGCTATATCACTTTACATTTGCCCTGCTCAATTTTGGCGTTCAAATCCTCGACTCAAAGTGATCCAAATGCAAATTGGAGATGCATAACGTTGGAGATGTTTGGAAATTGTATTCATTAGAATTGTAAGAATTGTGATGCTGCTAATTTACTGCCATGTGTGTGGATCCCTTACTAAACTCTCCCTTGATAGACTTGCTCCAAACATGCATCATTTGATTTTGGTTCGGTTTGATTGTTTAAATCACAGCAACACAAATAGACTATTTTGCACTGAGGCAACTGGAGTTACCAGAGGATACATATGGCAGCCATCCCGTGCTGATGTGATGGCAGGATTCTACCCAGCAGTTGTATTTATTAATACACGAATAGTTACATATGTAACGTTTGTAAACGTAAAACTGATTTGAGAAATAAAATGAATACTGGCTTCAAAATCTACGAAGTAAAGTAAAATATTTCGGTGCAAACATTCATCGGAGACAACTTCTGTTGAGTTCATTAAAACTAATTGGACACTTTTGTTAAAACTCAATTAAAATTCAATTTTCTGATAATGTATATATATTTTTTATATTCACATTTAATTACAATGTTTTTTTAAAATCAGATGCTCTATCTAATAATTGTACCAAAAGTAAATTAAAATAAATGTCACATGCATATTTTCATATATTTAATTTCCTTAAAATTGCAATTTCACATCTGCGGCATCAGCAAATCAGTTAAAGGCATTGCGTATGCATATAGTTCCATTTCCATTTCCTTACAAACAGAATAAAGTCAGCTATTTAACAAGAGTCCTGTGTGGGCCTGTGAGATCTTACCCGACAGGAAATCTACACCAAAACGCTAAATTCCGTGGGAATTTGTAGGCAAATTAAGTCAGAATAATCCTTTATGAAATTTAAAGTTTCCGATTTTAGTAATCGCAGCCATATTCGATAAACTGTTAGCATCATTTGTACAATTTTGAAAGAGATAAATTCGACCTCAGTGAAATAAAGATTGATCTTGCCGGCTGTTTGAGTCTGGTCTCTATCATTACTTGTGCTGACGATGCATATTGCACATGGTGCGCATTCCCTAAAAAAGTTACATTAGAATGTTACAAAATAGAATCCAGTTTGGTCAACATATCATTCTACATGAAAGATGAAGAGCTTATATAAATTCTAAATTTAAATATTTTCACGCGTTGCTCACATGAAGCATTTGTAGGACATTCTGTTTAAAAGGTCCTCCTAATGTTGGTATGTTGTTGTTGTTTGTTCTAAGGTTTAACGCCATTTTTCAGCACACGATAGACTATACATGGCAGCCAGTATTATTGGTGGAAGAAGAACCAGTGAAAATCCCCAGAAAGAACCACCGACCCACGAGAAGCCACTGGCAAGCTTTCTCACAAAACTACATTAGCCGAATCTTAGACTCGAACCCACGCAGACAGAGGTGAGATAGATGGCAGTGATCCGTAACAGAGAGCGCTTAACCACAAAGCCACACGGGGGCCCCATTGTTGGTATGTAAACATGGGGTGATCCTCCTGATGTAGGTAATGTGTACAATTTTTTATCTTCTTCCATTAAATGAGTAATGTTCAGTGTCAGTGTCGATTATATAATCAGTTTTATTTCAAAGACAACTATACTTCAGAAGAAAAAAAGTATTTCTTATGGATAAAATCTCTAAATGAAAACTGAATAAAGAGGTATTCTTACATTGAAAATAGTTCAGACGGAACGTATATCAATGCCTAAAGTTGTGTAAGGTATATGCCATTTAAATGCGAAAAGAAACTTTCATATACGTGTATATTTATGTTGAACTATAATAATTTGTTTTATTTAATGAATCTGAACAAAGAATTAATTAATTTTTCAGATCTATCCTTATATGCATCTCCAAGATTACGACTATATTTCGCAATATACCCCACTTGACAGACCATACCATTACATATGAAATTTCGCATTGCTTACTCATGTACACATCCACTTGATTGTTGATTACTGGAAACGTGACAAAACATATGCACAGATAATATGCAATCTACGTGATAGAATTTAAACTAAACATTACATACTGCCATGCACAAAAAGTAAAAAAAAAAGATAGATATACATAATATCTCCCTTCCTAACGGAACAGAAAGATGCCTATGAATGACAAATTACAAAGAATGTAGTACAAAGCTATGTAAAAGTGCATCTGCAAACAGATTCTCTTTACCTTTGATATGCCTAATGCCGAAGTTATTTTCCTACAAGATCAACATTTTGCTTTAACAGGTTGACATTGACCACGTACCATATTGTTTCCTAAAATTGTAACACAAGCTCGGCATAAATTCACTTTTAGTCAAATCAGTTGTCAAATTTGTATCATGCAATTGAAGAAAGAATTTACGGATAGTTTTCAGGTGATCTTTCAAGACGTCACTGTATTTAATAGTATCGTCGATGTATGCAAAGCCATCTACTATGTTCATTAAACGCTCAAATGTTGAGACCTTTTCATACCGAAAGACATCACTTTATATTGGTAAAGTCCACCCTGAAAGGCAAATGCCGACCTTTCGTTTGCTCTTCCTTAAGTGGAAGTTGCCAAAATTCTCTCTACACGTAGAAATTGATGAGATGCTGTACATTTCCAATTCTGTCACTGCGGTAATCGTTTCTTGAAATTGCAAATGAATCTGTTTTGGTGATACTGTTCAATGTTCTGTAATCAGTGCACATAGGTAAATTATTAACTGGTTTTTTTTGTATTAGTAAACATGGCGAGCTGCTTTGCTTGCTTCGGTAAAATCATTCTGAAACAAATATTAAACTTGCTTTTTCAAAGAGAGGATTTATCCTGTAAAAACGCTGTTTCACATGTGTATATAATCTACAATTTCAATATCATGGTAGATTTTTTTAGTTAATGTTGGAACATCTGGAAACATGCGCACATATTCATATATCAGCAGTTTTTCACCTACCTTTCTTGTGTATGTAGACGCGAAAGGTTCTGTCCAGATTATTTCAAGTATCGGAATTCCGATACTTGAAGTCACTACAATCTAATTGAAAGACGTCGTTTAGAACCACATTGTGTGGGACAGGTGCAACTAAATTGATGGACTGATTAATAGGACTGTCTTTTTCTACATATTCCTTTAACATTTTTATATGACAGATTTGTATATATGTTCCCGCCTCACAGAAGTATTGATAATATATAATTGGCATATTAAGGAATATTTAGCTCTGAATCTTGGGTAGAAAGTAGTTTCAACTTAACTACTGACTATCTATCTATCTGTCTGTCTGTCTGTCTGTCTGTCTGTCTGTCTGTCTGTCTATCTATCTATCTATCTATCTATCTATCTATCTATCTATCTATCTATCTATCTATCTATCTATCTATCTATCTATCTATCCCTTAGTCTTGCTGACCGTTGGGGCACCACTGATGACCTGACAACCAGCTTCCTCCACTCTGATACTCTCACTGTGTCACTCAGCTTCAGTCCTGTCCACTCTGAGATGTTATCCTCCCATCTTTTCCTCTGTCTTCCTCTCCTTCGCCCTCCCTGCACAGTACCTTGCATGATTGCATAACTACTGACAGTATGGCCATAAACAAGTTCAAAGGTTATAACCTTAATGAGTGTTGAACTGATCCCCAGTGTGAAGTCTGACTTCTAAATAACCATTAAATGGAGTTTGATTGACTGGACTAAGAATTTCCTGTCTATACAACTTTTAAAGCTAATAAGACTATATGGTCTTATACAACTGAGCTAAAATAAGCAAGAACCAACAAGCTTTGTAAAATTTAACAAATAATTTATATCCCTGGAATACAAAGGGGATATTTAAAAAACGAACTTACGGTAATACGAACTAAATACCAAATTGTCTGAACAGTCTTATCACAAGTTCAAATGTATAATGTCCCAACTGATTTCAAGTGGTATTCATAATTTCCAATATTTAATGTGTTGATGTGCGTGTAGTCTCAAATATGCTAATGTAACAATGGTCTGTAATGTAATGATTTGCTAACAGTCTTTTGATTATCACAATAATATAATTAAAATATGTTTTTGTCTGAATTCTACAAATTTCCAAATTATTGTTCCAGTCCAAGAATATGCTGAGCACTTTGTAATTCTGGTAAATAATGTTTTAATGAATTCCAGCCAAATAAAATACCGAACATAATACTTATTCTGCTTCAGATGTTAAAAGCAAGAAAAGTAATTTCTTAAGTAAACAAAGATTACATTTTTTTTTAAATTAAGACACATAAAAAGAACCAGGATGAAGGTCAAAAATTAATTTCTAGAAGATTATTAAGTTGTCAACAAGATAAGGTCGATTACAAAATTATAATAAAGAACATGGGGAACAAATATCATACACCCATATAAAAATAAACATGTTTATTTAATAAATATCTTAAAAATGTATCCACATTCATACCAAAAATATTACTATACATTATGTTGTTTACAAAATAAATATTACTGGGTAGGTACAACATGTACGTGCTTTCCGATAAGGTCAAGTACCTAATACAAACTTACATAACATAATCATTATGAAAACTAATAAGCAATACAAATTAAATATACGTAACATAGTTCTCTGACCACTCGCGATCACCATCAGTAGGTTTCTCAGGTAGTCTCCATTGTTTCATAATGACTCCATATTTAACAAAATATTAGTCTGATACATGTGTGCTTTAAGTTTCGATAAAAGTCCTTTTGTTCCTGGAAGACAACTAGCTATTGTTATGTCACCCTGATTATGCAATTTAACGAATGAGGATCACT
Organism: Unio delphinus; assembly: GCA_029339505.1. NCBI lineage: Eukaryota > Metazoa > Mollusca > Bivalvia > Unionida > Unionidae > Unio > Unio delphinus. Next base: position 17,204,791 of record JAQISU010001235.1, read on the forward strand.
ATGAGTAATACCATTATAATGATCAATACCTCGATCAAAGGTGACCTTATCAAAATACTGACCAATACATGTGTCAGCTAAAGAAAAAGTTTCATACAAAAGATATTTTTGTCATAGTAAATGAACAATCATATAGTGAATATGAGTTTCATTTTTAATGGGATCAAAGTTTGGGTTCAAATTAAACTTATCAGTTACAAATGTATTAACCACTACCTTACCTTAGCCAAGTCATTGTGTAGCAATAAATGAACACCCTTAATGTGCAAAGAAACAACACACAAACAGTCACAGGTCCTCAACTAAGCCTAATAACACTTTAATTAGAACAAAACTTCACACACAAAAGCAAATTACTTGATAGTAAAAGACTAGAAAGTTCACGTGTCCCTTAAGATTTTAATAGCAAGAGGATTGGCAGAATCAACAAAAAGGGATATAGAACCTTTGGACATGAATGATTCATAATTCTCCAAAATAAAATCAGACTTGGTTTGTTTGACTAAACAAGAGTTACTTCCATTGCATGGCCATGACTTTGAACTCCTAGAAAAAAGATCATTTGTGATAGCTCTATCTTCATTAACTTAATTTTCTTTAAATTTGTAGCAATTAGACCTAGAGAACCCTATTTCTAACAATACGTATTATTTTTATCATACTTATCAGAAGTTTGTTTCAGATAAGTCGTCCGATATTGTGATTTGGAAGTACTCGTATGAGATTTAAATGGATATTTACCAGTTATAATTATTTTCATTTCAGTTGCATTTTCCTGTCTTCTTTTTCCCTTTGCATCTCCCTTTCTTCTTTTTGCATTGGCATCTGCATTTAACTCTCTCTTCGAAGTTGAAACTTTATTAGCGTTATTTCCATCTTTTTTACTTTACATTAAACTCAAAGTACTTGTATTAAACAGTTTTGTTCCTACCAAATACTGTATTATTTAATTTCTTGTTTTAACAAAGATGGTTTTACATCCGAAATACAATAGTGGATGGGTACAGCATCTCATTTTTCCTTAAACACTCAAAATACTCCAGGGTTGAAATCTGAAATACTTGCAATCAATTTGCTACGAAAACGTCAAAACATTGAAGGTTTGAAACAAATTAATCACATTAAAATTAACGCATGACTGATTTTTTTCCCTTCCAGTCAATGATTTAAACTGTATCTTCTAGTTGAACATTTTGAAATCAATTATGTTTAAAATCAGCCATTTTCACCGAACAAGTAACTCCCGATGTTGGCTATACACGTTGGAGTACGTGTGCTCGCGATTTCAATATAGTACATATTCTTACTTAACCAGCACATGATCTTCTATAGGATTTCACCATTTACGTTTTGCCACTTGCTAAATAACTTTCATATACATGTTGTACGAATGAAGACTTCATTCATGATCTTCATTCGCCTGAAATGAGCACTCTAACTGAACGGAACTCTCTAGATAAACTAGCTCAGACTGAGAACTGACTGAAGGAATCTTTCTGACTTTATTTACAACTTTATATTTCAAAACTTATGTTTCGTATTAGTTATTCAATCATTGGCAGATTGATACTTCATAATAATATTAATACTTTCGGTTACGAATCATTTGGAGTAAAGTGCCTAGCTCAAAGACAAAGATCGGTAGGTGACAGCTGCTTCAACGTTAGGATTCGAACTAGAAGTAGTAGTAGTATTTATTGTTCTTTTTATTATCAAGAGAGCATCGATAATTACTATCATTATTACTACTACTACTAATAATAATAATAACCTTACAACTATTACCAACTTTCAACATAATACTTAACTCATTTTTCTCAAAGATAAAAAATTAGTTTTCAGTGAAGAACACGAAAAATAATGTGCTCTTGACAAATTGTATGAACAGTGAATATATTTGAACTGATCTATAGAGGACGAAAACCAAAACAGTTCGTGTACGTTATATATTTTCGGGTACCTTGGTATGGCTTTGAGTATATAATTTGCTCACAAACCTTGGATGAAATTTACAATCTAAACTGCATATCAATGTTTGAAATAAAACGTCACTGTGAAGACCAGAGGGAGGGGGGGGGGGCGGCGAACATATTACAGGGTCTTGTCCTATGACCGTAGTCAGGAAAGTGAGATAAAATGTCTATTTCGAGTTAAAACATAACACATCATGATGCTTTTTAACTTTGTCCAAAAATTGAGGTTAAAGTAATAAATATTTCATAATTTCATTAACTGTGCCAAGCATATGTTCCACTCTATTTCTATAAGTACAAATATTCGTGTTTTAACGCTATAATGTTTGAGAGATCCGCTCTTCCCACTCAGATACACCAGCCGTCATGTGTTGAAAATTGGCCTTACACTCATAACAACAATTTACTGAGACTTATAGCTGAAGATACGGAAGGATTAAAACTGGTGCGCATACATTGTGACACAATTAAATATTTATTTGTCAGTTGGAAATTAAGCGAATATTTGATTCGCTGATTACATTATTCGTTAAATCCAGCTATTTGATTTTCTATGAGTACTTTGTAATTCTAATCAGATTACGCAAATACAGATAACAGTCCCATTGTTTTAGACCACATCGTCAATTAAATTGGAACTTTACTGATTTCGACAAATATTCAAGTTGCTGATTGAACGAGCTGATCAAATGAATTGATTGAATACGCTGCTAGATACATCAGAAACACAGATGAATCACAAGATATAATATACAACTACCTCGTAATTGTAAAGCTATAATATTCATTTTATTTCACAAATCAGTTATACTACCACTATCTTTACAAACGTAACATATGTAACGATGCGTGTATTTACCAATACAACTGCAGGGTAGAATCCTGCCATCATATCAGCACGGGATGGCTGCTATAATGTATCCTCGGGTGATTCCAGTTGCCTCAGTATAAAATAGTATATTTGTGATGCTGTGATGTAAACCATCAACCCAAACCAAAATCAAACCATGCATGTTTGGAGTAAGTCTATCAAGGGAGAGTTTAGTAAGGGATCCACACACATGGCAGTAAACTAGCAGTATCACAAAAATTCTTACAATTCAAATATCCAAACAACTCCAACGTTATGCGTCTCCAGTTTGCATTTTGGTCACTTTCAGTCGATGATTTGACCGCCAAAATTGAGCAGGACAATAATTAATGTAATTTTCCGCAGAGTGTTTTTATAAACAGAGAACCATGAAAATCGATATAGTTGCTTTATAAATGAAGACAGTAAGACCACAAAATCTACAAAAATACCACGCTGGAAACAAACTCATTAATAAAAGACAGCCTCACAAGATGTATAATTAAATTTGTAACTCGCCAACAACGGATGTTTTTGTTACTTCCGTAAATAAATTAGCGATACTATTTAGATTGTTATCGTTGATATATATAGACTATACAGCAGTCTTGCATCCGTCGGCTGATTTACAATCATTTGCAAAAAGACCTTCAAAATAAATATGTTTCTCCCAGCACAAGCAATAGGAATACAGAACAAAAAAAGAACTAACTACCTTGACTTCCACACCCCTTGAGGTATTCTCTAGTCAAACTATATTGTGTTTATAAACTATATATTTGCACGCATGTCAGTTTATAAGTGTTAATTTATAGTGTTTACTGCTTAAGATATGTGCACAAAATGTGCCTTCGAAACCTGTCAAATAAAAATAGTCAATGCAATAATTGGCTAGCTTCACTTTAATTATATATATAAACATATATTCATATCAATGTATTTTGCTAACTGCAAGACATAATAGTTTTAAATATATATTAAACATCTATTGTTGACCAGTAAATGCATCCCTCTATAAGTCGACATGCTCTTGGTTGATTCCTATTGCTTTCTCAACCATTCTCCCTGCTATCTAATCAGTCGATGGATCCATGTTGGTGGTCGAAATTTATTAATTATGGCACAAAGTATTCAAAGGAAGTAATCAATATTAGTAAAAGTGCATTCGGCGCTACTTTGTCATAAACATTCACATTTTCACTCGTGCATTAACACTACAATCCATCATACTTTTGTCACCAGTCTAGAAGTGTTGTTATCTTATGTTGAATGCTTCATCTGTCCAATTTCGAACAAAAACTGTCATACGTTGAATCCCTGTTCCCGTATGAAATTAACAGAGTCGCGGAAGCCTCTGTATAAACATCACCTTCATATAGCCGACATACAATGTATTCAGCATTTGTTCTTACAACGTGTTTAGTTATGCTTGTGTTAGGATTAAAGTTTTAGTAAAATTAATAAGATTGATATTTTCTTTTGAATTGAATTAAAGTAATGTTTTATTTGTTTATATTCTAAAATATATTAAAGGTAATTTCATTTGTTTTTGTAACACAACTATATAGAATAGAAATGGTTGTTGAGCAGGTAAAAAAGGGCAATGTATATAACCACACTATAACTCAAGTAAAAGTAGCTAAGAACATTGCCAATATACAATGTTGTGTGAGATTGTATACGAAAAACATTATACATGGATTTTTGCCTGCTCAGCTATAAGTTCTAAGTTTCATTAGTAAAAATATGTCTCCGACCTAGTGATTGGCAAAGGTTCAAATCGGTTAATGTAGATCGAGTAACTTTCCACTCTAAGAGACTCTGAAACAAGATGGCTTCCAACTAACGGATATCCATATTTGGTCTGACGTCGTTAAGGCCGGTGTAGATGATTACAGAATTGAGTCTTATGACGTAAGTAAGGTGGTTTTTACCTGTCAGAACTGGTCTCGACCGGGTTGTGGAGTTCGTAGTTTTCTGACTGATGCGTAGAAAGGTATGACCTTGCTTAACCCTGAGTCTGGCCGCGAACGTATATATAGAAATGCGCAAATCAGGTCAGTTCAGTTATAACGCATTAGCAGAAAACTGACGTTGACTCTTCAATTACAGCTACGATTCCGTACCTAATTCCCTCATCATTCCTATCATCTGGTGACACACTTTATCTGGGGACTCAACCTTTTTCTTCTTGCTATCTTCCTGAGTTCCCGGCCCGAGTTTATGAGACTGATCTACAGAACATTCCAGTTAAACATCTAAGAAAAGTCTCATAAAAGTTGGTGGAGCATAAGTGATGAATAAAGGTGTCACCCCTCACAACTATAACCTGCGAAACCGACTACTGCGACCTTCCGACTTCACTCCACCCAGCCTTACTTCGACTCCCAGACCAACAGCGCCACCACATTTTGAAGAACCTTCAACATTTCCAGCAACCTCCTTGCTATTGAATACAACAGCTTCAACGTATACTTCGCCAGTCACGATCTACCCTCCTTTGTCTACTCTACAGACGACCCTGACCAACGCCACCAGTATTCTTACCACTCCTAGTCCAGCACCAGTGATTTTACCTCCTCTTGACCTCGACTCAACAGCTCCAACGCCCAGTCTACCAGCAGCGACCCCACGCAAGCCTGATTCCGATTTCACCTCTACATTTGGACGTGTGACCCCAAACAGTGCCTTTCAACCAAACTGTGTTCCTGAACTAACAAAAACATTGCCAGTGCTAGATTATGAACATTTATCAAGAATTCATATTCATTCTGGAGACAACAGATCTGCACAAAAAGGTATGTCTTCAGCTATTAAATTAGATGTTTTTAATGGTGATCAATCTCAGAATCCTGTTAAATGGTTAGAACATTTTGTACAATGGGCTAAGTTTTATGAATTGTCAGAAGATAAGATTTTGAATGCCTTTCCTTTTCATCTTCAGGGACATGCCAAAATTTGGTATGATACATTGTCAGATAGTGATAAAAGCGATTGGCACACTCTAGTCTCAACTTTCAAATCTAGATTTCACAATGACGATGTTATTCTAGATCTATCAATTTTGCAAACTCAGCAAGGGTCTTCTGAACCAGTTTTAGACTATCTAAGCCGCCTTTTGCGAATCGCAACTAACAAAACCATTCCAGATCAAGTTTTATTAGCAGTGGCATTGAATGGATTGAAACCATCAGTAAAACGAATTGTTATGAACAAAAATCCAACTAGCATGTCAGATTTACGACAAGCTGCAGTTTTAGCGGAAAAGTCCATTGCTTCTGCTAATGAATCAGATCTGTCAGTCCTTAACACACTTATTGACGAAGTTAAACAGCTAAAAGATGAGGTTAAGGTTTCTAATTCTAAACAAAATGAGTTCATTAACACATACGCACAACCACCTGCCAGTTCCAACTATTCTAGACAGACATTTCGCACTCAAAGACCCCAAGCGCGAGGTTATTACAATTCACAACAAAGCAGGCCTGTTCCAAATTATGCTAATAATAACTCACCAAGGCAAGGCATGCGTTACCACCAGCAAACACAAAATCGCGCTCCAAACTCTTGTTTTTATTGTCTCGGTTCCTGTTTTTCGAAGTCTGTCTGTCCAGCTCGAAATGCACAGTGTCACCTTTGTCACAAGATAGGCCATTTTTCACGTGCATGCATGTCCACTCGTAAACAATAGGTACACGCACCTCACGGTAGGACACGAACCTGTCGTGAGTTTGACAAAGAACCACAAATCACATTAGTTACGCCTATTCACAAAAATCTTGTTCCTCTTTTTGTCAAAAACAAAATCACGAATGCATTAGCAGACACAGGCGCGTCTATTTCGGCCATCAACTTAAAATTTCTTTTTCGCGCAGGATTCAATTCACGTCAAATTCAACCTTCAAATATTACAAATATTATCGCCGCAGGGGGCGAACGTCACGAAATTTCTGGAATCATACCACTTAATTTGAAAATAGGAGGTGTAAGTTTTTCTCATACATTTCACGTCATCCCGGCCCTACAGAATTCAGTCATTCTCGGATTAGATTTCTTAAGTAAATACAAAGCAGTAGTGAATCTAGATACACAAACGCTCTCTTTGCTAGACGATACGGTAATTATCAATCTGATCCGTACTGAGTCAGGATTAGCACGTGTAAACAGAAGCATTACGGTTCCACCAAACTCTTGTTGTTCCATTCCTATTCATATCAGTAAAATCAAAAAAGGGACACCTGTTTTACTAGAACCATCTCATAATATGTCAAACTCCACATTTTTGACAGCTAGAACAATTGTAACGGTTTCGAAAAATAACTTTGTTCAGATCTTGAATCCTACTTCACAAGCTATAGACATACAGGTAAATACCGTACTAGCTTATGTAGACGTACTACACCCACAGACCATATTTACTGTTAGTGAAGACACTTATGACAAGAATATCACATCTGATACACCTGACATCGTGGACACACAAACTAGTAAATCACAAGAACCAATTAATTTTGATTTACACTCTTCAGATTTGTCAGAAAATCAAAAACAAGAACTTCAATTATTTTTGAATAAACATAGGGATGTGTTTGCCTTGAACTTAGATGAATTAGGAAGTACTACGGTATTTACTCATCGAATAGAGACAGGTGATTCCATGCCAATTCGTTGTCAACCTTATCGTGCGTCTCCGCACATCAATAAAGAAATTGATAGACAGGTAGATGAATTATTAGAACACCACCTAATTGAACCCAGTTCTTCAAGTTATGCATCTCCAGTTGTGTTAGTCAAAAAGAAAAATGGGGAATATCGTTTTGCCATTGACTATCGTAAACTTAATCAGGTGACACAACCAATGACATTCCCTCTTCCAAGGTTAGAAGATGTAATTGATGCAGTTGGACAAACTAAACCATGTCTTTTCAGTACATTAGATTTAAATTCAGCATTTTGGCAAATTAAAATGGACCCAGAGACAAAACATAAGAGCTCTTTCATAACATCACGTGGTCTTTACCAATGGAATGTAATGCCGTATGGACTCAGGAATGCGCCCGCCACATATTGCATTCTTTTAGGTCATGTACTTAGAGGTATACCATGGTCAACATGTCTTGCATACATAGATGACATTATTATTTTTTCCAATTCATTTGAAGAACACTTAGCACACCTTGAACTTATTTTTGATCGATTACGTCAGGCAAACTTGACACTCAAACCATCAAAATGTGTATTCGCAGCATCTGAAGTTATTTATCTTGGTCATAAATTCTCAACAAAAGGAATTAAAGTAGATGAGTCCAAAATTGACACAGTTACACAGTTTCCTGTTCCAAAAACACAAAAAGATGTTAGGAGTTTTCTAGGATTGTGCAATTATTACAGAAAATTTGTCCAAGGATATTCTACAATAGCAACACCTTTAAATAAACTATTGACAAAAGACAGTTCATTTCTTTGGACAGACAAGTGTCAAAAAGCATTTGAAACTCTTAAGACAGCCTTGACCACAGCTCCTATCTTGGCTTATCCTGATTTTAATAAACCATTTAGACTCACATGTGATGCCAGTGGTACAGCTCTAGGGTATATTTTGTCTCAGATAGGGACAGACGACAAAGAGCATGTTATTGCTTATGGTGGACGTGCATTAACAAATGCTGAAAGACAATGGTCAGTAACCGAACAGGAGTGTCTAGCGGTATTAGAAGGTATCCGAACATATCATGTTTACCTATCACATCAGAAATTTACTGTCATTACAGATCACAAGGCATTAGTTTGGCTAAAGACAGTTAAACATACTTCGAATAGACTAATTCGTTGGTCACTTCGCTTACAGGAATACGATTTTGATATTGTATACACTCCAGGCCATAAAAACACAAATGCAGACGCACTCTCACGTCGAAACTACGACCAAAAAGCTAAGACTGCCAGCCACTTAGAAAAATCTCCAGCATGCACTAACACTCAGACTCAGTTAGAATCATCAGTACACTCCATTCAAGAAGAAATGACAGAAGTCACATTCTTTTACGATAAGGAAAATACTACTAACCTATTTCCACTACAGACTAATGATAACACACCTTGCAGTAGTTCTGAAGAACTACCGGATATCGCTCAATATCAGCGCGAGTGCCCTGATTTTAAGGACATGTATGTTTACTTAGAACAAGGAATATTACCAGAAAACACTCGTCGTGCAACAGCTATTCCATATGAAGCAAATCAATATGAATTAATCAATGGTGTCTTACATCATTTTTTCCAGCCTCGTACAAAACACAAAACTTCTCCAGATCAACTCATAAAACAAGTTGCTTTACCCACAAATTTGAGACTTGATGTCCTTCTATCTTATCACGATTCAAAAGCAGGTGGCTGTCATTTTGGTGTTCAAAGAACATATCAAGCTATCAAACAGAAATATTATTGGCCTAAAATGTATCAAAATGTGTATGACTACATTACATCATGCTCTAAATGTCAGCTTATCAAACGGGACACAAATGCACGAAAAGCTCCACTGCACCCATTACCCCCAGAAGACGTATTCTCTAGGTGGCACATGGACATTTTGTGCATGCCAAAAAGTAAGGAAGGTTATCAATACATTTTATTGGTGACAGATAGTTTGTCACATTGGTGTGAAGCCTTGCCCTTACGTTCTCAAACAGCAACAGAAATCGCCAATGTTTTGTACAATGAGATATTTACACGTTATGGTGCACCGCGAACACTTGTCAGTGATCGTGGACGAAATTTTATGTCTCAAATTGTACTCGCACTTTGTGAATTATTTCAAGTCACACGACATCATACTAGTTCATACCATCCTCAAACTAATGCTGCATGTGAGCGCAAAAATAGTACCATCAGTCAGTCATTACGGGCTTACTGTAGCAAACATCAAGATAATTGGCCGTCCATATTACCCAGCGTAATGATGGCATTCCGAATGAGTCCAGCAGTTAATTCTACTGGATACTCACCTTATTACATAGTCTTTGGGAAAGAAATGACTTTACCCTTAGATGTATCTCTTACGCCTAAAGAAACTGTACAAACACAAACACAACAGTACATAGATCAATTGATTCAAAGATTGAAAATAGTTCAAGAAATAGCTAAAGCAAATACACGTGAAGCACAAAACACAAGCAAACAGAGGTTTGACCAGAAAGCAAAGGAACCGTCCTTTCGTGTTGGAGATTATGTACATTTACAAATCTCACATATACCTGTAGGGTTATCAAAAAAGCTTTACCCTCGTTGGGAAGGTCCATATTACATCACTCAAGAAGGTCCGAATAGCACCTATAGATTACGTCGTTGTTCAGACAATAAAGAAATGAAATCACTTGTACACGCAAACAGGCTTAAGCACTATAAAGATCCTAGGGATTATAGACCTCCGACACCGGACACAGTCAGTACACCTCCACAGTCGACACAAACATCACATAATCGAGCAAGCGATGAGCACACACCAACCAACAATGATACCGAATGGTACTTAGTTGATACACTGTTGAAATCCAAATGGATTTCTGGAAAGAAACATTATTTGGTTAAGTGGTCAGATGGATCCACGCCATCATGGCAACCAACTGAGAATGTGTCTCCAGCATTAAAACAAGCATTTCACAGTAAACGCACACAATCAAACGTACGTCGCAAACGACGAAGTCGAATATTTCGTCATTGAATTCAATACGAAATTTAGAAGAAAATTATCGCAACTGAGAGAGTTAATGCGAGTCCTTTCAACCATTCCATCACTTCCTCGTGCCTTCTATCTTCTTTCTTCTTCTTTCGCCGGCAAAGCTCTCAAATTCTTTTCTTTTCTTTAAGGTATGAGTGGAATGTGGATTTCGGTCATAGGACTGCTTCTTCTGACTCTGAATCCAGGGTCTGCTGTAGATGTGCAAAGATTAAACTATGGAGTTATCTTCCAGTCTCTCTCACCAGTATATTGTTCAGCCGATAAATGGATACACACGTTTCAAATACAACTCCCAGAGAACATTTCTGTCGATCCTATAGAATATTGTCAAAAAAGTGTAAGATGTAGCTACAAAAACACATTACTTCAACAACTAAACGCAATACGTATTACAATGAATGCACAGTTTAACGAAACAATCTCATTAATTAATGAGTTAATACCAGAAGGTGTTTTTCAGTCTTCAAATTTGTCAAAAAGAGCAATTTTGCCCTTCGTTGGTGAAATAGGTAAAAGCCTATTCGGTTTAGCCACAACAGGAGATGTTGCCACATTAGCAAGTCACATAAATATGCTGACAAGACAGAATAATAAAATGCTCAGTGCTCTTGCCCGACATGGAGGTGATTTTTCCTCCTATATTTCACAAGTCGACAATCGTTTTAAAAATATATTATCAGCTATTGGTCAAAACTCGAAAACGCTTCAATTACTAGAACAAACAATGATTGAAAATGAAGAAAACATACGCCAACAATATCAGAAAACAGAAGAAGTAATTGCCTCACAAATGTTAGATTCCCAGCAAATTAGGCATGAATTAGAGAAATTACAGATAGCAACTGCAGAATTGGCAGCAGGAAAGTTGCCTCCGATACTGATTCCACCTCATATTTTAGCAGACTCAATCAATCAAATCGAGACTATGATATCTACTGATTACCCAGGCTATTCGGTAACACCGAAAGATCCACGTTATTACTATCAATTTGGGTCATTCATAGCAACGCGTAAAAACCGCGACCTATATATTGCTCTGCAAATTCCAATCTCATCTCGACGACGACCATTCGAAATGTATCGAATTCAATCATTTCCGGTCCCAATTAACACTTCATCTACACATGTTACACAATTACTTGATTTACCAGATCTAATGCTTGTATCTGATGATTACCAATTTTACACAACATTAGCACTATCGACCCTAAATCAATGCACCGGTAAGGACATTTTACATTGTAATATCCGCCCTACACTCAAACCCTTGTCTCAACCTGAATGTATCAATAGTCTATTCCAAGATGATAAGAATAATATCCATCAAACTTGTAATTTCCGTTTCATGACAAACCGAGTCGTGCCACATATTCTAGACATCTCCTCAAATCAAATATTAGTTTACCTTATGGACGAAATAATACTTGAATGTCAAAATCAACGTCGCATTGTTAAAGGTTGTCGTTTCTGTATTATGAGTATTCCTTGTCATTGCGCAGTTGTTACTACATCTATGACATATGACGGACATATCACTACTTGTTCTGACAATTCGACTGAAATTACCCAACTTCACCCAATTAATTTAGCACTTTTACAACAATTCTTCAACTCCTCACATTTAGCAGCCATTTTAGGTAATACATCCTTTGACAATCCCTTGACTATCTCTGTACCTGAATTTAAATTGTATGAACATCAAATGTCGCAATTCCTTGCTACAGATAAGGAAATTGATTTAAGTCTTAAGAAAGTAGCGGCACGTGCTAAAAGCGATCAAAGAATCTTTTCGTCCTTAGCGGAAACAATGTTGAGTGGTGAAATTTCAGTTGATGACGATTCCTGGTTTAATTCTAAATCTATTATGACTATAATTAGTTTATCCGTATCTATCTTGAATACATTGGCAATTATTTGGCTCATATGGCGTTTCAGAACATTGTCAACGGCACTCTTACTCGTTCATTCGACAAAAGCACAATCTACAGTCCATTTCCAGTATACCATAGCACCGACAACCATCGTTCCTGATTGGTTTACTACTGTTTCTGATGTACTCACTTGGGATCATTTGATCTTTTCAGTTTCAATTATGACATTTGTAATTGCTCTCGTTCAAGTCTATAAATGGGTTACTCAGTCCAATGCGCGAACTAAGCTTCGTCTTGAAATTACTACAGGAGTTCAATGCGTACTTGTTGACATACTTCAACTTGGTCTGTGTCCTTCATATTGGAACATTACTGGACCTCTGATGATTGAAAACCTTCATGTAACTGGTTATCTACGACCTCAATTACATGTCACATGGACAGGTTTTAAACTTACCAAAGTAAACACTAACTTCGAACTAACTATACCAACCTCTTTCAGTATTGATCTTGTCTCTGCATTCAAACTGCGTTCAATTTTTCGTAAGCCTTTCTGTGCACACGTTATTTGGACACACCATGATATTGCGTTTCCACTACGTCCGGACGGAAGTATTTCAGAATGTTCTCCTCGAACATACCCTTCCGTGCCACCCTACTCGATATTACCGTAAATATACACATATGAATAAATGCCCTTGCATTCTTAGGTCAAGACGATAATACAGAAAAAGACAATCAAATAATAATGATCATATGATGATAAATTCATAGTCTTCTTATTTCTATAAATTAGATTATATTAATATAAATATACTTAGATAAAATAACAACACATATAATTGTGATTTAACATATACCTATTAATTCCGCTCATATTACTATTTTATTATAGACTAAGAATTACTTGAGACATACAAGTTATATATTTATTTTTTTTTGTCTTTTCAAATTCAGCACCATACCGTCGGATACAACGACGCCGGATATAGATATATATATATATTACCAATCCAAAAACAAAACATACCTTGAACTAAAATAAGTAAACACCTTTTATTAAATAAATAAATCCAGTTAACCAAATTTACAACAAAAACAACTCAATACATATCAACCATGGCAGACTCTATTACATTTGATTTTGGTCACAACAAAATTATAACCATAAGAAACCCTGAACTTGAAAAAATAGTTGAAGCCTTGCCAATATTACAGAATATTCATAACTTTACCATAGTTCCCTTTAAAATGTACAAATATGATATCTCGGTCGCTCGACATTTATTTTTGTCAATAACCAAGGGCACAGTACTATACAACAATCCAAATTCATTATTTGAATCAGTTCGCATTGCAGCATACCTCTCAATACCTGAAGAAACGCTAGCTCGCCTACTCTCCGGTATTGTGCCCTCTCTTGATATGATTCCACGCTATTTAGGTTTTATTCACCAACTTTTAACCGAAGGCTACACTGGATTAGCCGAATTGTATATTCGTGATGCAAAGTTACCTCTTTCCTTGCTACAAAACCCACGAATTAGTTATCGCAAATTCAAAAAACAATGTCGAGACGCGCATAACCTTGAAGAGTATTTAGCCAAATGTGTCCGACCAAGATGTGTGTGTGAACGGTGCACTCAGCACCGTGCAGACATCAATCAATATCCTCAAACCACGTACGTACCACGACTTAAATGCCCCGGAAGGATACGTTTCTTTCCGCAACAGACCGCCCTACCCAAATATCTACAACTCAAAAAAACAAAAGCTAACGAAGAAAATAGAACAGCACCACAACAATAAAGATTAAAATGAAACACAACTAAAATGAAATACAACTTCACGTAATAGCACTGATAACAACATCTATCTAGGACCTCTGCGACGATAATCGTCTAGAGTCCCCCTTCCTCGTCAAGATGATAAATCGTCTGATGAGCCACCCCTCCCAGTAGAGGTAGGTTTTGTTGTTTTCTTGACTTGTGTGTTTAATATATATATATAAAAAAAAAAAAAAAAATATTTCCTATGTTGTTTCATAGTATTTTATGAAGGTATCCTATGTTGTGGAAATTGTTTCCATTGTAATTTTTGGGGAATTTTGTTTTCACGAATTTTGCATTGTACTCTTTATTGTATTTTATTTGAACATTTGACTGAGATTTGTGCAATGCACTTCCCATTGTGTTTTGGGAATTTTATCAAATATTTTGCATTGTACTCCTCATTGTACTTTTTGAATTTGAATTGAGTATTTTGCAATGTACCTTCTCATTGTATTTTTTGTATTTTACTTGGTATTTTGCAATATATTTGCAGTGTTTACATTGCATTTTTAAACTTTGTATTTTTAAACTTTGCGAAAATGTCTCGCAGTGTTTTTTTTATCATTGTATTTTTTTGACCTTTCATCTTGTTTGATGAATAAGATTGATTTTTCTTTTCGAGCCTCGAGGACTCGGCTCAAATTAACTAGAGGGTATTGTTAGGATTAAAGTTTTAGTAAAATTAATAAGATTGATATTTTCTTTTGAATTGAATTAAAGTAATGTTTTATTTGTTTATATTCTAAAATATATTAAAGGTAATTTCATTTGTTTTTGTAACACAACTATATAGAATAGAAATGGTTGTTGAGCAGGTAAAAAAGGGCAATGTATATAACCACACTATAACTCAAGTAAAAGTAGCTAAGAACATTGCCAATATACAATGTTGTGTGAGATTGTATACGAAAAACATTATACATGGATTTTTGCCTGCTCAGCTATAAGTTCTAAGTTTCATTAGTAAAAATATGTCTCCGACCTAGTGATTGGCAAAGGTTCAAATCGGTTAATGTAGATCGAGTAACTTTCCACTCTAAGAGACTCTGAAACAAGATGGCTTCCAACTAACGGATATCCATATTTGGTCTGACGTCGTTAAGGCCGGTGTAGATGATTACAGAATTGAGTCTTATGACGTAAGTAAGGTGGTTTTTACCTGTCAGAACTGGTCTCGACCGGGTTGTGGAGTTCGTAGTTTTCTGACTGATGCGTAGAAAGGTATGACCTTGCTTAACCCTGAGTCTGGCCGCGAACGTATATATAGAAATGCGCAAATCAGGTCAGTTCAGTTATAACGCATTAGCAGAAAACTGACGTTGACTCTTCAATTACAGCTACGATTCCGTACCTAATTCCCTCATCATTCCTATCATCTGGTGACACACTTTATCTGGGGACTCAACCTTTTTCTTCTTGCTATCTTCCTGAGTTCCCGGCCCGAGTTTATGAGACTGATCTACAGAACATTCCAGTTAAACATCTAAGAAAAGTCTCATAAAACTTGCAGTTTTGTTATAATAATCAGCTAAATATGGGCCTATGCCAGTTAAAATATGACACGTACTGCATTGTTGTTTTCAGGAATAAATATCTCTCTTGCAAACGAAATGGTGTGCAAAGATGAGTGTCATTTGTCGAAAACCAATAATGGCCTCACGTACTGTTTTAATTATGAACTAAGAAGTAGTAGTAGTTATTGTTGAAAGAGTACTTGTAGACAACCATAATTAAATAATGTAAATATCCTTTCAAACTAAATAATGTAATAATCCTTTTAAACTAAATAATGTAAAATATACTTTTAAACTGAAAAATGTAAATATCCTTTTAAACTATATAATGTAAATATCCTTTGAAATTAAATAATGTAACTATCATTTTAAATTAAAAACTCATAAATCAATTCAGGTCCTTTCTTACAAAATTAAATGAAAATAAACGTGTATAAAATATTATACTAATTATGGAAGAATAACCGCTTCACAACCACTGGTTCCACAACCATCATTTTATTAAGCAAAGATAGTTGGCCAATCTTGTCTATTTTCCTTTTAGATGAATAACATACCCATAAAAGTATTACTTGAAATAAACTAATTATCAAATTATTGATGTTCATATTCATGAATTACTAAAATGTTTTGTTTACTGCATTATACAGTATTTTTTGTAGGTTGTGAACACTTATGTACTTATGTGAGAAAGTTTGCCAGTAGCTTCTCGTGGGTCGGTGGTTCTTTCCGGGGGTTTTCCTGGGTTCTTCCTCCACCAAAAATACTGGCCGCCATGTATAGCCTATCATGTGCTTCAAAATAGCGTTAAACTCTACAACAACAACAACAACAACAACAACAAAAAGCAGTTAATAAAACCTTATTTCAAACCTGTATCTTCGGAAAATGCTCGTTGATTATTTCATTGAGATCCTACTGCATTTATCGGCATTCAAACCGATTATTTTGAACGTCCTGAGCAGCTCTTCAGTGATCTTAAATTAACAAAGAAATTACGTTTTATAATCGGGATCACTACGCGTGATTTCGATATTTTGTTAAGATCATCATTCGGATTTTTAAATCACATACTGTTCATTCAGGATTTTTTTTAAAGATAGCTCAATTGTCATGTTCTTGAGCAATCGCGTTGACGATTTCTTCAGTCTGAAAAATTTATTGCTCCAGATATAATCATCTATTGCAGAGCCTTCGGTACTCTAGTTCTCTTTCAAAATCAAATTCATTTGTTGAACAATCAGATCGCGTTGGTTGGAGTGGTCCAGTATAAATCGGTGCTGGCAGAGGCCATCACCGCATTGTTCTGACTGACGACTTGTATATGTTAACGGCGTTATTGGATTCCTCGTAATTTCAATGGTGGAACTCAACACTGGATTTTTTTTATCAGCTGTTGTTTTATGTGAGAATACCAGTGAATTATTAGCCAACAGACCACCAAATGATATTTCTCTGATATTTAACCAGCTATAATAACGTTGTTATTCTGCCAGTGTGATCTCAAGTGACCGTCCATTAGACTCTTTGATCGCAGTTGGAAAACTTATATCAAATTTAGGCCACGTTGACGTCATTGATATCATTGTGGTCGTCAGCGGTTTTGAGTTAGCAATATTATGTTCCAGTCGTGTCGTTATTACTGAATTCATTACTTATCCATACGGCGGACTCTAAATGTACTGGTGTTGCCTGATTGGGTATGTTTGTGTTCTTGTGATATTGACAATCAATATCACTAATTTCAATCTGATATTTAACCCCGTTGACAGTATCGATGATATATTTATACATGCAATGCTTTTCCGCCCACGTTATTTCTTTGTTTACGTAATTTTTAACCGATCAATTGGATTGTCACTTCGCGATGATATTAAAGATACTTGCGGCACCGACAGAAACAGCCAAGCCAATTCCAGTCATAGGTGATATCACGTGCGTTGATGATAACGTACTCACCAATATTGCTCCAAAACATTATCGATGACGATATTTTATTTCTAGTTATGCCTTCCACGTACAAGCTTGATTTTTCCTTGATTCAATATGTAAGATTGTGGCGCTCTTATATACTAAGTACTCAGTTGAGGTGTTTGCGCGACGAATTCCAGACACCACCAGTAAGTCGTTGCGGTTAAGTCTTTTTTTGCTTTTTCCAGTTTAAAATTTTCCTCATTATTTTGATTTAACGCGGACACTGTTCCGGAAAATGTATCGGTGGAGTGAAACCTGAAACTTGCAGGATAATATTAACCCATTTAATATTGCTCTTCTTGAGCCGCCCATACTGATCCACAAAAATAAAAACCTTATCCTGACCGACCCCGGCAAAGGTCATAAGATCAGCTAGTTCATCTCGTGTCTTATGCCCTGACAGATCAAGGTCGCTGAGACCCTTGCGTGTAGCAGATCTTCGCTAAATTACTGCCATTTTGTCGGCAAAAACAATGATATCTTATATCTCATAAATGCAGCTGATGTTACGGTTTACAACTTACTCATCCTGAAACTACAGTTTTGTGGTGGAGGTATACAGTGGCGCAGCTAGAATGTTGGAACTCGGGGACAAGATTCATTTTTACCCCACCCCACCCCCAACTCTGAAACCCTTTAGTTTCATCAATAAAATCACCATCACCCAATTTCAATTTCAAAAGCCCATTTTGGCGCCTACGCTAGTCTGGCGCCAGGAGACGTCTGTCCCACTCTGCCCCCACCCCACCCCCGGTTATGCCTCTATGGGTATAGACATCTTATCCGAGGAAACTGTTTCTTCAAGACCGGGCTATACATCATCAAAATGACCGCTCTTTTAAAACAAAAAATATATGCGTTATCTGCTGATGATATTTCTCAGAGCTTTTGATTAACGTTATTCTGTATAATATTTGATTCTTGTTTTAAATGATTAATCTTTTACATCGGATCCTGATATTTTCTGCGAACGTGTTTTTAATCGTTTCATTTAGGATTTTAACGCTGACTAGATTAATATTTGATTCAGTTTTCAAACATTTATCATTTCGTCGAACCCTTTAACTGGTCCTAATATTTTTGCGACCGTTTTCTTATTGGTTTCAATTGACGTTTTGACAATGACTAGACCACTTGCGTTGTGTACGAATGTCAGTGAACTTATTGATGACGAGTATCGGATTTCAATAGGAAATACGAATCTGATAGTTCCTGACGTGATACGTTGATACAGTTACATTACTCAGATCGCAATGGTGGTTAATCTATCGCTCATTGTCGTTAACGCGTCGTTGCTGTCGTCCACGTACTTTTTCATTGCAGTGTCATCGGCAAATTTTGATTTTCATAAATTCAGCTCTTTTATTTCCAGTTATGACGAATAGATCAGTTATTGAAATGCTGAATAGATAGGAACATAATATTAAAAATATGTCGAATTTACTTTTTTTCTCTTGGTAATTGTAGTCCACGCTTTCGTCAGAGCTGTCACAGTTGTATCACAGTCTGCATTCTGGTGTATAAAGTTTTTAAAAAAAAAAACATGTATATTTAGACACTGTTTTATTGTTTCACATTACCAGTTTCTGAAGATATGCTCGTATTATCAATCATGGCTATTATTACATTAACTTCTGTATCTTCTTCGTAAAACAACACCGTCGGATGTTTCTAGTCATAGGCTCGTTTATACTCGCAATAAGATCTACACGGCCAGCCAAGATAATCACGCAGCTTTATTCAAAGTTCCCATGTAAGATATGGTAGAGAGCATATAGCTAAACACGTAAGTTAAAGGTCTTTTAAAGTAGCCATAGTGACATGTTCTGATGCAGAGCTAACGCTCTAAGACTTGTACCTTTTCAGTGAACTGCCATTGAACTTAGATATGGGGAATGTTTGTATTTGTTTCAATCGCCACCGTGTTACCTCCTCGTGCGTATACAGTGGTATTTGAATGATGAGGGGAGGATAATAATAAGAATAGAAAAAATAACTGTATTCAATTTCCATCAAGTCGGTTTTCTCTTAAATGAGCTAAAATGACCCACCACACTGAGTATTGCACAGACTCGAGAACATAGTCAGATCTTGCACATTTGAATCCATCAACATCAAGCGTGACAGATTGCTCATAAATTTTCTTCATGCTTTTGCTTCATTCATTTGTTGTTATTGCTTTGGGGTATTTTTGTAAAAAAAATTTGTTTTTAGCTTCGGTGATTTTCGCCCAGGTTTTACACTATTCCGCCGTTGTATTTTGATTTGTAACATCTCTGAATATTGGTGAATAGATGCCATTTTCACTATCACTGGATAACCACTCCGGTGACCTAGTGGTTAGAGCGTCCGCCGCATGAGCGGGTGGTCGTGGGTTTGTTCACGGCTGAGTCATACCAAAGACTTACAAAAATTGTACTAACTGTTGCATTGCTTGGCGCTCAGCATTCAGAGGTTAGTGTTGGGACTGGTCGGCCTAGTGTCAGGATTGTGTGACTGGGTGGGACACCATGCTACATGTCTGCGGCATGATGCCCCAGGGCTAGACATCACTATAAATTGCCTCACTGCAGGCATCGTAGCAAGTTGACTGAAAAATTGCTAAAGCTACGTTAAAAATCCTAATCAAACAAACAAACAAACACTATCACTGGCGAAGAATCCCACTTTTGTCGCTAGTTTCACTCACTAACATTGATTTGTTTCTCATACATTATCAAAATGACGTTTCACTCTGTTCATAAGCTTGACCAAGTTGACATCGTTTTAGTTTCCAATAGAATCCCTAAATCATTGATTAAGACGCTCCAAGTATGTATCTCCAAAAGCATATTTTGGTTACTAACCAAGATTGTATCATCTACATCGCGTGACAATCCTCTCGCATGAGCTCCTCATGGAACCTTTCGCAAGTGGGGTCATATGGTTGCACATGTGATGTGAGGACAATGCTTTTGGGATTAGACGGCTCTAATCAGTAACAAAAATCTTATATTATTATTATAATACGACTGGACCATCCGTCTATCGACCTGTCGTTGTGTGAATAGTCTCTTTTAACCAACACACACGTGCGTTCCGGAAATAAGCGCCAAACAAGAAACATGTAAAATCACTTTGAGTCACACACGTATGGTTGAGCAAGACTAGTAAAATAGTTCATACTGTGTAACATGACATGGAATTGTTCCATGTCTCAGATTGTCACTCAGGCTATTTCTTTTGAATTTATTTTTGTCCACGTCAAAAAATTTAAAGGCATACAACCTAAGTAAAAACGAATGAAATTATATATTTCTTTACTTATTTAGTTGAAATATTGCGATTCAGGTTGTTACTGAGGCCGAAATCAGGCTAGTATCGGTAATTTTGTGATAAAATACGCAATTTTTCATTATTGTCTGGCAGACAAAAATTCGCTATTTGCCACGCCTATATTCATGTAACCTCTATGTTGACCTCTCCCGAAGATTAAGAATTTTAGCCATGCGCAAACACGTGTTTACAAAAATAATGGCGTTCGCAACTATATCGAATGCGAAGACTTAGATTATGAAAGGAGGGGGAAAAAAGCCCTCTGGGCAAATTATGGCAGCACACGCATATGTATTGGTGACCAGCATGAACGATGGAATAAAAAGAAGTCCACTTTGAGCCTGAAAACTAATCCAGAGGTCGTCAAATTCTTGCTGGATAGGTGAGTCTCAATTTTGCAATGAACAGTCAATTTTTTATACCGCTATTTTATTTATGTATTGTTAATTCTTTATCAAAACTCATAAAATAACATATTTTATATAAACTGGCATTATTCCATTTAGCTTGAAATAAACTGTCATAGCCCTGCAACAATATCGCTAAAAGTTTGAAACCCGCATGTACGCCATGACATACATATGCTGCTGTTTTTGAGGCTACCAAAAGGGTTTTAATGATCATCTTCATTTTCGCACGCAACCATAAAACTTTATTTAGAGGCAAGCAGTCACTACTGTTTTTTTTTATAAAAATTATATATAATGTCAATGTTGATGACTAAATTAAAGTAATGCAATAGAGTTAAGTATATTTTATGCATACTATTATTTGTAAAGTATATATAATTATTGTGTCTAATGAAACATTTATTTTCCCTTGCTATATTAGCTATGAATGGCAGTGCAAGGAAAACATCAGGAACAGAGAAGAATGTCACAGAAGACATGGCAAGAACTTCTACACCCGGGCCAACAATTCATGGGATACAAATTCTTGCTGTGTCTGATATAACCACATCAGAATCAGATATGGCATCTGTGTAAGTATTACTACATTTTATTAAATTTTATATATATTTACTTGTTTACAAATATTTTGGTAGATGCACATCTAAAAAGACTAAGGAATGTATGTATTACCTGGAAATGTATCATTCTATATTAATTTAATATTTTGCAGTTGGTAAAGATGATATAGTTTGTTAAAATATGGTTTGTTTTATTTTGAATAATATTTTTTTTGTAAATTGTTTGTTGGCAAATGTCTTTTTTTTGTTATTGATATGTTCCTCATCATGCTGTTTGTATTTTAGTTAAATGGCCTCAAGGGAGAAAAGTATTTTACTAAATGAGTCACCCCTTTACATAAATTATTATTATTATTATTATTATTATTATTATTATTATTATTATTATTATTATTATTTCTTGAAGCATTATCATTTCCATCATAATAACCAAGATAAATGATAATGCTTTCTTTTGATACAAAACTAAAGATTTCCAAGTTCAACATTAGTATTTACACATTTCAAAATTTTATTTTAAGGGATTCAGTCTTGTCTGAAGTTGAAAAACTTAAGAAGAAGGAAAGTGTAATGATGGAAAATTCTAAACGTTTTATCAACCCGTTTGATGCATAATTGAAAGAATGAAGATATACTGGTTATCATAGTAAGAAAATGAATGCATTGTATTATAAATACAAACCACACTAAGGCCGTAGTTATGGTTTGCCTGTTTAGTATACATGGAGAGGGCAACGGGGGGGGGGGGGGGGGGGGGTTACCCAAATGCATATGCTTTGTGTATGATAGTGGGTGGTCTACTGATAATGTATGTACACATATACCTCGATAGTAATTTGTCTAATATGTAACCTGCTTGACTGGGTTCAGTTGGTGATTGAGTTTTAGTGGACAATAGACAAACTTTTTAAAGTTACGCAGCTTATTTCTTTGATGCAGCCAGACATTCAACATTGGTGGACTATCTGCTATATTAAATACATAATATTGTTAATCCTTGTTAATCCTTGATCTTTTCTGTGTGAATTAAATATAGGCTGTTCTACAAAATGAGGAGGGCAATCGCATGTACGCAGATGGGGTGTGTGTAAAAAAACAAGTATGCATGTGTACAGGGAGAGAGGGGTCAAGCTTTGCCCGATTTTTCTGCACATGCCCATTGTTGGAATCAGATTTTGTTTCCGGATTTTTTACTTGTTTGCTTGCAATCTAATTCACACCGGTCTGAGCTATACACAGACAATTGAATATTTGCAAAAGTAGGATAAATTTTGGATTGGAAGTAAAAAGTTTCCAGGAGGAAAATGATGGGTCAAAAGAATAAAAAACTCCAACTGTTACCCTTATGCAGCTGCCGAATGATGTTTCTAGCACACCTAGGCATATATCTAAGCAAAAAACATCTTGGAAGCAAATGTATTTTGATGTATTCAAAATTAGCCCACAAATGCGTTCCCTACCCCATTTCAGGTGACAAGGAAAAAAAATTGTAGGGGTGGAATGAGTTGATTATTCTCTGCCTGTATAATGCTACTGTACATTGGCAATTTTATCAAAACAGATTTATGGGGATTTATAATTTTAAGTAGTTCTCTGCATCTGAATCTATTTATTTAGTCATTTTACTTTGTTTCAGAAGTACAGCAGAACTGGAGAATTTCCAGAAGTTTTATTTTATTATATGCCTCCAAAAGACATTAATATAAGCCATCAGCTTTCAGAGCTAGGAATCTGTTGGCAGCTCTTGATCATAACAATCATATTGACAGAGATGTGATTGTAAACACAAATGGAACAATAAGGTAATAAACTTTATTCTTGTTTGTTAACGTAATAATTCATTTTTGTTAAAATATTAATACTTTACCTGAAAGTTGATAAACCATCTGTTTGTGGTACAATTTAATCTTTGACAGAAGAAATTTTTTAAAATAAATTTCATAAACCAATTTTGGTTAGAATTAGTCAAATGTAATTAGAAACTTCTGTAAATAATCTAAACATTTTTATGATATATGGGTTAGATACAGGTTTGCTATATTGCCATTTTCATCTGTAGCAAAATGATTTGTTACATGTAATTATATGCATTTTTATTTGGACTTTTGAGATTTAAAAAAAATATAAAATGACCTTGTCAGTTAAATGTTTGCGTTTTCTTGTCAGATACCAGAGGTCATTCAACAAAAAAGGGAGAGATAGTCTGCAAACCCAAAGAAAGCTGATCAACAGTACCTGTATATTCCGGAAATAATTATGAAAATATTGAAAATGAGGTTATATGATAGAGTTGGCATGAAACAGCCAGTTGTTTTGGACATAAATGATCCTAGGTGAATATCTGATGTACTTGCTCCAATACCACCACCACCTACAGAAGAGATTGTTACAAAGCAGATATCTCATTTTAAGTTAAAATGATTTAGGCCTTTTAGTCGGGTAACATCTATTGATATCAAATTGTTATGGAGAGACTATTCTAGTGATTGTATGGTAACAAATGATCCCTACCAAGAACCCATATAGACTTTGACTAAGTCTTTCTTGAAGTGTCTACCATGAGCCAAAGTCCTGCATCTATTTGATTTCCAAGTAGCAGTTTATCTTCAGACCACTGTTGATTATGTTCTTAAAGCTTTTAAAAACATGCATTTTAACAAAACGATGTAGCACCTTTTATAACTTTTCATACCCATTGCATTTATACTTGTCTTATGTATGTTTAGATTGAGGTAAATGCAGTGAATTTCTGCCATATGATGTGTTAAAAAAGCACACCCGAAACTATACATTGTTATTCATTTAATCTTATAGGAGTAGCAAGATTGAAATCATGTAATTGCAAGTCGGTATTATTGCATAATAAAGTACCTTTCAATAATTTTAGTTTCTAAATGTTTTGTGTAAAATTGCAGTCAGAAAGATTTCTAGCATACTTTGAAGCAGAAAAAATGTACATTGGAGCAAATAACTTCAATCCATACTCTTCATCTTTATTTCATTGCTCCCGCTAAACATTACTGTACCTATCAACAGACAACACACTAAAGCATGTAACTGAACTGGACCATTTTGTCCAACAAAACCCATCAAAGAACATGTGTTGTGCCATGTGAATGCATCTTTATTAAACTACACACTATTTAGATTTATTACAAACATCCAATATTAAGACTGCATATTTATGGTTTTATTATTTACCTAAATACTGATAGCAACGATATGCATTGCTTTAAAGAGTTTTTGCTTATATATATATATATATATATATATATATATATATATATATATATATATATATATATATATATATATATATATATATATATATATATATGTGTGTGTGTGTGTGTGTGTGTGTGTGTGTGTGTGTGTTTTCATGAAATTGAATTAGATCAGAAAACAGCATTGATCTTTACAACATTGTTTCGAATTCCGCAACATAGTATTGTCCCTTATTTGTGACTACATTATTAAATATTTAAGCTAAATCTTTTATCACAAAATATTTAGACTTTTGATTTAATTAAATTATATATTTTCCTGAATTTATTTGCCCAATTTTTTAAGAATTTACAATGTAATAAAGTGGTTTATCACAGGTGCAGGAATGTCTGCCATTACAGGTTCACGTACAGTTTCTTACTGACTTTATAAAGAAAATAATGCTGTTAACTTCTGTTGTTTAAAACAAAAGAAGAAATAAATTAGAAATGATCTTCACTGATTATATTTGTTAACAACAAAGTACTACTTAGATACTAGTGTTGACCGTTCCAGTGGCTTAGTGGTAAGAGCATCCACCTCAGATGCAAGAGGTTGTGGTGGCCTTGATCCATGGCCAAGTCATACCAAAGACAAAAATGGTACTAACAGCTGCCTCATTTGGTGCTCAGCATTAAGAGGTTAGTGTATGGACTGGTCGTCCTAATGTCAGGATAATGTAACTGGGTGGGATGTCATGCTACATATCTGTGGCATGATGCCTCAGTGCCAGGCATCACTATAAACTGCCACACTGCAAACATTATAGCAATATGACTGAAAAAATTGTTCAAGGTATGTTAAAAATCCAAATCACACACACTGTTACAATTCTGAAACAGAATTTTGTATATTTTCATCACTGTACAGTAGGCCCAATTTCATGAACTCGAGCAGTGATATATTCCTGCAAACAGAGTTAATGATCAGTTAGCAGTTAAAACACCTCTATGAATGTGTAAGAGTTTGTTTGTCTGCGTAGGCTAATTGGTATCAACGCTGCATAAATACATTTTGCCTTGGGTTACAACACTGCTAGAACTTAATGGGTACATCAAGGAAGGCATAAAGTACAACCAGCTATTTTACATCTGAAAAATCAAGAGGGCAAAGTGTTTTCGCCTCGTAGCATGACCCCTGTATTCCTGAATTTGATATGTATATCTGAGCCAATTTTGCACTGTACTTAGTACATTATATATACTATTCAGTGTGTGTGTGTGTGTGTGTGTACCTAACTACCCTAATTTTAAAAGAAATGCAATAGGAAACATACATGGGGGTGAGGGTGGGCTTAATTTCAATATTCGTTTCTCTGGAGTAGTTTGTTTAGGTGATGTACTAAAGTTTGGCATTGATTAAATGGTAATCGCTTGTGTCACAGGATACTAAAACATCAATGTAATTTCTATAGAACTGTCTAGTATTTTGGAATGGGATGACTGTAATCAATTTTTTAAAGTAATGGTACACTAGTTTCTCATATAAAAGTCTCTGGGAGACAATGAAAAAGGAAGAATGGATGCAGAAGTTAGACGGACTGGAGCGAATTGGACTACCAGTCCAGAGAAAGATCATACAGATGAGTAGGAACATAGAACAGGAGGAAAATCGATTACACCAAGTCAGATGATAAAATAGGCCATAATTTGGTCGAGTTAAAGACGAGTAATAGGGTTTTAATTTGAATTTTTTTTGAGAGATGACTGTTATTTAATAATATTAAATTGTTGTTTATTTGAATTTCACATTTTGTGTATTCATTAATTTAACTGTCGGCACCACTTACTGGGGGCTGCGAGCATTGCATCTATCACTACTTTAATTCCTCACAAAAACAAGCCGGGGGAGGGGGAGGTCTTTTGTAATAATTTAAATAATATTGGGAGCACCCCACCCAACCTAAATAACATGGAAAATCTCTATATATGCCATAATTATTCTAGATGATATCCTTCAGTTTTGTATGCCTGACTGTACTCTTGAATTCAAGTTGTGTCTGTACATGCACATTTGTACTTATATAAGTTTAGTACATTTCATAATATATAACAGTTAGTGTTACATTGTATGCAGTTGTGTACATTCATCTGGGTATTGATATAAAGGTTATAATTATTTCTATATTAAATGAACACATTTTAAAAAACTGAAAATTTGACGCTTTTAATTGGTGTCAAGTATATTTGATTTAGTTGTAATAAGACAGCTGATGATACACCTATGTGATATAAGCATTCAAGATTGCTTTTGATGAACTAGTATTTTAGTCTTAAAGACCTTATTCTGTTTCCAGAGCCATTTTGTTTTACATGTAATTGAAATTAATGAGCATTATCTGGATAGAATAGTATCCTAGTGTTTGTAGTTCTCTTGATATTTACAAGCCAATCTGTTTTCATGAAACACTGCAACAAGTTTTGCTTTCTCAACTCAGTATGAATATGCGTTATTTATCATTCAACTTAATGTGTTACTGTATATGCACAATTAAAATCATGTTCACCAGTGTACTTTTGTTATTTACATCCTTTGCATCCCAAGACAATGCTAGTCAACTTCAATTCATCTTATGTTTTTAATAAATAGTCTCTTCACAGTTGCTTTAAAAACATAGCCATACATATAATCATTCTTTAGTGGGTAGGTAGCTGCAAAAATGCATACTACAAAATAAATGCTTTATTCCATTTAAAATCAACATAAATTATATGATTCACACATCATATCATTGGATAGATCACCCAAGTCTTCCTTGAGTAAAGACATGGTACTGGCACAAAATTATTTATCCATTATATGCCATACACAACAGCTTGGAATGACATGTATGTAGCCAGTACTTAGGTATTCGTTAAGTCCATAAAATAAACTGCCTATTAGCAGCATGCCTTTTCCCCCGGTTGTAATCATTATCTTCTTCTGCTGCCGGGGCATCTTGCATATACCTCTGTGCAACAAGGAGCACGACTTCATCTAAAACAACCAGGTCAAAGTCCTGCAGACAATTTTATAAAATTGTCAGTAAAAAATATTCCAAATAAAATAAATGTATTAAATGTTATGTTGGAAAATATTAATTTTTGTGTTATGCAATGAAGCAAACGTGTAAATATACAAACAAATGCGCAAATCACATCGGACTATCGGATACGTGAGCGTGAGGTGGTAATGTAAATGCACAAGAAAATCAACTTTATTCTGAGCCTAAGAAGCGACTTTAGCGAGACCTTTTAATAGCGGTTCTGATTACAGTGATACAAATTATCATATTTTTAGTTGGTTTATCTTACAACGTAACACAATTTCACAAACACGACAAGTAAACACTTTCAAGAATGACCCCTTAAAGGAACTTCTTATTGTCAGGATTTTTGCATCGTGTTTGTTGACGCGCGTCACGTGACACTGCGACTTCGGAGTATATCGGTAAATTCCGTTTCTGCAGAATTAATTAGCAATACATACAGAAAATCGTTACATTTTCCTTGATTAAACTTACAATTGTACATTTTTTGAAACTGAATGACGTGTAATTACTCATTATTTCTACCATACTTTTCATAATAGCATGCATTTGCAAGAACAAAAAAGTAAAAAATCTTAGGTTGTATGCCTTTAAGAATCTACTACTGACTGACACCATATCAGATGTTAAAGAGACAAATCACCAGTTCTTCCGGGGAAAAATAGTTTCTAGGGGCCCTCGGCACCATGTACCGTTACATAAAGCCGTCTCAGATGCTTTTGTGTGAATAGTAATTGAATTTTGTATGAGGCGTTTGCTGGCGTTATCATATTTTTGTGACAACGCATCAATATAGCTGAACACTCCTGTACAGATCTTAAGCTCTTAAAGATGTAAAGCATAACCCGCCTGCTGATAAGAAACATTTTTCCACCCTAAAGTTACATCTTGATTTTTTTGAAAAGTACCTTGTTAACGCGAATAAAGTTCAAAAATCGAGGGTTATGTGGCCATTTTATAATTTCTTGAGATATTAACCTTGTTTCTGATCGCAGCTTACGTTCTTGAACAGCATCTATTTATAAAACTAATCATTTATTCTTTTGATAAGACCCTTTTATCTCTGCAAATGCATTTCCCTGTTTGAAACACGTTTTTGGGGTTGAAACAGATATTCCATTAATATCATATGGTTCATTAGTTATTCCCGAACAAATTGTCAGGAAGCACTCATTACGATACTTTTAAAGAATTCAAGGTCTTTTAAAACGTGCTTTCATTGATGAAGATGGGTAAAGTGCTGTCATAATGGCTTGGAAATCGGACATAAAATAGACACAACAGGTAATATCTGCTCCGAGTTTTCTTACAGATCTTCCCGCAAAGTTAGAGAAGCAGCGAGTGCCCTTCTAAAGAATTTCGACTAGAGGATCCGAGTTATCACCAGCTTCTGATGGCAGCTAATGGCCTTCAAGGAACTTTAAACAGTGACCTGAGCGTTCGCTGCGATAAAACATTGCCGAGCAGTGAGTCCAACTTGTGAAATATTTTTCTCGTTTAATGTTAGCTAATGTTTGTGATATAAACACCACCCAGTCAATCCATTCGTCGATCTATTTTATTTAAGAAATATAATCTTCCTAAGAATTACCTTAAACTTTGTCAATTAAACCAATCAATGAAATTTGGATAACATCCGCAATATATTTTTCAAACATTGGTAAACACAGAAGACAGACCCGTATTCTTTAAGCCATTTATGTCCATAAACAATCCAATGACAGTCTGTTTCTCTTATGAATTATTTGTTTTGCCATTTACATGCTTGAAATCGATTTTACAAGAGTAATTATATGATTTTATAGTGTTGCACTCCTAAAGTAACCGTTAATTCTTATAGCACTCGATTAAATGCTGGATAGTATGATATGCATTAGCAATGGATATAATAATCCATCCCTGGAACAAAAATTTGAAGAAAAAAAGTTAATTAGCTTCGGAATCCCCAACGAATTAGTATGATTTACACCCAATACTAAAAACAAATTAAAGAATATCTCCATCAACCTCAATGCAAATCAAATGCTCGTGGCTTAGCTTTTTCAGAAAATATTCTGACACGATGTAAAATTAAGTTCAACTCTTCAGTCATAAAATAAAAGGCAATCTAACTACATACTTGAGAGGAATTTTGAACAACCACGTACACTTGAAGGTAAATTCGTATATTGAAATAGATACATATTCACCAATCGAAATTTGACCTTAAGGAAGATGCATTTGTATGAATTTGTTGTAATACATTCAAGTAGAAATAATAAAAACATCACTCAATGGGAATTAAGTTTTGTAAAACATTTATTTTGCTTTGTTGCTTCTTTCTCGACATGAAAATGAGAATAAATGGATAATACGTTTAACTTAATTACATTAAAATAAAAGCCAGGTCGATCAAAGTCATAAAAAATGTCGAACTCCATAAATCTTTAGTTTTAAAAATTAAACTGCCCTTCTGTGAACAATTTATGGCCAGATATTTATTTATCCTCATCCTGTGAATTAATGGCGTGGATAGTTTTCCTGAGGCAAAAAGGCTGACACATATTTTCATAATCTGAGAGGCTCGGTATATATTAATCAAAGGAGAAACTGATACACATCTAAGCTCGTTGTACCAGTTCTTTGAAAAAGAAGAAGAAGAAGAAGAGGAAAGAAAAATAAAACGATTTTTGCACAGCTTGAGAGGCGGACTTTACCTATACCTTCAAAATAGCTGTACTCCAAATGGCAACTTGTAATTCAAGTATAGCTTAATGATACCAAGATAGTTGTAGGGTAACTGTTACTAATTTCTTCCTGATATAAATGCATCAAATTGGTGTTATAGGAGAATATTATACCTAAATATGGTTTCCTACATGTTCTCAGCATTCTCTAACTTAAATTAAGAACAATCTTTAATGGATATAACTTAAAAAGACATTTAAAATAATACCAAAACAATGTTGCCTTAACATTAATTAGATCTGTTACTTGCAAAGAATTATAATTTTCTTTTTTGTCGTGGAATGAATGGTATTGATTTGGTTTTCACTAATTATATCATACATTGCGATTCCTTCTTTATCTTGAATACTCTCTTAAACCAGTATATATTGTTACACGCACAAGGGTATTCACTTGACCGAGCGGTGTCAAAACCCTGGCGCGAGGCACGCTGGAAGTCATAAGTTTCCCCCAAATTTCCAAAGACTTCCATACAACTTGAGTTGTAAAATGGAAAGAAAGACGTGTCTCCTATAACTAATAATCTTTGCTGTAATCAATGGGCGACCCAGAGGAGACAACTTGCCCAAGAGTCCATTAACCGCACCTTAGCATGGTTTTTCTTCATTATCATCCCATTTCCGTACCGTAAGCCCGTCATGCCATAGAAATTCCACTAGTATTCCATTACTAACTGGGAAATATTTAACTGCGCGCCTCTAGGCCAGTCAATCCACAGAATTTCCGGCGTATCACGCTCATATACATACGCCCATTTTGCACTATGGACACATAAACGGTACCTACCAAGTTCCAACTTATTGATTCCATTATATTCCCCCCATAAATACTGCCATTTCAATCACATCACTTTTATACACCGCTGAATTTTAATATGGACTATGTTACAAAAAGGGACAGTCATTCGGCTTGTACCCAAATTCACTACTAACGACCCAAGCATGGTTCAAATTCACTAACACTTACTCCAAATTTATTACAATATGTACTGGGATCACATTCGTTTTTCTGCATGTGTCTCTGCATCTTTTCTCCTAGTGGACATTGTGTATTGTATGTATTGCATTATATATTTTACACCTTGTGGAATAATCTCTAGTATGAGAATTAAAACAGTAAGCAAACTCTGTTTTATTCGTTACTTTTCAATCTCGCTAATAACTTTCTTTCACCATGTGTAAGTTTGCTGTAAGAAAAGATTGAATTGCAGTGATGTATTTATCTCACTCCTTATTATAGCTATAATATAGTTTATACGGGGGCCCCGAGTGGCCGAGTGCTCTAAAGCGCTCTCCGTTACCGATCACTGCCATCTTACATCTGTCTGCGTGGGTTTGAGTCTCAGATTCGGCCAATGTGGGTATGTGAGAAAGCTTGCCAGCAGATTTTCGTGGATCGGTGGTTCTTTCAGGGGGGTTTCCCCCGGGTTCTTTCTCCACCAATAAAACTTGCCGCCATGTATACAATATCGTGTGCTCCAAAATGGCGTTAAACCCTACAACAACAATAGTTTATTCGGCTCATATGTAGCACGGTTGAATTATTAGTCTTCTATTTTCGATTTTTAACTATAATATCTCTTTTTTCTTTATGAATTTATAAGGTATTACGTTAATCACCTTTCCATTTCGTACATTAGAGTTTAATCGGTCCACGCCATTACAACAACTTTTCGTTTTGCAAAATAGTACTGATCCGCATGATTTTAGTGTGCTACTGGGTTTCAGTTCATAAAGGTTTAGATTAATTGCATAATTTCGGACAAAGACGGAACGGTTACCTTTATATTTGAATAAGCTTTGATACGATTATTTCACTTTAAAATAATGCAAAGATGACAACTGTCGTTCAGCTTGCTAATCGAGAACGCTTTCTTAAATACGAGTTTGCTTAGCGAGAAAGCCTCGTTAAATACAAGTTTGCTTAGAGAGAATGCCTCGTTAAATATAAATTTAATAATGTGGCTGTCATGGCAACAAGGGTATAGATAGCCCAGACTCGACAGTGCTCGCTGCAGATTCTAATAAATTTGAAATGCAGTTACGAGAGACAATCAATTAATTTATCAAGATTGTTGCATGGAAAGAATAAACAGCGTACTTTTGAGTTTAGACTAGCAAGCCAACTTATTCATTTTCAGTACATTCAACGGTATTACTCTAGGAATAGTTATTTGTTTGTATCATCTGACGTCAGATGTTCAGCAGCACAGTGCCTCAACGACCACACTAGGTCCAGAGACTGATGATGATCATCATCATCTGACGTAGCTCGAAAATGCATGGGTAAAAATGTTATTTTTTTTCTCACTTTTTTAAATTGGGAGGATTTAAATTTTACGAATTTAAGAGCAGTTACATTCATTGTCAAAATATTAGGCCAGCAATGGTCACATTTCATTCTTAGTCTTTGCTTTTGCAAACAAAGATAAATGAATTCTCTTAAAAGAAAGACAATCTTCGTGCAGACTATATGAAATAGTCGAAAATATTCATCAGCTCAACAAAGTAATTCAAGGAATGTTCTCTCTACACGGCAATTCCATAATGATTATTCATAAGAGACCTTTGGAGACTACACGCAAAACGTTTCTTTACAACGAAGGAATCTTATAGAATTCATCTCTGCATATTATTCATATCCACAAAAGATCTGCGATAATGGGCAATAATGAGCGATAAAAGGTACCTATGGTAGCTAATTATTGGAAATTCATAAAGCTGGAAACCCTATACTATTCTTGCCTGTAAACGAAAGGCGCGATAATAAGATGTTGGCGTTAACATTTCTTGTCACAGATTTCAATTTGTATCCTCATCAGTGATGTCGTTGCGATCACAAAAGAGGTAATTACAGAGTTGTAAATATGCGTATTGATCTCAGACTCTCCACGAATTTTATTTTGCAAACCAAGCCTAAAAATATTTTTTTTATCATATGCCACGTCGATGATAGTGTAGGGTGTTTGATATCTTTCTCTTTTAATACCTTGTTCCAGTCTGATGGTGATTATAATGAAAATAGAAAATCAAAAATTAGATTTAATCATAAAACAAGTCTTTAAAACATCAGCGGCGACTTCATAACTGTTGACAAAACGTATCGCAGACAGACTTTATTCCCGTCTAGAATAACATTTCAAATATTACAACCGCTTGGCTTCGCTTTTGCTTCTTCTGTTAGATTCTAAATAAGAGATTAAATTACGTTTTAACTAACGGATGAAATTAAGATACCGTTATTTTCCCCAAAAGTGAAGCGTAAATGCTATTGAAAACTATACCGAAGATTTAGGATAGGGCGTATTTTACACAGCTATATTACGTTCAGTAGTATGTCTTTTTGATGGTGACCACAATTCAAGAGTGAACGGAAATCCGTTCAGCAGTTGTCTTTGAAACAAGTACAGGAGATCAATGGTCCATAGTGAACAGAATAGTGTATACATTCCATGATCATCATACGATTTTTCACCGTTAAGTGTGTTGTAAATATAGAGGATCTCAAATGGGCAATGGTTTAACATTAAATTTATGAAACGAGTTGAATAATGTCGAACTTTTGTTAGAAAACTCGTTTCATAAATTTAATCTTAAGTCATTATCCACTTGCGATTCTTTTCATCAATTATATTTCAGTGGAAATTATTTAGATAGAAAGAAGAATGAATAGCTTTGTTCATTATGAC
Source organism: Unio delphinus (assembly GCA_029339505.1). Lineage (NCBI taxonomy): Eukaryota > Metazoa > Mollusca > Bivalvia > Unionida > Unionidae > Unio > Unio delphinus. Next base: position 17,239,535 of record JAQISU010001235.1, read on the forward strand.
AGACATTGTACCTTTCATTTTTCTGTGCGTATACAAATAGTCCCAAACAACCTCGAAATAGGAAAAGCTGTTCAAACATTTTTGCTAACAAATCATAGAATACGCGTCCATCCAAATAAACAGAACATTTTACAAAAGAAACAATCATTTTGTTGATACAGATATCCCTTGTGATGTAACATTGCTTGATACAGTGCATAGTACCTGTTGGTCAACAGTGCCAGCGTCTACCTTGAAATTCCACATCACAAATAAACATTTCATTGGAGCGATATTTTTGTGAATAGCTTTACTGGAATCAATAAGTTAATAAAATAAACTAGAGACAAGCAGTCATACTTATAATTATATTGCTATGAAAGATATACAATATGTCAATTTAAATTATACAATTTTATATAATGCTCTGGCATTAACTCCATTAGGATACAAAGTATTTAACTTATGAGTCCAATAAGTTTATTTTATGAGTCTGTTCATGCCACCACGGACAATATATATTGGTATGAAAGAAAAATCGAGTAAAGAGTGCTTATTGGTGTAAAAGTGTGTTGAAATATTAGAGGAAAACATAGGATCTCTATAATTTCTCACTTCAAAGTGATGATTATTCATTCTCTTATAAACTTGTCGAAGTGTTTGTCCAAGATATTGCATGCTACATTTTTTACAGGTTATTAAATAAATCACATCAGTTGATATGTAGTTTGTGTTAACATGTAGAAAAAATACTTTGTATTAGCACTACTGGAAGAAGTACTTTCTCTTTTGTTTGCACATTGAGAGCACCGGCATCTGTTACGTTTCGATGACGAAAAGTGTATTTCTTTATCATTTTTTTCTGTCTGTTTAGATCTAATTAAAAATTCTTGCAAGTTCTTGGGTCTTCTAAAAGCGAGAATTGGTTTAGTTTGGGAAAGTGATTTAACGCTAGTTTTATTGGATAAATTTAGGAGACTATAATTTTTTTAAATTATAAGACCTATATTAGGCAACGAAGGATTATATTGTACTGTGAAAGGAATTACATCTCTCTCTATTTTACATTCTGCTATTTTTAAAGCCTCATCTTGAGTAAGATTTCGTGCTTTGTTCAGCGCAGAATCAATTATATATGTAGGACAATTTCTATTTTGGAAATAAGTTCGTAATTTAGTCAAAGAATTTTGTAATTGACAATCATCTGAAATAATACGTCTGTATCTTTTAGCCTGGCTACATGACATGGGATGGAATCAGAAATACACATTTGCTGTAATGTATTTGTGACCTGATATTTGCAGCAGTTAATTTGGAACATTGTATGATACAGAAGACGTAAACAAATGGCTTTTTGTGTCGGACTTGCATTGCATATTTACTGCTTAAATATGTTGTGGTTGGATAAAATTATGTCTGTTGGGGAGACGGGTTTATGTATGCTTTCCTCTGTAAACAAAGGTTCGTTATTTACTTCTGTAAGTTCATATTTAAACCAAGCTTGTATATAGGATAGATACGATGCTACAGATATACCTCCCTTCCATCCCCATCCCCTTAATCATCTGAGCAATATCCGTATTTTTACTTTTTGTATTCTTGTCGTTGGGGTTTTAGCCATTTTTTATGCTATGATTTGTTATATATGACATAACAAACCCCTGAGGGGAAAATTGGTCATATTGAAACTGACAAGACCATTTTACCCAATTCCCTTTGAGTGTCGGACAGAAAAATGAAGACCAACAATATTCATTTTAAACAAAAAAATTCAGAATGCGGAGTTTTAAAAACGTTTTCCCACTATCTCATCCAATCAGTAAAGAGGATCTGCACAATAATGGTATGGTCTTATTTAGACCAATCAGAATTACATAAAGTGATGTAAAAGCGTGTGGTAATATCGAAATATAAAACTGCATATACTGCAGGAAATCTAAACCCACTATGTGATAAACGATATTATTAGACAAGTATAAGCTTTTTACAATAGAGGACCAATACATCTTATTTTGTGTTGGGTCTTCCTCGACAATATTTAGTTAAATATGAAAGCATCTAAATTACTATGAGAAACTTAAGTGTAAAGACTCAATAATTAAAAGAGATCAATGTTCAATCACTGTCAATATAGTTACAATGTTCACTTTTACTAAGTTATGTTGTCATTGTATATCTTTCATATTAGTCCTTTAGTGCAGCGTCAATTCAATAGTATGTTGTAAACAAATTGTTTGCATTGAACTGAACAATTTATTTAATGACTTAAATATTTTATATAATATGTGTATATCACCTTTAAGTGAAAAAATTTTCTTGTTGGTAAATTTACATAGACTTTACATATTATACCAAATGGAAAAGCGAATTCATTTTAATTTTTTTTTTTTTTTACAAAAACCATTATTATAAAATTCTCAAATTATTCACAATGCTGAGATATTAGTGAACAACATTATATATCTGAGCAGGGGCGTGTGATTTAAAAGTGCATTCGCAGTTCTCAAATAACTGATTAAAGACAAAATATCACTTTTATAATGAGTTTATTATTTCAAAGACACATTTATATCATATCTACAACATATTTAACAGTGAACAACAGAACATTAACGCTTAGAAAGAAAGAAAAATCTCAGCTCCATGTCCTCACAAAAAAAAAATGACTGGTGCATAAAACGTTCAGTACATAAATTTCCTGTTTGCTGACTGTTGTCATCTAAAAGTTTTACGAAAATTGAGATTATTTAGCTTACAGTACTGGCTTTATGCTGACGTTACAAAGCTTGTTGATTAAAAAGAAATGCTGGCACTTAAGCCTACAATTTACTAGCTACATGATTGATAGGGAAATTATTGACAGGGAAAACAGGGAAACCTTGAATGTTAACAAACCAGTGTAAGATGTTTATCAAAGAGTCCGTAAAGAATAAATAAATACACTGACGAAACAAACGAGGGTTGTTATTGCTGTTTTGAGGTTTAACGTACTTTCCCAGCTCAGTAGATCTGCAATACCTGGCGACCAGTTTAATCATTGAATGGAGAACCCGGTAAAACCCAATAAGAACCACCGACCCACAGGAAGTTACAGGCAGCTTTATCACATATCCACCTTCGACGTACAGATAAGAGATTGGGCTAAACAATGCGTAATTTCAAACTGAAAACATGCTCTTCTGCACTCTTAGGATGATTCTTGGCTTTACAAATAAATACATAGACTTTGAATATTAGCACACGTTGATAATAATTACATCTTTTTTTCTTTTTTTTTATTCCGACATCATATTTGACCGCCATATTGACACTTGGCAAACATGATTCATTTTGACAAATACAGCTATTTTGTAGACAAATTATTAACATTTTGATGGAATTATCGTCATGAAAAATGAAAACATGCTGTTAATTAACTTGGAAACAAGATTGCTCGGAAATTTAGTGTAGATTATTTACTGACGGAAACTACACAAGTACCGTACGCGTACAACCGGAAATAATCATACCGACAATAGAGGTTTAGCACTTTTTCAAGGTGTTACTGGAACATTATCTGAATACAAATTCGTGTACGAATCCTTTTTCATACCGAAACAAGCAAGATTATTCATACTTACATCAATCATATATAATCCAATCTTAAAATGTTCAAATTTTCTGAAATATTTCTGGACATGTTTTTAAATTTTGAAATAATCAATTATATCCTTACATATATTAATTTGCAAGTCAGCCTATCTTTAAGAACATAATTTTATAATACCAATGTTTGTCATTGAATACATATTACCTTCTGGTGCTTATATCATGGCGATTCTGTAATATTAAAATTAGTAGAAAATGTGAGAACAAGATAATGTATATCCCTGAATACAGATTGGAAAATGTTAAAGGAACTTACGGTATTGTGAATTAGTTCACTAATAATCTTAGAATTTGTTAGACAACTCCAAATAGTTTTAGCTTTATATAAATTTTAGTAATATTCCAAAATAAATGCAATACTGGAGGTGTTTATGTGTCTGTTGAGGCATGTGTCAGGATGCAGCAACAGTCTTGTGTTCAATCTCAATAACACAATTCAATATTATATCCTTATATCATATTTCATTATAAATTAAAGTCCGTATTTCTAAGCATATTATTTCTGAGCACTTTGTATTTCCAGAGAAGAATGTCTTAAAATATGTTGATTAGCTAAATTCCAACCCTAATAAAACACTGGACACAATATTAACACACAGTATTTGAAAGATCAATGATTCTGGTCAGGTAGAAACTGAACTTGATTTTGAACAAGGTCAACTCCAGAATACAATTATCATTAACATATAATGAAATAAAAAGGATTAAAAAGTCTCTAAGGAAATTAACTAAAAAACAATGCAAATTAAACAAGCCTTACACATCCCTCATAAAGAAAAAGAATGTGATAGGCAATAAAGATTATCATATTAAACAAATATACATCCTTTAAAAATGTACGTAAAAGGAAGCCTTGTAATGAACAAAATTATACATTAAAGAATATAATGTTTCCATACACTAAAAAAGGCATCTGCCGTTAGCTTGTTTTCCTTTGATGTTCCCGATTTAAATATTGTATTCCTGCCACATTAAATAATTAATAATCTTTTAGTTTTGTTTTTAATCTTGCCAATGAAAGGGGCTTGTGGACACTAAGTATATTAATTGGAGAAAGAGCTGAACTAATTTGCACTTTATATTGATGCAACGCTAATCTCAATACTAAATATTAATTTCAGATTGCACAATAGTTTCTCCGGTGTTACTTTAATTTCTTTAAAACGTATCACCCTGTGTGCTCTACACCATTTATTGTCTTCTTGCACCAACTCCAATATCACTTGATAATGCAAAGTGTTTCAAATGATTAACTTGGAGCTGAAAGAACTAGTACACTCTTAATAATGATATTAGTATGTCAAACGGACATTTTTCAGACCAGTGAAAAGTTTTTTTTTCTTACTAATTAACTTTGTCAGGATTTAAGCAATTATGGAATTTTAAAAAAACAATAATTTCCGATAGTATCTAGCCATACCCATAAATTTCATGAAATGCTTGTTACTGCTAGGCACAGGTACTTTAGACATAGCCTTGACCTAAGCAACTAACCTGTCCGTGTCCCACAAAATGTCCTAGGAATGTAACACAAGTACAGCAAAACTCACTTTCAGATAAATTATTTGTCATATTTGCATCGTGAGTGTCAATGAATTTCCAAACTGTGTTTACGTGATCTTTCAATGTGTCTTCGTAAATGATGAGATAATTAATTATTATGTAGAACAGATGCAATCGTTTTGGAAAGGACAAAGCGAACTTTTCATCCCAAACGGTACCACATTATATACTGACAAAGGCCATCTGGAGTCACAAATGCCGAAGTTTCCTTTGCCCTTGCGTCAGTTGAATTTGCCAGAATCCTTTCAGTTGATCAAACTTTGTGACATATTTGCATTTCCAATTTTATTAATGCAATGTAAATGAATCTGTTTTAGTCACACTACTTATTTTTCTATAGTCTGTCCACATGCTAACAGTAATAATATGGATGTCCAAAAGGTCTAAATTCCAAAACATAATACGACATTCATTAATTGTATTGGTTTAGAATTATCTCCCCTATTTCCAATTAACGAATATTGTTATACTATTCTAATTTACAGAATAACTTTACTAGTTAAAGTGTAAACTGATATCGTTAAATAAGTTTAGTTATTCGTTAAAAGAATAAGGGTATTTTAAAATTCTCAATAAATTATGATTAATTATTTATAAAATTTTTGATTATAAGTATTATGCACGCCATAATTTGTTATTATATAAATTGAGTTTTGATGACATATTGAACATTCGTCAATAATATACCAAGCTTTAATATCTTATTTTTAGCTTTTATTTTTCATTTTTTAAATGTTTCAAATTATATTTTTGTAAAGTGCAATACATATAATAAAATTACTAATAAAACTGTTTATCACTATTTATTCATAAATTTGAAGAAATAAATGAATGATTCGGTAAACATTTACATGGTGAATTCCAATCGCATTTAGACAGTTCATACTCCATAGTGAACTCCAATCGCATTTACACAGTTCATACTCCATTTTGAACTCCAATCGCATTTACACAGTTCATACTCCATGGTGAACTCCAATCGCATTTACACAGTTCATACTCCATGGTGAACTCCAATTACATTTACACAGTTCATACTTCAAGGTGAACTCCAATCACATTTACACAGTTCATACTCCATTTTGAACTCCAATCGCATTTACACAGTTCATACTCCATGATAAACTCCAATTGCATTTACACAGCTCATACTCCAGCAAATACTAAATAAATTTCTTCATGAATCTAATACAGATTCTGTTCTACGGTTGTGGAATCTACAATTTTAACGCCGTGGTTGGTTTTATTTGATCTTCTAGGAACACGTCTAAATAAGTTCTCAAGTTCAAGTAATATAATAACTAGTTTAGTTCATTCGTTTCTTGTTGGCGTTTATTTCTGGTCCAGATTTTCATAAAATCTAGTTTCCGACTGATTTCACACACGTTTATAAAGTTCGATCTGTATTCCAGCTCTTAAATCCTAGCTGTGTGGGATAGGACCAATTAAATTGGTAGAATGATTACCCTAGATTTCTCTATCAGCATACCGGTACACCTTTCATGTATTACCTACTAGGAGTACTCATTCTGTTCACTCATCAAACTTTGTAAGGATAATAATACCTAATCTGATAACAATTTTAAAGAATAAGCAAGAGAGACAGAATTTTCTCACCAGGCTCAAAAGTTCTCTCCGTTGTAGTTCTGTCTCGCCTTAATTTCGCTTTTGACTAGAATTGTCAGATGCCTAATTCATCCATAACTTGCTGGACAAACTTCAGACAAAAAGATTAGATTTAATGGGAATCTTGTAGACGAATCGTCAGTAAGTCTTTCACTCAGCGAGAATTTGGTTTTAAAATAATTTTGAGTCTAACACAAGCGGTTCTAATTTCCAGTTTAACACAACGTTTAGAAATCAAGATTCATTTAAGATTTACATTTACTAAAGTTACTATCGGCTGTTCATCAATGCATGCCTTGTCATCACTACGGATGCAATGATTTAATTTTCCAATCAACGTGGGCCGTATTATTATTAATTTCTTTTGCTATTTTGCATTTGTATTTCTCTTCCAATATCTTCTTCACTTTCTCGTTACAAGAGTTTTTTTTTTTCTTCTCACTCTCAGAAGCCTAAAGTTTCTTAATCTCGTACTTTTATTTAAATCCTATTTCTTTCATTTCAAAGCCAGATGGAGACTTAATCATCAAAACCAAACACATTGTTTTTTTGTTTTTTTTAAAAAGAAAATCTTCAAAATACTCGACCCAATTTGTTTCATTTCTTGCTTCATTAAAGACGCATTCGCCTCAGCAAACTCATTTTCTGGCAATCTAATGGACTTCGTCCTTTTCAAATGAGTCTAACCGTTCCTGGGTTGGATCTGAAATAAAATTAACCACTTTTTCTGCGATTGTGAAATCTGGTTACTTTTGCTCAAGATTTTAAAATAATATCAGGTAATTTTAAAAAGGGAAGAATCTAACAAGTTTTGTAAAAATAAAAATAAAAATTCTTAAAATGAAAAATGTAAAAGAATTCACAAATTACTTTTACATTTTCTCTATACATTGTTTCCATTGTGGAAATGAAATCCATTTAATCCATTAACTTGCAAGATAATTTCTAACATTTAAAGTTCTGAATAAACTTATTGATATTCAAAAAAAAAATCGAGCTTTGGAAGTACTAATTGCACTGTGGTGGCCTGTGTCGTAGTATATACCAAACCTTCTGTTTAATCACAATAATATAATGAGAAATAAAAAGCTATTTGAATTACGCTATGAATCCAAAAGTCTGTTTCGATGAAAAGTCATTTTGATACTATGAACACACAAATTGGTAAACGGCACTCTTCATTTCCAAGAGAATAATTGCAACGGCCGGGGTCAGTCAGAAATAGTGATAAACGGTAGAAATGTTGTTAAACGTAATGAGACGTTACGGAAACATTGTCCTAAATCGGTTGCAAGATTAGCAATGAAATCATCTTGCGTAGTAGCAGTTTAAGGGGAAACGAATCAATGTTATACTTGATACACATATTTCCTTATAAGATATTCCAGTAGCCCTGCATATGTGTAGCTTGTCGTTTTGATCAGTATTTATAATAATGCGATAATGATTGGACACTGGATTACAAATACGTGCTTCCAAGCCGAAACCATCTGTAGTTCGCGTAACCTTAATTTTGCTCGCCGCACACCAGTTATATTGAAATGAATCATAAATTGACCAGGCTTCGATTTCACCAAAACAATTTAAGTAGAGAATTCATCGATCTGACTGGCTCAATTTCGGCTAATCAAAGACATCAATGAGGAAATAACTTACTACTTTTAGCAAATTGAAGCCAGATCTCATTCTCAACAGGATAATTATTAAATTTAGTCTAGACTTCTTATCCATATTTGAGTCAGACTGTAATTTCAACCAATCATATTCTCAACTTAGATTTACGTCTAGATGTTTTTTATGTTTGGTAATTTGGGTCATATTCTGAGCAGTTTGGAAAATTCGCTTTTATAAGCTGCTATTATTCTTCATGCGGTATGTCAGGTTTTTTTAAAATTACGTTTAGAATTTTTAAAGTTTATTTCAGAAGAAATGTTATCTCCAGTGACAGTAATTTGCACTGGTATGAAAATCAAGCAAGAACTACAGTTTAAATACCATTCAATGGTTATGTAAAAATTTTCGTAACACTTGCATTAACGTTTGCCAACAATTGTATATGTTTTCTTGGTTTAATGGAGTTTTTGTCTGTACACTGGTAATTGCAAGAAGACAAACATATATCCACACAGTGATTTTTGCAACAGTTCTTGATTATATTGAATTCAAGTTGACCGCACTGGGTGTAGGAGCAATAAAAAAAATTTAGTATTCAAAGTTAACCCTCCACAGAACCTTTAGTGATAATTTGCATGACGTTTGACGGAATAGAAGAGAAAACTTTGTGATATATTAAAGATATAGCTGAGATAAAAATTCTTTGCTGAATCTCTGTTTTTATGATCATTAAAATGGTTGTAGTTGTTTTGCTGTCTCAATGTAACAACTAACGCGCATCTATGTACTGAAAGAGATTTTAAAAAATCATTTCAGTACATGTTGGCGTTACTTCAAAGTACAACATGATAAGAAAAATATATATTAAAGTGAAGCATTGGGAAGATGATGACAATACTTTGATTTACAAAACGTATTGCACTTTCTTCCCAAATTAGGGGGAAATGTATGTTTAAGTGCTTGATCTTGATTTTAGAGATCTGTTTATTGGCAAACCTGAATAATAGGCATGAATTTAGAATCATGTTTATTATATGAATTAGGAAGCAAGTTCTTGTCTTTCAATTTTAATTACAAACTGTGTAGAAAAAACCGTATTTTTCCAAAAACGTATCAGGATTGAAAGAGTTTTCGATCGCAACCTTGACCTTGTAATCCATACTTTTACGTGATGATGATGATGATGATGATGATGATAACGCTGATGATGATATATCTTTAATTATATCATATTATAAAACGTTTCAGTTCCTAGAAACTATTTCTGACCAAACTGTGAATCATTCTGAAATAATCATTTCAAACGAACTGAATTGCAAGTTTTCTTAAAAAAAAGTTTAATTTCAATGCTTCCGCCACGATAACTTTGGCATAATAGTAAATTATTGGATTTGAAGAAAAAAATCTGAATGGCACAAGATTGAATTTTAAAATGACTAAATTGCATACGCTTTGACAGACTTAAAAATAGCATATTTTCAAATGGTGATATTAACTTTTATCAAAAGTGAATTATTTTAGAAAGCGGTTTAAGGCTGTATAAAAAGTTTATAAAATATATTGGTATATGACAAAGTAAAGAATAACATGAATTCAAATGTTTGTATTTAGATTTCGTAATATGGAGTTGATATAATATACATATACATATATATATATATATATATATATATATATATATATATATATATATATATATATATATATATATATATATATGGGGTCTGTTTCCACGTACACTATTACATGAAACATAAATTTCAATACAAATTGTGAAAGCGATGAGTATTTCAAATTCTGCAAAATGTATTGATTACTAGCATATTGAAATCTAGTGGACTGAAATGTGCAATAGAAATGTATTCCATATTGGAAATTGATTTCTGAACAGTTGTAGCAAAGAAAACCATTAAGGAGTCTAATGATTACTCGTAACACGCAAAAATGTCTCTCCAAATAATACACTGCACTCTTTAGCAAGTTGAACAATCAGAATTTTCAAATCAGGAGAAAGCAATGCTGCTCTCGGACCGTTGAAAGCTGGACTTGTTGTCTTGTACATAAAATATTAGCAGTACTTGGTATTTGGTACAGAACCTGCGGAATCAATAGTAGCTTTATAAAACGCAGTCGAAACAGTTGACGTAGTAGTGTTTGACTAGTAACAGGGAGAGAAGCATTCGAAATAGTGTATGCCGGGAGTATTCACTCCACAAACGTCTCTTTGATCATAAGTTTAGTTTCAGTATTACATGGAACAGCAGATTGGATTGCAAATCTATTTATGAGACAACCTATTTCTTTTGATCGAAAGTCCTGACAGTCATTTCCCGAGCACAGTATACATACATAATCACGGCATTTTATCTAATAAGTTGGTTTATCTTCTCCTTTGAAATAATTTTGATGTTTCGACGAAGAAATGTCAACAGAAAATTCTTCATCAGATTCTAGTGAAGGATGCCCAGATCAGTTATTTCACAGATTCAGTAACAAATTCATGCTGCTTGCAAGTTTTGTACACAACATACATAAGTTTCTTTGGTCAGCATAAAATCTGTCTTGATCAATTGACATTGTGTGACGTTGTGAGAGTTCTGAGTGGTAAAAGTACCTTATTGCCATAATACAAATATCGTGTAATATGCCACACTGCTAGGATGTAATATAACGGAACAATGAAGATTTCAAAGAATTTCTACACTACGGTAAGCTTTTTGTTTTCGTGGGATCACATGTGTTCTTTTCTTTTCCTTGGACCTAGGGATGCTTGGTGCTGCAATATTCAAGGTATACTCCTATTGCAAATAATGATCCTCCTGCATTCAATTTATGAGAACATATCCGTCTTTTTCATGTAGGCTATCCAACTTAGCTGTCTTGATCTAAATTCTAAAAGTTAAAATTGTTAATTGCTACAATTAATCAATCAATAATTGCATCAAGCTGTCTAATTACATATATATGGAGTCGATTTTTAAAATTGTATATATTCGGTCTTAGATAGAATTTACTGTGATATCAAACGCTTAAATACAATAATGATGTGATGATATTATTATGATCCAAAGTTAAATTTATCATTTGGTATTAAACATAAGAAATCCATTTCAAATAGGTGCTAAAACAATGAATTTTGAGTAATTAAGTAATGTATGACTGTATTAATTAGAAAGTTAAAAATATTACTATGAAAGATCACCGTAATGGGGAATATAAATAATGAATATATATATTTTTGATTTTGCTGTGAAATACATACATACATACATACATACATACATACATACTCATATACATTAACTTATTCAGTGCAGTTATGCTAATATCACCATACTCATGTAATAGCAAGATTATTAGTTATTCATACAATGTTGATTTTTTTTAAAAATGTTTCTTTTAATTAAAAAAATGGTTTTCAGCTATCTCTTTAATGTGGTGTAGTTACAATAATTTACTAACAACGAAACGTTTTAGCTTTGCTGATAATATTGGAATAGCAGTGGTGAATGTCCATTGGATGCGTGCAGGAAGGAATAAGACGCTCCTACCCCCTACGACTATCCCGCCCCCAACGACTCTCCCGCCCCCAACGACTCTACAGCTGTCGGCTGTCGTCATCCGGTCTGGAGAGGGATGGGCTCCGCCCTTGACACACCACATAAAGACAACTAGCAATTATTCCATCCCAGATCGGTTTGATAATCCTAAACAGTCAGGACACTGACATCGAGTGCCACAAATAATATAGCTTTAATTAGCACTGCTAGCAAGATCATTAAAAAAATATCGTCGAGGAAAACATCCTTAGGTCACAACGGATGTCAATTAAGCATGCGACAAAAAAAGAAAACTGAAAAAGGAAAAAGAGATCACGAAGAGCAAGGAAATACAGAGAGATAAACAACATGATCAGGAAAAGTATGAAACTTGCGAAGGAATCCTGGATAGAAAGCAATGCTGAGAAATCGAAATCAGTCTGAGTAGAAATAATAACAGAATTGATATCAACTGGTGAAAGATCTCACATCCCATTAACAAGGGAAAACTACTGCCATCCAAGACAATCAGGAAAATGTCTTACAAAAGATCAAGATATCCTCAAGCAGTGGACAGAATACTGCTCAAAAGTGTACAATCATAAAACCCAAGAAACTCCAGTAATACTAAATTTCCCTCAGGCATGAAGAAGTAGAAATTGTAGTTAGTTCACTAAAGAATATGAATGTCGGCTGGAGTTGACAATATACCAGCTCAGCTCATTCAAGCAAAATGAGAAGAGATAGTCACAGTCCTTAAAACAATATGAAACAAAATACAGGAGAATGGCCCACCACATGGACTCAATCCTTGGTCATCGTGATTCCCAAGATAGGAGACCTACAGTTATGTCAAAACTACAGAACCATTAGTTTGATCAGTCACCCAACCAAAGTGGTGCTGAAGATAATTCTCAACAGACTAATTTCGCAAGCAGAAAACATTATTGTTGAAGAGCAAACTAGCCTCCGGCTAGGAAGGAGTACTACAGAACAAATCTTCAATCTCAGACTTCCTAGAATTCAGCATTATCAGATTGTATACCACGTCTTTATAGATTTAGAAGGCCTTTGATTGGGTATAGAATGCGGCCTTATGGGCAACTAAGAGGAAGTACAACATCAGTTCAAGCCTGGTGCAGGTTGTTGAGCACCTCTATGACAAAGCCACCAGTGAAGTCCTCGTCAATACCCGTAGAGGAGATTGGTTTCGAAGACGAGTTAGAGTCTGGGATGTATACTGTTATCTTCACTCTTTAACATTTTTCTGGAAAGGATAACGAGAATGTTTTGCATGACCCTACAACGAGACTGTCAGCATCGGAGGAAGAACAATCACCAACTTTCGCTTCGCAGATGGTATTGATGGTTTAGTAGAAGATGAAAAAGAACTAGCTGACTTTGTTCAACGCATAGACACAACCTCCACATCATAAGTTATGGAGATTAGTGTCGAAAAAAACTGATGACAAAAATACCAACAAGATCAATGCAGAAATAAAAGTGAGTGGACAGAAACTGGAAAGAGTCTCAATGTTTGAGTATATGGGATCAGTTATCTCAGATGATAGCTGGACTACATTGCAGCATGGCCAGACAATACCATCAATAATAAGGCTGAGACCAATATAGAAAGAAACCAACATTACTTTTGGTTCCAAAATAATGCCGATGCGCTCAGTTGTCATATCCATCTTTCTGTAAGCTTGTGAATCATGGAAACTCACATCAGGTCTACAAAGATTGATTCAAACCTTCGAAATGAGATGTTACCACATGATTTCGGACATCTTATACATCCAACAAATCATTGGATCCTATGAAGACCTCTTGACCACTAGAAAAAATTTAACTGAAGTGGTACGGTCATGCCTCAAGATCATCTGGACTGGCAAACACAACCTTGCATGTAACAGTGGGAAGACGACATTGAGGAGTGGACAGACATGGGATGCGGAGATACCTAAAGGCATTAGAGAACAGAGAAAGACGGAGGGGATTGGATGATAAGGCAGCTGTGGTGCCCCAACGACCTCTTGTGTTAAGGGTTTGATGAGGAGGAGGAGGAGAAGGAGGACGACGACGACGACGATGATGATATTGGAAACACTGCCAGAGAGACTTAACTAACAAGTTGCAAAAAATTTTAAGTAGTCGATGAATAAATGCTGATTATGTTAGGTAAGTTGAAATATTAATACTGTTCTAATCCTTATTTCAGACCATCGATTCCTACAAGTTTCAACTTTTGTAAATCTATATGATACCTGGCAAAAAGTATGATTCTATTCCATATTGTTACCCCATTCAAAATTGAACTTGACCGGCGTATAAATCGTGTTCCTGTGGTATATTAAATACTTGTATACTCTATAAATTATAATGTAACTGATGTTGTAATTATTTGATAAATACTCTGTTACGTACCACATTTATATCTTCAATTTTGAAATGTGCATGAGATTTATACTAGGTCTTTTTAATTTAGGTGAAATAGTATATGCCCTTAGGTGTTGATTGTATAAGGGTTTAACAACTACGCCAGCTGAATACGAGTTATATGGTGCACATTGAAATTAACGTTCTACAAATGTAAATATACCGATTTTAACAAACAAATTTCAAGAAAATAGACTTTTTCAAAAATACGTAAACAAGACGCACTACAAGATAAAAAGTAAATATTTTAAAATTCTATCATTTAACGGTTATAATTGTAGGGTCAAAGGTTATTGCAGTTTACGATGCAAATTTTGAACATGATGCGTTTCGTTTGTACAACCGCTTATATCCGAAGTAAATAGATTAGTTTCGGAGTAGGTGATTTATGACGTCATAAACTAATATCAGCAAGTAAATGCCGCTTTAATATCACTTCGACAGAGTATACGGAAGTTTGCATCTGTTATGTCTAAATCCAAAGGGTTCTCATTCTGTATTGCAGTTATTACTGATGATAATTTGTTTCCTTTCAAATGACGATAACCGTACGCAAAGAATGAGCTTGATTTAATAACATAAAAAAGAAAACTTTCTACCAAATCATTTATTTCAAAATAAATACAAACAAATCTGATACGACGATTTTTGGCAACATTATTTCTAGTTAAAAAGCAGTTGTCGTAATGTTTTCACCTAACTTAAAACATCAAATGATTGCAGTGTGTTATCTTGCAGCTTGTTTAGGCCTCTAAATACTTTATTCCACGAAACATGTTACAAGAAAAGACACTACAAAATGAAATATCTACTTGAAAGAACTCAGAAGTTATCAATGATATAAAATCAAATTGTCTGCAAGTCACATGTTAAACGAAAATCTATACTAGGGTATTATTTAGTCTTTAGTTTCAAACTGTTGTTTATTAAATTGTAATAATCCATACGACTAAGACAGTGCAATGATATATAAATTCTAATTATATATTTTGTATCTGCATTTGCAAAAATCTAATAATTAACCTATATAATCGAAATAGTTGCCATTGTCTGCAGTGATGACATTACTTTGTATTGTCTTAGGGTAAAAATGTGTTGATATCAGCACTGGTAGACTTACAAATGCAGATGACTGTAGAAGTGGAAGTGGCTAAATAACAGCGTAGATAGCAATCGAATACATTTCGTTTTCGGTCATTCAAAACTGAGTCTTATTATTGTTCACTGCACAGACGTCTTTATCATACACACTTCCATCGATTATTCCATTGAACATTTGATTCGATTAAGCGATTTCTGTAACAATTCATTGCTCCTATTAGGAATGCCGCATCCGTTATTTCCGAGGACAAGTAAACACTTATAATTAAAAGCTGGAGAGAACATACTCTTTTGGTGTCATTTGTAAAGGAATTTCAAGCGATTTCGGTTTTTGAGTAATGCTGTCACATACCTGTTTGATGAATAAAAGAAGAATACTAATATTGATCTCCCATGGATACAATAAAAGCCTCTCTCTCTCTCTCTCTCTCTCTCTCTCTCTCTCTCTCTCTCTCTCTCTCTCTCACACACACACACACAAGCTGTCAATAAAGAAACTTAATACAGTTTTTCAAGATGTTAAAGTGGCTAGTAGCACAACATCGATTGAAACGGTCGAAAGGTTAATTAAATGTTAGATATAATATGTGCATATAATATTATATATGCTTTTAGTTTTCGAAATAGGCATTTTTTTCAACAAATACACGTATACAAAATAGATACTCCAGCTTAAAAGACGATATTTAACAAACATGATGGCGTTATGATTCGTTTTGAAAATATTGTACATGGATAATACATTTAAATTAATCAAATAATGTGGAACTAATACTGAAATTCATATTATTGTGTATCAACGTAGCAGACAGGCGTGACTGGCAGCCGGCGCCATATCAGCCTACTATCAAAACTGATAAACATGTTACCATATATAATGAAAAGAAATTAAGTGATAATATATATTAACAAATAGTTGTGTATTGTTGTAGAAATACGTGTAAATATTGTTTACCTTAGTTCAACAGATAGCTATTTCCGTTTTATTTTTTTTTTTGTCTGTGTTCCATACAGGGGTATTGGTGCCTTATTTGGAAAGTAAGCAGATCGTAGCAAAAATGGTATGCATTTAATAACGTATCGTAAAACATCCGTATACGGCATAGCAAACCTTAGAAAGCGAATTACCGAGAATCTCGTGTTATTTTGTGATGGTGAACAATGTCCAGTTAACGCAATACAGCATCTTTTGCGTTGTTTTTATTTTTTTGTTCCATTATAAGGTATAAGATCATATCGTATCATCAGCTACATTGAGGCTACAATATTGTAGCTAATGGTCACCAATACGTCGTTTCCACAGAGCAAACATATTTCCTCTGAAATATCTGATAAACTATAATAAATCACTGAAAAATATTCATTACATATATTGGAAGTTTAATTAATTTCATTATTAATTCCATACGTCTATACTATAGTTGATTCATAGAAGATGTTTCATCTAATTACATTCACAAAACGCCCATTAATTCGTCTGCAGTCTGCCATGGGGTGTAGGATAGAGAATTTTCCATTTCAGACTGGTCTCGATCATTGTTGTCTCAAAAGAGTGGTCATAAATCAATCTTACTATCACATAATTACACAAGCCAGCGCAATCACTTTCACTATTCAAATTAGGTCATCCATCTCTTCTATTTATTTCTTTCCTTGTCAAGGATTTAACGATAAATGTAAATGAAAGGTTTATCAGTCTCCTCAACCGTCTTAACAATTCACTGCTCCGAATTATCAGGTGTATTGAAAGTAATATTTCCTTGGATAATATAATCCAATGTTATGACGCCAACTTCGCCAAGCATGTACGCAAGATGGATACTTTATCTTTACGATTGATTTCAATCAAGGTCGTATTTTTCTCATCCATAATTTCTAAGATCTTTTTCATCTAGTCATGCAAACTATGAATTTATTTGCGAGAAAATTAATGCGACTGAAAACTGACCCCCAACAAATTCAGCATGTATTTTTAAATGTGTGATCTGTGATGTGATTTTGGATTTTTAACGTAGCTTTAAAAAAAATTCGGTCATATCGCTACGGTGTCTGCAGTGTGGCAGGTAATAGTGATGTCTAGCACTGGGGCATCATGCCGCAGACATGTAGCATGATGTCCCACCTAGTCACATTATCCTGACACCAGGCTGACCGTTCCTAATACTAACCTCTGAATGCTGAACGCCAAGCGAGGCAGCTGTTAGTACCATTTTTTGTAAATCTTTAGTATGACTCGGCCAGGGATCAAACCCACGACATCCCACATCCGAGGCGGACGCTCTAACCCGTAGGCCACAGGAGCGATTTTTTAAAAAATGATTACAAGAAAAACAGTAATATTTAACCAATATTGGAACATATTTACGAGATAATAGCGTATACCTGTCTATGTAAAACATATACATTTGTAAATATTTGTGATATTTACATTTGTTTTATTATTCTACGTCATTAAATAAGAAACAATACCACATGGTTACAAACGAACGTTTTGTATATAACTACAACAACACAACAAGCACATAAATACCTTCACAGAAACTACGCGAAATTTAGATTTACAAATTTAAACTGAGGCTAATTGAGGAACGAATTTCAAGCACAAGAATATTTTAACTTATATCAATTTAAAGTTATAAAGGCACACAAATCCATTATCTCTAGACACGTCCAAGATTCTACAAACGAGGAGTGATATTCTGAGTTTGTAGGAACGAGTCCTAATTTGTTTCAGACTTCAATATTATAGTTATATAAACACACCAAAAACACAGTCTCCCTTGATTTTCTATGAATTTTTATTGTAGTGGTTTATGTAACATATCATTATCTTTAACATATTTTTCTTTTTGAGACAATTCTTAGAAAATAATTCTGGAAAAGGTGATATTGAATAGCATGAACAGTACCTTTGTTTGCAAAGTATGAGAAATAACTGAAAAATATTTGTAAAGTAAAGATATTTAAGGACTGTAAGCTGCAAAATATCATTGAAAACAATCTATTCAAATTCTTTTAAAATGTTTCAGGCATGAAAATGAGTGCACATTGTATTCACTTTAAAATGTCAAAAACACGTTTTACGGTTTAGTACAAGTTAACAAAAATACAAATTAATCTCAATATACTTTTTTCTTGCAGTGTTCAACGCCAGTTTTGCTTTGTGTGCTTTTTTATGCTGAAGCCCTTATTGGACTGCGTCCGCCAAAGCGTAACCCCAATCCAACAGAAGTACATGTACTTCCTTTTCGTAATCAAATGACTGACGAGAGGTAAAGTTTTAGGCAACCTGAGCAACAAAAGTGTCATCAAAGTGTTATTAAGTCTTGGTGCAACAAATCAACATTGCGTTATTGGTTCCTTAGCAACAGATCAACATTGCGTTATTGGTTCCTTAGCAACAGATCAACATTGCGTTATTGGTTCCTTAGCAACAGATCAACATTGCGTTATTGGTTCCTTAGCAACAGATCAACATTGCGTTATTGGTTCCTTAGCAACAAATCAACATTGCGTTATTGGTTCCTTAGCAACAGATCAACATTGCGTTATTGGTTCCTTAGAATGATATTATTAGAATTTAAAGCAATTGTCGTTACGAACAATTACTCATAGTATGGACTTATAGAGACAATACATTTTGAGAATAAGAGGAAATTTTCGACAATTTGATCTTAAAGAATCTAAGCGCTTTCTTCTCTTGACTTCAAAAGATATCGTCATTTAAAAAATACTTTCATTGTTCCTATACAGGCAGCTTATATTTAAATACAGCATAAACCACTAGAAATTAGAAATACTGTTGATTTTTACATAAACATATGACCTACACTGAGGTAAGCCGATTGGTATGAAGAGATGTGTAAGGCGAACTAACTGGAAGAAGAAACAAATATATGCGTCAGTTA
The DNA here is from genome assembly GCA_029339505.1 of Unio delphinus. Taxonomy (NCBI): domain Eukaryota; kingdom Metazoa; phylum Mollusca; class Bivalvia; order Unionida; family Unionidae; genus Unio; species Unio delphinus. The sequence continues at coordinate 17,258,952 of JAQISU010001235.1, forward strand.
TATTGTAGGGACTACTAAATTCAATTCATTTATCACGAATTTGTCCTCTACAGGTCATTGAAAATGAAACCATTCTTATCTGTCCAAATGTTATTGTTGCGTGTCTTATATCAAAATTTTTATTTATATTTAGTGATTTACGGTCAAATGTATTCATAACGTTTCTCATTGCTTGATCCTGAACAATACCACGTGTTTTTATGACCCAAAGTAACAACTAATGACAATCATTGTTTTTGTTTTTAGGGTTTAACGCCATTTTTCAGCACACGATAGGCTATACATGGCGGCCAGTATTATTGGTGGAGGAAGAACCCGGGAAACACCCCGGAAAGAACCACCGACCCACGAGAAGCTACTGGCAAGCTTTCTCACATAACTACATTAGCCGAATCTTAGACTCGAACCAACGTAGACAGAGGTGAGACGGCAGTGATCCGTAACGGACAGCGCTTTAGACCACTCAGCCACTCGCGGCTAGACTATCATTGTAATGCGACGTCTACTTCTAAAGCTGAATTAAATTTTCTCTAGTTTCAACGTATCTGCTTGTTCATGCTTTCCTCGTTTATTAAAGTAGGGAAGTAAATTTCCGAATAGAAAGATCCTTATGAGAGTGACTGTTTTGCTTAACGACAATGGCCAGTAGCAAAGATTCGACATACCGCAAAACCAATTTCTTGTACGGCAGCTTAAGCGCCATGAAGACGATGGAATATCATTATTGTATGGACTAATACTTAAAAAGACAATATTTTTTAATCTCATAGTACAAGAAAAGGCATTCCCTATCAAAGACAATATAGGTGTATCAACTTTGTCTTGGAAGAACTATTGGTTAGGATGCTGATTCAAACAAAATTACGAATTCACTTACAATATTAATGCATCATATCATTACAACGTTATGGTTTAGTAAAATACAACAAAAAATTTTATTTTACTAGAAATACGAAGTGAAAATATGAAAAGAACATACAATATTGTTAATTAAATCTGTATACAGTTTGCATGACCTATCGAGTATATTGACTAAACTGCAGTGATGTTACGAAATAATTCCAGTCTTCAAAGTACTGAAATGCTAACAGAATTTCTAATACGAAGGAAGTGTTAAATTACCATATCAAACAAAAATAATTTAGCAAATATTGAATGGAGTCCTTAACACATTTTCATTGTACCGAATCGCACATGAATTACTCAAGATTTATAATAAAAGAATACCTCAAACAATAGCTATACGCTTGCGTACAACCTACCTACCTACCTACTTACCTACCTACCTACTTACCTACCTACCTACCTGCCTGCCTACCTACCTACCTACCTACCTACCTACCTACCTACCTACCTACCTACCTACCTACCTACATACATACATACATACATACATACATACATACATACATACATACATACATACATACATACATACATACATACATCTAGACATGCAAGCTTCCTTACGTATTCTAATACTCAAGTACAAACATATGCACTACTTACATTGGCTGATGCTAATGATGTTGAATTTGAGGATGAAGAGTGGTATTAAATATACGAGCTAAAATACTGTCATATATTTGTATACGTTGCATATGGTGTGTACATCTTATACAAGAATCAGGAATATAATGAACGTAAGACAGCTTTAATCCAAAAATGAATATTTCTAATGGTAACAAAATAAGATATCCATGTATCTCACCAAAGTCGCTACTACCATGTTTTTGAAAATACCCAACTTCATGAGCAATTTCCATTCTGAAATATTTTGCGTTCATGATCAAGACAGTATATTTAACTCAAACCGAAGTATACACGTTTAGAGTTAATAATCATTTGATTTTAATCTACAATCAGAGAAATATTAGATGTGTATTATGTTGTTTAAAATGAATGTCACTGGTCAAGTATAGCATAACCTTGATTTTGGACGAAGTTCAAGTACAAAATACAGATATACATTGGAGCTGTCATTATTGGTCAACTTTATAATTGAATCATGTACAATTCCCACAAGTACAATATCCAAAGACATTCAGCCTCAGTACATGAAAAAACATAGAACATAACATGAACATTGAAAACAACAGAGCTAAATGTAAAAGGCTTCACCTTAAACTCATCACTCTCTCAGACGTTCATACTATCTGTAGAGCACCCTCTATCGAATTTGGTCGAAAAATATTTGTAAAACATGAAAATAGAATTGCAACGAAAGGAACTACAGAGAGCCAGTTTATAACATAATATCGTAAGCCAGTTTATAACATAATATCGTAAGCCAGTTCATAACATAATATCGTAAGCCAGTTTATAACATAATATCGTAAGCCAGTTTATAACATAATATCGTAAGCCAGTTTATAACATAATATCGTAAGCCAGTTTATAACATAATATCGTAAGTCAGTTTATAACATAATATCGTAAGCCAGTTTATAACATAATATCGTAAGCCAGTTTATAACATAATATCGTAAGCCAGTTTATAACGTAATATCGTAAGCCAGTTTATAACATAATATCGTAAGCCAGTTTATAACATAATATCGTAAGCCAGTTTATAACATATTATCGTAAGCTGAAGAAAACGTATTATACTTATATGACTCATAAGCCATTATTCCAACAGCCAAAGTATCACTCGCAACAACAAACAGCAGCCAAACCTAAGAAAGGAAACAATGCATGTAGCTTTAATCAGACATTAAGAATATGCACTTAATATATGTTAAATTACGCGTAACACGAAATGAGAACTAAAACTGTAATAGGAACAATATAAGAAAATGAACTTAAAAAGTGTATTGCATTTTTCGAAAAAAAAAACTTTCAGAACTTATTTAATTGTAAGATCAGAAAAAGGCTGTGCTTTTTTACATTAAGAAGTAGAAATGCATTGCAGACATTTTATGTACGTCATTGTTGTGAATAATAAAGCAAATTTTAAAAAAACTGAAATTTGTAGAAATGATTTGTAGCCTTTATTCTACAACCTACTCTTGACAATTAAAATAAAAAGGCGGAGACAAGAAATTTAGGTCGTATATGTTACCTTTGTCATTTCACTTTTCAGATCATCACAATATGTTCGCAGTGTGAACCAAAGTCATGATCGAGATGTCTTTCAGTCAGAACCAGGAGGTGAGTTATTAAAGATATCGTAAAATCAGCGAATACTAAAACGTTCCAGTCATGAAACTGTTCTCAACAAATCGTGAAATTCTGTGTTGCTCTAGACTTTTTATTTTACTCAAAATTTGCAGACGCGGACGTCTGTCGATTTCATACTTTTCAGCCGTTTATCAGAAAATTATCAGTGTATATGCAAAGTAAATAATAAACAAATGGTGACAATTGTTCCAATAAAAGCACCAGTTTAATATGACCTATATCACATGATGATAGGCATTCGTGGTTATCCCCCCTTCCGGATAGTTCAAAATTATCAACCATATGAAAGAAGATCAAATATTTAGCAATACTTAATCCATAATGTTTTTCATTAGTTCATAACAAAAATGTAACTGTTACATTCGGATTCAAAGGACACACACACACACACACACACACACACACACACACACACACACACCAAGTAAGTTTTCTACAAATTTATATAAAATAAAGCTACATCTTCACAAAAAGTAAAAGCCAGTGTTGATTACTGGATCAAGACCAGCTGCATAACTGGAGATAAGTGATTTTAATTAATTTCAATTATGACTTATCCAAGGGCATGAACTGGTCCACATTCAGTAAGCCTGGGGAAGATAAACGATATAACCGATTCTGTCAAGAGTCTCTGGAATCAAATATCAAGAATTAATGTTCTGGCAAAATGTCACAACTAACAGAAAGAGTCTTGTTAAGGCACTGATAGTGAAATCATATTGATAACATTAACTTAAAGTTCGTACAAAAAATACATTATGAAATTAAAATTATATAACTTAAAGCAAAATGCATCGATATTTATTTACAATGTGTAATAATAAATTCTACTCTACGTCTCACTCCCATATATAACTATATTTTGACTTCAATAAGGGAGACAGATTGAGGACTATGTTACTTTCCAGTTGGATTTTTTTTAAACTAGTGCTTGTTGTGAGAGCCGCAGATATAGACTGGACAAATCAGAGTAGTTCCATGGATTAGTGACTGAAAACTTAGTGGTCAATATGTGTTTAGCGTGAAGACACTGATGACTGTATACCTTAGTAGACAAAACCTCCTGATTATTGTAACATTAGTGTTTCACACGTGTTTACCGTGTAAGAAAATGGTGACGCTAACCGTAGCGGTGAGTATAAGTGGACGCTGAATAATGACAGCAATGCCAAGTTAAGCATATTATTGACATTCAATAAATTAACTTCAATACTATAAGTTATCTTCGAATTCAAAACATTTCTACTAAACGGTCATGTTTTATTATGTAAAGGAGAAAGCATATATAAATTAAGCATATATAAATTAAGTATATATAAATTAAGCATATATAAATTATGTATATATAAATTAAGCATATATAAATTAAGCATATATAAATTAAGCATATATAAATTATGTATATATAAATTAAGCATATATAAATTAAGTATATATAAATTATGTATATATAAATTAAATATATATAAATTAAGCATATATAAATTATGCATATATAAATTAAGCATGTATAAATTAAGTATATATAAATTAAGCATATATAAATAATGTATATATAAATTAAGTATATATAAATTAAGCATATATAAATTAAGTATATATAAATTAAGCATATATAAATTAAGCATATATAAATTAAGTATATATAAATTAAGTATATATAAATTAAGCATATATAAATAAACGGATCATTTTCGCGAGGTATTAAAATTTAAACTTTTTTGTTAGATATCTAACTTCTTTATAACATCGTTACTCATGAAACGTGTTCAAGACTGCCATCAGATGAAACTTGTAAATAATAGGTAACTATTCAGAAGAAGAAAAGATGTTTTTTCTCTCGATATTTAACCGTTCTGAGAATAATTTTTGCCACTTTCAGTAATATATTATTGTTACGTGAATAATTCTTTTGTACAATGAATATAACTTTTTCCTTCAAATTGTACGTATTTGTACTAAATATCCTATCTGAAAAAACATGTATAATGCACCTCATATCTATAAACAATATTTATACTGTACGTCAGATCTGAAAACAATATTTATACTATACGTCATATCTGAAAACAATATTTATACTGTACGTCATATCTGAAAACAATATTTATACTTTACGTCATATCTGAAAACAATATTTATACTGTACGTCATATCTGAAAACAATATTTATACTTTACGTCATATATGAAAACAGTATTTATACAGTACGTCATATCTAAAAACAATATTTATATTTGACGTCATATCTGAAAACAATGTTTATACTTTACATCATATCTGAAAACAATATTATACTTTACGTCATATCTGAAAACAATATTTATAATGTACATCATATCTGAAAACAATATTTATACTTTACGTCATATCTGAAAACAACATTTATATTTTACGTCATATCTAATGATCATATTTGTCATGAACATTGATACAATGTATTACACAGTTTTTTTTTTATTTTACCAGATCAACGTTGTCGGTCAGTTCAGATATCTAGATGTGGAGTTCAACTTCTGAGACGGGTTCTCAATATCAAAGATGATGTTTGCAATTATATAAATGTAAGTTCATAAGTGTCCATATTTAACTGTGCATTAAAGGAGAATTAATATATCATTCCCTGTGCCCGAGTCGGAGTCGACACATATAAAGATATATACATATATAAAGCCTCATTGTTACAACCATTTGTTATTGGTATGAAATAGGAAACAGGCTAGAGCTGGATTCATAGCAATTACCCCCACCCCACCCCACCTGCCATGAGGGAGCACGGTCTGACGTAGTGTATGCATTCCTTGTACAGCTTTGCGTTTTGTAGCAAAAAGGGGAAGGAGTGTATACACAATGCGTTAACTAGAACAATGAAACATTTATTGGCTAATGTGAAGTTACTGCATTTAACTCGTGACCACGTGTCTTTTGCACCATATATACATTTTGTTACACATCAAACAATGAAACTTGTGAGGGAAAACTTCTTGCTAATTTTACATGTCTAGATCGTTGTGACTCATGTTTGATGCTTCACTGGCATTGGTTAAATTGTGTGTTTTAAGTTGCTTTTTCAAGCACATTGTACATACCGCACTCTGTAGTGTGACGTATTGTTATGCCGCCACTGTGGTAGGTTTTACGATTGGGATGGGGTGCTCCAAATATGTTATTTAAATTATTATGGATATCCCATCCATTTAGTGAAAGCTTGATGCAAAGCTTTGAGCCCCTAGTCAGCAATCTCGACGGTTAAAGGATTGAATATACAAAAAAGTGAAATTCAACGAATAACAATTTAATAACAATTCAATAGTTAAGTGCTTAAAATTTCTCAAGTACTCTCAGTCCGCCCAATACTGTGATAGCCTATTGTACGGCTTAATAAGTAGTGTGATATTGATTTTCATCTGTCCTGTATTCTTCTCTCCTATTTCTCCAAATTCCTTCTTCTCTTCCACCCGACTTCCTTTAAATTCCTTCTTCTTCTTCTTCTCGATTTATCTATACCCTCATCGACTCTCTCCACCGACTATACTTTGTCGACTCCGACTGCTCTGTTTGTCTCCCTTCTGTGTCCCCTCTTAGAGACTACAGACTCCACTGAACCGGAAGTGGACGGTACAATGTTTTCCTTAGCCTTCTTATCTCACCCTACACCCAATCTATCATCAGATAACGGCTATTATATTTCTTGGGTCATGCATTGATTCACATCGAATTCTCATACATTTTTGTATGCTAAAACTACGTCTTAATAAAAGCAGGGTATTAATTACTTCTCATATTCATACATGAATAAACTGCGTCACTTCAGTACATATTCCTAATCCCATTATACCAAACAATATCACAACAATCCAACGCATTTCTTTACATTGCAACTCATACAAAGTACGCAAATATTCAAATATCCATGCTCTGACATATCAATACATCCATATTAATTAATCTTACACACTTCAATAATTTTCCAAAATCACATTTCAAGCAAGTGTAAATTTTAAAATATCCCATGAATAAATGCACTAGTTTACTACGAAGTAAACTAATAACGAATTACGAAATGAATTCTAACCAAAAGCTAACATTCTATATAATTCTCTACATAATATCAAGTTCATTTTTCAAATACGCACGTAAATTAAACATTTCAAAGGTAATCATACGTACTAAACGATTCGTGCAATTAAGCATATATTACACATAATTACAATTACAATGCCGTAATTTTCTGCAACAACCGAGCAAATAACTTACTGACCTTTACGAAGCTTTGTCTCTCCTTGGAATTCCCTCTCTAGGTTTTACCACCAAATTACGAGTAGCTTCCTTGGAGTAACCCTATATCTTTTAGCAATCTTCCAAGGCGAGAATAAATTTTTGCTTGCAATTAGAAGTTATCATTGGTATATATGCTGTAATAATACCCTCTGCCTCAATTCCGATTAGACATCTCAGTGGCCTAATCCAATAAACGTAGCGGACAACGTCGTTCTCGCTGTCATTCCACGTGGAGACGGATTTAGAACACAGCCCGTTCCCCGTTTGCGGGTTCCTATCATCTTCGGGCTAAGCTGTAACAGATTGGTGGAAAGTTGCGCGATCTAACGCCTTTGCCTACTTAAGATTGTGGATCTTGTAATAAAACCTTAGTTTATACACGACTTACTAAATGGGGCTGAGCAAACGTGACACCATCATTAAACAGCAAATAGGTCAATATGACCTACAATATATTTTTCACTGTCAGTAAAGTTTTGTGTTAATAATTACGTATGTTGCAACCTATGTACATAATATCTTATTCTTATCGAGAAGATGTATTTTGACGAGCACCAACCCCTCTCTCAAAACATCCTTACTACCCATATTTTTCACTTCGTTGACATAGGTTAAGTATTGTGCTTCATGCAAGCGTCTTTTGAAATTTTTACTTTTAATTATTGGAAAATAAGGTATTTATTAATTTTACCTAATATTTTGGTTTCGCATTCTTTATGTTACACGATTTAAGACCTAGAGTAGGAAGAAAAGTCAATGTGACCTAAATTGATTGTTTTACTAACAGAGATAAGGAAATTGTATTTAGTTCACAAACATAGATTCTGTATAGATCCTATTCTAAATATAATAAATTGTATGACATGTGCGATTGGAACGTGGTGGTGGGGGGATTGATTTTTCGACCAAAAACCTAACTAATGACAGTACAGTTCATATCGTACATATAAATGATAATGATTTAGATATGTGGACTACATGCATTTCATCTAAGGTTAAAAACGCATAGGATAATCAGAGTAATTACAGATACACTAACCATGCCAAAATAGTGGTCATATGGCTGTTCATTCGAGGTTGCTCAAAGGTTTTTTAATTAATCCAGCAGAATCTTATTTCAGGGCTGGACAATGGCAATAGCCTTTAAAGCAGATTCAATTCATATCTTTTAGAAAAGATCAACAAAATTATTATCCTTGGGTATATGTCATATCATTATCTCACCCAACGTTTTTGCAATCTTATGTATTGATTGATACGTTTAGTGAGAATTATTTTTCTTCGTAATAATTTATGTTTACAATATGCTGGGGACTATTTAGAATATGGTTAGAGGTGAGCTGTGTAGTCAATAACTACATGATTTCATCGATATTGGATTAATCAGGGTATTTGTTTGAGATGTTTAGACTGATCAGTGTGAAATAAAGACTCAATGGAATGTTTTTGGTAGATGAAGTAAGTAAATAATTAGACATGTTTCTAAATGAAAGCGCAGCTTTATACGGAATATACTGATCTCGATTATATATATATATATATATATATATATATATATATATATATATATATATATATATATATATATATATATATATATATATATATATATATATGATGCCTATGTACGTGCAGAAAATTAAATCAACTGGAAATCGATGTTGAATGTGATTCGTACTTTACTCATATTAGGATATAAATCACATATCTCTGCTTTGAAAGAATTCGTATATTTAGAATAAATTAAGTTGGAATAAACGCATTAATAAGAAAATTTCATTTATTTTGCAAGATGACGAGTGTTTCTAATTTCAGGACTATATGGATTGCAATTCACGAAATTTGCATCAACCATACACCTTTGATATAGACTCTTGGTTTTATAACCAGTCCAATATGCGTGGATGTGTCAAGAAAAGAACTCCAGTACCACTTGAACAAAATAGAAATCGTGGTTCTTCTGGTAACGTATTACACAATGTAAAGTAGGACTACATCTCTTGAAACCCTGTTTTGCTTTGAGGTTTGTGTTGTACATGGTAATATTAGTGGCAAAATTTTAATTCAAGATTAGAATAGATGATAACAAGACACTGTTTAAATGTTGACATTTTAAACATCTATCTGGATATTTAAGACAAAACGTAATGCATGAAAAGCATCCTCTCCTTTGTACCTAAATAACGTTAACCATGTAGTTAGCTCTTCCCATCCTCTAATATTCACACTCGCACGGAAAATTTACGATTATAGGCTGTTTGATAGACATGACCAATAATATTAACAATTACAACTAAAAGTAATTTCCTAGGAAACAAACAAGTCATTTTCTGAACAATAATTGTAACACGCTTACATTTTTGAAAGATATCAAATACAAAATTAATTGTAAAAGAATATATTTAAATTTAAACCAAAATCTTGAAATATCTTGAAATAAATAATGCGAGTTCTCTGCTAATGACATCTAGCATGTACGTCAATTAAATGCATAAATGGGGCCCCGAGTGGCCGAGTGGCCTAAAGCGCCCAACATTATATATCACTGCCATCGCACATCAGTCTGTGTTGGTATGCGTCTCGGGTTCGGCCAGTTGTGTAAAAGCCAAGTAGCTTCTCGAGGATCGGCGATTCTTTTGGTTTTTATTCCCGGGTTCTTCTTCCACCATTTATACTGGCCGCCATGTATAGACTATATTGTGCTGCAAAATGGCGTTAAACCCTACAACAACAACATTAACAAATGCATAAAAAGGAAATACCATCAGTAGTCCACATATACATAGCTGACTTATAATTGAATAAGCTCTGCACATGCAGCATATTTTTGACTTTTGATTTTTTTTCTTTATCCAGTGCACGGTCCTTCATGCTGTTCTGACGGAATCAACAAATGCACGATGAAGAGTTTTCAAGAATTCGCGGAGAATTCGCGTAACTGTTCTAAGATTGAAACATATGAAAGTTGTATGGAACAGGTGGCAAAGCAATGTTCTGGTGACGTCTTATTTGAACTGAACTTGCCTTTCATCATTTCAAGGCTGAAAAATGCTTGCAGAATAGTGCACAGAATTAGGTGAACATTAACTACAAGAAAATATTTTGTGCAAAAATAAATAAATAAAAATTAATCCAATATCGTTATTTGGCTTTCTTTGGTCAGTTAAGGTTATATTAATGATCCCTAATCTGCAATTGAATATTGCCTCACTTTATTCGATAATTATGAAGCGGACTAATTTAAATAGTTTTATTCGAAATAATTTAATAATTAGAGACAAGAAGCTTCATATTCACATTTAACTGGGCTATTGGAATTTACGAAATTGTATTGCCTATTCTGGCAAAATGTGTTCTCCTAAATTTAATAACTTTTAAAGTTAATATACTTTGACCTAGTTCAAGCTGATTTTTCTAACAGATTGCACTAAACAGTAAACATGTTTTAGAGAATGGGAGGAGTGGGGTTGGGTAGGGATATTTCCTGTTACTTGCATTTCTTTGCTTGTTTGACAGCAAGAAGAACTATATTGGATCGCTTACATTTCTTAAGCGCTTATATCACATGGCTGCTTTGAATGCTTCAAAAATTTGGAAAATCATGCTTATTTAATTAATCAATTTTATAAATTCCACGGTCTTTTCTAAAAGTTTCGCTTTCGCTGTCTCATTATTGCCTACTATACTTTATGTTGTTATAGTTTGGAGTGCATAAATAGTAATCATAAATTGAAGATACAAGATGTTATCCAGTATCAGGTATTAAAAGCTACCGTCAGAATTACACTGTCACGTATAAATCATTGAGGTTTATATATATATATATATATATATATATATATATAGAGAGAGAGAGAGAGAGAGAGAGAGAGAGAGAGAGAGAGAGAATGCGGCTATGTGAGAAAGTTTGCCAGTAGTTTCTCGGTGGTCAGTGGTTTTTACTGGGGGTTTTCACGGATTCTTCCTCCACCATTAATACTGGCCGCCATGTATCGTGTGCTGAAAAATGGCGTTAAACTCAACAACGAGAGAGAGAGAGAGAGAGAGAGAGAGAGAGAGAGAGAGAGAGAGAGAGAGAGAGAGAGAGAGAGAGAAGGATTTGGTTTGCTAAATGATTGCATTTGCATCAGTTGATAAATGTAGGGAACATTTCTATTGGTTTGAACATTGGCAATCAGCATCTAGAGGTTAGAGTTAGGACTGGTCGGCCTGGTGTCCAGATAATGTTACTGGGTGGAGCATGCTAAATGTCTACATAATTGTGATTTCCTTATAAAAGCAGTTTTACTCTTATTTCTAGTAGTATCACCAATGAATAAAAAATATAAAAAAATCCAATGGAAAAGATATTATCAGGTCTAATCATGCCTCATTTGATATAAATACATGTAGCTAATACGAAATGCCATTCGATATATGCTTTGTAACTAATCTTGTTAAAACCATAAAATTGTATTACTATTTGAATATTTGCTAGAATGTTGTGTAGAGGCGACAACCTGCATTGCCTATACATATCTGGCCGCTCACAAATATAGGGTCTTTCGAAGTGACTGATGCTCTAGTGAACGAAAACTTTTTTTTTAAAGAATCCAAGATAAGAAAATTTCTTCTTTTCACTGCTGAGTCTATGGATGCAAAATTGAAATTCTTTTCACATACACCATCTAGAGATTATTAAAAATATGTTGGTGAAATTCCTATATGAATACTATCTGTTACGGCCATATCGTCTTAAACTAAGTAAGCGAAACAAGTTTTGTGAAAAGTAAAATAAAAAGTTATTTCTCGATAAAGCAAAGTGAAAATTTAAATTGAACTTACAGTTTTGTAAAGATAATCCCATATAACACTGTAAGTTCTATCACATGTCAAAAGGAATTCTGTTCCAAATAAATTCCAATCTTGAATGTGCTGATATACCAAAAGTCTTGAACAGTTTCATGTGCCAACAGTCTTAATATATCGCAATTACTTAATTTAAAATGTCTTTGAATGAATCCACAATAATTCCAAAGTAGTAAGTCCGAAACGTCAATAAGCATTTCGACATGGGTTAGTTCATTTATCTACAATTCCTAACCGTTGTAGGCTCGTTTCATATATCAACTCGTAACTTTGCAAGATAAATTAATTAGCTACATAATAATCAGCACTTTGTTGTACCGACAGTTGGTTTGTTGCTTTACGGTTTAACGCCATTTTGTCCAGCACACGATAGGCTATACATGGCGGCCAGTATTAATGGTGGAGAAAGAACCCGATGAGATGGCAGTGATCCGTAACGGAGCGCGCTTTCGACCACTATTCTATATATTCACAAAATGATATTCTTTTTAATAATCTATTCAAACATGGTTGTGTTATTATGCTCAAACGTCACCTAGTTGTATTATCCTGCTCAAAGTCACCTGGTTGTATTATTATGCTCAAATGTCACCTTGTTTGTTATCATGATCAAAAGTCACCTCGTTGTGTTATCATGCTCAAAAGTCACCTGGTTGTATTATTATGCTCAAACGTAACCTAGTTGTGTTATCCTGCTCAAAAGTCACCTCATTGGGTTATCATGCTCAAAAGACACCTGGTTGTGTTATCATCCTCAAAAGCCATTAACATAGAAAAGACATTTAACTTTAAAATGGCCGTGACAGTGCTATCTATTGTATTTATTAAAATACAACTAAATACAATCTGTTTAAAACAAAAACACAATATATGTATATGTACAACTCGCTATGTTCATAAGCTCATTGAGTGCAAAAATGCAGCCTGTGACGTTGACTTGACCCCAAGGTCGGGTTGGGATGGTTTTCAAGCTCATTTCGGAGAGCAAGAATGTGCTAGTGACCATATCTGCTTCATTTTCGTTCACGACACGCTGCATATTGCAATATGCGTCTGAAAACTTAATTTGAATGCCACCATTTAAAAACAATATTGATAACAAAACATTTTTTTAAAATGGCCACTATACTGCCATGTTAAGAGATTATATTAGCATTGTTTTCCACAGGACTAGCTACATGTTATTATAGCATCAGCATTTAAGTGAAAACTCCATATCGATTTGAAGATCTATACAACCATATGTTCAGGAGAAGTAGCCTTAAAAATATTTTCAAGATGGATACATAGGCAACCTTTTCGGTTATTAGATAGCATCATTTTATTTAAAGACCTTCAATATATTGCATAAAATTTTCTTAAGATAAAAGTTCAATAAGACCATCCATTCAGGACATGTAACCATAACAAAGTTTAAAGATAACCACTGTGGTTGTCATATTGGAAAGGTAATATTGGTACCATTTATGAAAGACTATTTCATGCAAGTGTTGTTGTGAATACTCTATGTCAGTATGATTATCTCGTGATAAATATGTAACAAGAGTTTAAAGATGGCAGCCATTACAACAACTTTTGTGGACAAACTACATATGAGAAATGTTTCCGTGATCACCTCCAAGTTGATACGTCTGTTCAGGAAGAGTAGTAATAAGAACATTTTCAATATGACAATTGTTTTTTTTTTCTTTCGAAGGTCCAAAAGCTCTAGCTTTATGTAAACCACCATGTAGATAAGACTATCTGTTCAAAACAAAGTAGACAAAACACAACTTTCAAGATGGCCGTTATGGCGGCCATTTTCGGCATCAGATCAGCACCAGGGCCATTTAAGATAATATACATATCGTTAGAAGTCATGCTGTGAAAAAAATATTTTAATCTGACCATGTTTTTCAGAGGAGTAACTTTAATGATTTTTACATCACAGCCATGACAGTCATGTTGAGCAAAGGATCATCAAAATGTTAATACAGGATACGAGACATCGTAAGAAGTCAGGTGAAACACCATGTCACTACAACCATCCATTAGGGAGAAGTAGATGGTCACAATAATTAAATGATGGAAATCATATCAGCATCATTTCAAATTATTTTTTAATCTTATCGCAATTATCGGGATCAATTAATATTCTAATTATCTCTGAATTCCACCATCAACAAATAACTAAAACTGAAATATAAGTGATGCATACAATGTATACATTTAATTAATCGATGTTGATATTATACAGACATGAAAAATCCACTAAATGGTATATCCTGGCTATAACGAAGATAGAAGGAGAATAAAACAGAAGAATATGATTGAATTTGTCGATTTGTTATAATATGTCAATTCCTTAATAATATATTTTAAGGTATACACATATAAATGTATGACATACAAAATATGCACTACCAGCTATAGAATGTACACAAAATATCGCATCTAACTTCCAACACACGTTTTAAAAATAAATAAGAAGAAATTAGACACGTATACAATGAAGCTACCATATTGATTTGATCTGTATGAATCTAAAAAGATGTAATTTTCATTAAATTATAGATAATAGATTATAAGAAACTGAGTTGAAAATGAGGAAATGTGTTATGTTTCACAGTTGGGCATGTCAAGATTGGATCAAATTCTCAAAAAAAATATTAAAGTAATGAAAGGAAAAATGGAGCTGTAAATTAATGAGAGCAAAGTTTACATTATGAGAAATACTTCACGTGTTAAAAGATTAAGTTAAACTCTTATGAAACTGATCGCAAAATATGTATAGTTTCACTTTTAAATTACACAGAATATAGAGCAGGTACATGTACCATGATAACACGCAAATTCAGTTTTGAAAAAAAAAATTCGCCTGCCTACCACAGTGAAGACATAAAAGTTTATGATTATGATTTTTGACGATGAAATTTAAAGCCCCAATGTCACCGTGTGTGTGTGTGTGTGTGTGTGTGTGTGTGTGTGTCTGTGTCTGTCGATAAACATTGGATTAATCGTACACGTGGTTTCCAAGTTCGCGAGAAATTAGATGTTTCATAACGTGAAGAAACGTCAATATTTGGTTTTAACGGAACCCAACGATATATAGGACCAATATCTTTCAAGATTCAATATTATTCATATCATTTGGCATATACGATTCTTTGTATGTAACGACTGCATTGGGTCTTTAAGACAATGCGCTGTAAACACCAAAGATTTAAAATTTGCGTAACAAAGATATGTACATGCAAATGAATAGCGATAATTATATCACTATGTATTACATAACTGGATGATAAGCTTATGATAATAGAAAACCAGATAATAAAAAAGATATCTTTGGACTGGGGTGAAAAAATTAAACACTTAAACAGTCAAAAAGAGTACATAAGCAGACAAGTAATAAAGCACTCGCATTAGAAAACGATGAACCAACCATGTGACTAAACGTCATCGAAAATTTTCTTTAGTAATATAATTACAAACATGAAAAGGTATTATAAAGCACAAACATGGAAATGGAACCCATGTGAGCATGAGAGCACTCACCTAGCACCTATTTCTGATTCTAGTTAAGTAACATGATTAGATGAAAGCGACTCTGATACAATTGTAGCGATACTTACCCGATGATAATTCAGCAGTACTATCTCTCGCATCCAGCCATGCCAGACACGAAATTCGCCATACTGTCTATAATATAGAGGTGACTGACAGTAGCTCATGCCTGTTATCTAAGTGGCGGGAGTTACACTAATCGAGGCATCTTGTAATGGAATGTTCGCATTACCGGGAGGATGGGCGGGTATAAAAAGAGAATGATCGGGTAAGTATTCAAGAATATAATTTACTAAAAAAATTTCTTTCTCTTTCGAATATGTTCACCGATTACATTAACGTTAGGAGAAAAGATAAACGACTGAGGGAATGTTGAACATCTAACCTATAGTCCAGGTAACCTATAGTCCAGGTAACATCTGAGGGAAAATGTTAGATTTCCCATATGAAGGTTAACCCACTCACCTAATTGCGAACATAACAACCACAGGCTATGTGGCTTACTTCTGGGGTGGGGGTGGGTGGGTAGTGGGAAATGAGATCTTACAACACACAGATATATATATATATATATATATATATATATATATATATATATATATATATATATATATATATATATATATGACACAGAAAAACGAATTTCATCTTTGGAAGGGCTATACTAAAATGTACTTAGAGAGAAACAACAAAATGGTTGATTTATATTAGATGAAAATCCAGCTAGATATAGTCTGCAAAGAATATTGTCTCGTAATAAAAGCTGGGCATTTTTTTAAAAAAAAATACATCTGATGACGATCAATGAGATATGCAGTAGCTCTATTGGCAGAGCACCTGTATTGCAATTAAAAGGTTAAGGATTCAATACCCACCCAAGCCAGCACAGTCAGCTGACCCTAGCTCCCATTTCTTTGGGATAATATAAAAGTAGCATTAATCCAATCAAACAAGAACCAAACTAGAAATATGTATATATTGAATTTGGATATAATTCTTGAAAATATTGAATAAAACAAAATTAAACAAAAACTGCATATGTTACTATTAGTAATGACGCAGTGTCATTGTGCACTGATAAAGATATTACTGCAATAACAACCAAGGGTATGATAGCTGTTCAAAATGTCAAATATTTATATCTGAGGTCTTTTTACAGGAATACAATGGAAAGACAAGAATATTCTGAGTGATCATCTAGCTGACATTCAACATGAAACTTATCGCAAGACTGGCTAAATAATATGGGTTCGTTTGAAGGTGTTTATTTTTTAAATTTTGTATCTGTAGCCATATTTGAATCAAAGCAGATTCAGATGCTTGTTATCATATTTGGTCAAATTTAGCTGAGCAGTTTTTAGTACAAAGTTATTAAAGGATTTCTTTCCATCTATTTTTGTTCATGAGGGAATGTATTCTCTTAAAATTTATCAATATTTGATAAATTTGTTAGAAGCCTGACTAACTAAATTTAGTATAGGTAGCCATTGGTATATGCAAACCCAAAAGGCTGTCATAACATAAGCTGAGTTGGTTTTACAGCATGGTTGATCTACAAAATTAATATTAAGATGAATAAATTCTGATAATGGCCACAGCAGCTAATGACAAGAATGAATTTAACTTCTTAATATGTACAGGATGGGACTCAATTTTTTTTTATTAAAATATAACTAAACAAAACGAACTTTAGATGAAACCTTGAATTTCAAAGCAAAAATCTGTATAAAACAATAGGAAAAAGTATGAGCAAGAAATATAAAACATTTCAATATGAAAAAGATAACATTTGGGTACTAGCATCATTACAAGACACGTAAAGCTAATGTACTACTGACATGATTCAAAAGCTGCCAATAACCTTAGAAACTGAAATATTCTCATGCTCTAATTCTGTTCAAACTGCTGACACATACAAATTTCTTTATCAGGATTCCTACCATTATAATATTATTTACAAAGAAATTCTACATAATTGGAGTCTACTGAGTGTATTTAAAAGCCATGCTAATGATGCTTTTAAAATTTTGTAATTCGGTATGAATTTTATTTCTTTAGAGCTTTTTGCAAAGTAAAGCCAGACATAATTGTAACTTGGTGCATGGTAGTGGTAAATGGTAATGCATTTTAATTGAGGCCTAAAAAAACACAAGTAGTGATAAATTGTAATACAGTTTAATTGAGGCCTCCAAAACACAAGTAGTGATAAATTGTAATGCATTTTAATTGAGGCCTCCAAAATTGTAATACAAGGCCTCCAAAACATAAGTAGTGATACATTGTAATACAAGTTCTCCAAAACACAAGTAGTGATAAATTGTAATACATTTAATTGAGGCCTCCAAAACACAAGTAGTGATAAATTGTAATACAAGGCGTACAAAACACAAGTAGTGATAAACTGCAATACAAGGTCTCCAAAACACAAGTAGTGATAACTTGTAATACAAGGTCTCCAAAACACAAGTAGTGATAACTTGTAATACAAGGTCTCCAAAAAAAAGTAGTGATACATTGTAATACAAGATCTCCAAAACACAAGTAGTGATACATTGTAATACATTTAATTGAGGCCTCCAAAACACAAATAGTGATGTTACATGTGTGTGTATGTTAAAATGAGTATGCTTCACATGAAACTACAAAAAGAGAGCATTTAATGATGTGAAACAAAGTTATAATTGGTTCTAATCAACCAATATCTAAAATCAGGTGTAATAACAAAGTGGCAATACAAGAACTAAATTTAGTCAATTTTATGTGATACATAACATGACCAAACCTTAATTATATGAGGGACTAGTAGTGATGGGAATCGGTCAGAAATTCATAATCGATAATCTGTTCCCCTTAACCAACTGATCATCGATTATAATCGGTTACTAAGAGCAAATTTTAATTTTTGTTATACAGTTATATCTTTGATCAAGAATTCAATGTTTATAAATATAGAGGAATAATCTATTTTAATGACATGTGTACTTTAACCTGACAATAATATTACAAAAATACATTGTGTTACTTTTGTTCTACAACTTTGTTAAATGAATGCAACATTTTATGGCTGATCAGTCATATGTAACTGAAATACTGCTACAATCCCCCGAAATTCTTTCATTCATATATGATGTGTCTATAATTTAAAGTATAGAAGAACATGATTTTCTTGTTTGTAATTGTTTATAGATACTACAAAAGATGTTGCAATTTAACTTAAACAAATCAACAAAATGTGTTTAAATTTTATTAACTCAACAATTTAACAACTTGAACATGTAATGATTGACTATATGTTCCTAATAATGAAACGTAAGACTTTTTATTTGTAGTTGTGAAGGGATTAATAAATTTCAGGTCAACTTTAGTGAATGGGAGTTTTTGATCAACCAACTGATGATTGATTATAATCGATAATCGGAACAACACTAGGAACTAGTGTATATTATGGAGCTTTATAGTGAGTAATAAGAATCTGCTGAATAAGGGGAAAGAAAGACGATAAAACGCATCTGAAATCTACTTATGAGGATATACAGTAGCTTTCATCTATCATTGTTGATCTTAGGTTGTTGTTGTTGTTGTAGGGTTTAACACCATTTTTCAGCACAAGATAGGCCATGGCGGCCAGTATTAATAGTGGAGGAAGAACCCAGGAAAACCCCCGGAAAAAACACCAACCCACATGAAGCTGCTAACAAGCTCTCTCACATACCCACATTGGCCGAATCTGAGACTTGAACCCACGCAGACAGAGGTGAGATGGCAGTGATCCATAATGGAGAGCGCTTTAGACCATTCGGCCACTTAAGGCCCCCTTGATCTTAGGTGATACTATCAACCTTATCTTACCATGTGTCCGACATGAAAAAGAAAACAAATTTTGGAAAGAGAAGATTAATAATGCCTTTGGTCTGTGACTATCAGAGATCATAACATTTGGTTGTTAATCTGGATATCTTCGGATATAATAAATTATTATTATTAATAATTGACTTGATCATATTCCCAAAATGTTATTGCACACAAAACTTCAAGTTTATAGTATATATACTTATTTCAATCTATACATTTTGTCAATGACTGAATAACAGAACTTTTAGAATTTTCTTCACTTTGGTTCCTTTAAGTGAGTGCAAGCAAAATTTCAAAGATTCTATGTGGTCCAGGTATTTATCAGAGTTTTCAATTCAATCTGATGTAATAATGCATATGCTGAATTTTTATGTTTGCAATACGTTTAAGTTTGGTGCTCTAAAAGTTTCAAGATTATTATGCAAACAAAGATGTCATTCTACACTCAACCTTCTTACTACACTCACCAAAGTTACATCAAATCTGACTTGCTGGTTCATGTACCATTTTATTGACATTACATATGGGCTGTATGATCGGAGCGCACATTACTTATTGTATAATAAAAAAAATGTACGTTGGTCTGGTCTGTACCGAATGTTCATGGATATTAATGAAGTTGATTGTGTGGACTGGAGATTGTTTTTTCATCTACATCCTCCTGCTGGCTTCCAGAAACACTTGTGAAAAAGCTGTCCTCCATATCTGGTTCCTTCTTTACAACCACTGAGTACTGCTGCTGCATCAGCTCATGGTCTGCAAAGTCAGAACTGTTAATCTCTGACAGACTAGTTCCAGAGATGTCTCCTCTGCTGAGACAATTATCACTGCTTCTACAGCTCAAGTCCAGTGGTGCATCCTGAGCTTGATCTTCCATGAGGATATCCTCGGAAGCAGCCTTGTCCATTAGGCTACCGAAGGGAGAAGACTTGTTCATGGGGCAACCCAAGGTAGCAGCCTTGTATCCACTTAAATCAAGTGCAGCATCAGTTCCCCCCTGTGCAGATTTTACAGGTATGGGATCATTTTGTACTGTTCTCCATTCCTCTGCAAGATCTTGATATGGATATGTGACAGCTGATTGAACTTCAGCTTTTACTATTACCTGGGTTATTTGTGATTCATTAGATTGAACAGACATTTCTGGTTCACTAAAGTGATGGTAACTGGAGTCTGGTAGAAATTCTCCATCAGGCTCTCTTTTTATGCATGACTCAAATAAAACAAGCTGAGTCTGGTCTTTGACAGATCTATGCTTTCCTAATGGATCTTTTTCTTTTGCCTCTTTACCCTCTCCTATCATAACAGTAGTGTTTTCAAAACTAACACCTACTGGAGGATACACAACAACATACTGACTGTTTTCAATTGGAAAGTAAGTATTGATAGGTCCCTTTTTAGTTCTTTTGCTTGCTTTTTTCTTTTTTGATGCCACATTTGCAGATTCAGAGCTCAGGACTTTCTTGGAAGGTAAACTTATTTTAATTTTTAACTTTTTAACTTTTTTCTCAAGACTTGGTTTGGTCTTTGTTTTTGTACCATTCTTCTGTGTCCTTATTATTTTGGGCATATCTGATGCATCAGATTTCATTTTCATCATTTTTTTTCTTTTGGACTGCAAACTGTTTTCTTCTCCAGTTTTTCTTTTCTCTGATATACCATGGCCTAAAGATGTCTTGGGTCCTTTCTTGGCACTGTTGTTTTTAGCCTCAATATCTCTGCACTTGGTTTTTGTGCTAGGTCTCTTTTTTATTTTGACATTCAAAACCTCTGAAGCAACCCAATCTGGATTCTGGCCATTCTCTGGGGTTCGACATGGTGCAGAACTTCCACCTATTTTGTTTACAGATGCCAGTCTGCTCAGAGGAATATTTTCCTCCTCATCATCAACATCATCATCTTCATTGTATGTATTTGACTGGCTGTGTTTCTTTTCCTTTATTTTATGTCTATTTTGTTTATTTCCTTTCTCAGCTGACCTTTTTGTTTTACCTTTCTTCTTCTGAGGTGGTTTCCAAATTAAATTATCATTTCCTCTTTCTTTTTCTTGTACATCTACACCTATTCCCTTAAATATTTTGCCATCTATGCTGAGAGCCCTTTCCTTCCTTTCTTTTAACTTCTTTGCTCCACTGTATTTTATTTTATTTTTTGTGGTGGAAATGCCCTTTGATAAATAACTTTGTGAAAGCAGCAAAGGGAAAGACTGCTGTACCTGTTCCTCACTTAAATTTTTCCCATCCAAAGTCTCAAAAATTATATCTTTTTTATTTGTCTCTTTTTTTTCCAATGCCTTGTGCGATCTATGCTTATTTATAGATGTTGTACACACATTATTTTTCTCTTTGACTGTAGTTTTATGATGTTGTAAGTCTCTGGACTGTGTCCTTTCATCTTTCAAAGCATTCATTTTATCCAAAGATTCTGTTGTTTCATCATCTATATTATCTGTTGCTCTACCAAAATACTTCTTCATAAGTTCCTTTCTGTCAAATGTTTTATACTTGTCATGGTGTCTGCTCTTGAAACCTGTAAACAGTGATACCTGTCGAGGGTTAGCCCTTCGATTTTTCTCACGAGTACGAATTGTTGCTGCAGTCAAGCCTCTTTTTCGAAGATATGCCCTGTGTCTTGCTGCATCTTTTTTATTCATAAGATTAGGATCCATAAACCAACATTCTGGCTTCTTTCCAGTTTTTTCAAAGTTGAACTCAAATCCTTTAGTTGCTAGTGGCAGCCTAAATCCATCATACATAGCTAATGTTGCTGCTGGCTTGGATGTTTCTGATGATTTGTCATCATCAACCATTGATGCTAATTTAATTTCTTCCTTTAGTGGTTTCATCTCTAAATTTGAGGTAACTGCATCTTTGACATTTTGCCTGTACTTGACAGCTTCACTCAACTTTGATTCAGTGTCCCCTTCAATGTTACAAGCCCTGGTATGATTTAACCCCATTTTATCAAATAAATTTCCCATTATCTGTGTTTTTCCATTTGTATCCTCATCATTGTCCTCCTCAGTCACAAAATCATCATCAACCTTCATATCCACATTACAGTTTGTATCTTCTTTTTCTTTACTCTTCTCATAAGAATCCTCCTTTTGATCAATATCATTATATCCTGTTTGAACTATTATTGAACCAGCCATTTTACCTTCATGTTTAGCTGAAGAACTCTGGATGTCCTGACTCCCTTCATCTAAGACAATTGGTGAGCCTACACTGATATCTATACATGTCTTATCTGGGACTTTCTTTTTGGGTCGGCCTCTTCTCTTCTTTTTCTCCTTCTGAAGTTCAGTGTTAGATTCTGCACCATCTCTGTGACCATAAGCAACTGGCTTTGCTTGAGTGTGACTTCCCTCAAGTTCTGCAACAACCTGTTCAAGTATTTCATCTTTATCTGCTCCAGATGGTTCTTCCTTGATGCAATTCAGAAGGTCCATTCCCACAGTCTTTTCCTCATTATCTTTTATATCTCCTGATGACCCCCTCTGCTCAGCTTTAAGCTCGACTTTCAGCCTAGCTGGATCTAAATCCCCAAGTTTCTCCAACTCCTGCATACTGTGCATTCTCTTGTAATGAGTTTGCAGCTGTCCATATCTTTTGAATGGCTTTTTACACAACTCACAAAAATATGCATAGGAATCCCCATGCTCAGATCCAATATGAGCAAGAAGGTGATGGGCAATTTTGGCTCCATATGGACAAATTGGGCAACGGAAAGGCCTGTCTTCAGTACTGTGAGTTTTTAAGTGACACTGCATGTTGGATTTGTTGGCAAAATCTTTTCCACATACCTCACATTTGAATGGTTTGTATCCTTCATGAAGGCGAATATGGTTTCTAAGTGCAATTCTGATCTTGAAAGTTTTCTGACAAATGTGGCACTGGTAGGGTCGCTCATCTGTGTGGACTCGTTGCTGATGCTTCTTCATCGCAGAAATGGTCTTGAAACCTTTACCACATTCTGGACATTTTTGATTTCTTTCCGTTGTGTGGATTTTCATATGTTTTGTAAGATCAGACTTTGTCTTGGTCATTTGAGTGCATCCTGGAAAACTACATCTGAACTGGCGTACATCACTATGTTTAAGTTGATGACATCTAAGTTCAAAATTTGTCTTACATCGAAAGCCACACTGATCACACTTGATTGGCTTTTCATCACTATGACGATATAAATGATACCTAAGGTCTTGATATCTTTTGAAGGAGAAACCACAAATATCACAAGAGAAAGGTCTGTCAGTTGTATGAGTCATCAGATGGTGACGTATATTTCTGCGCCATTTTGTTGTAAAGTCACAATGTGGGCATTTGTGGATTTTCTCTGTAGCATGCTTGGACTGATGGCGATCAAGATCTGTTTTACATTTACTTGCATATTCACATCCTACAACTTGACATTTAAATGGTTTCTCATTGGTGTGTTTCCTGGCTTCATGCTCCATTAACACTGACCTTGACCTACATGTAAAATTACAATAGTTACAGCTTAAAAATGGCTGAACATGAGATCTGGCATGGTGTTTTAAGATTAGGTTTTTTTCAGTGGCATTGAAGTCACAGTGCTTGCAATAAAATAATCCAAGAACAGGTGGACGCCCTATTCTCTTACTTTTTCCTTTAGTAACAAATTTTAGTTTTGAACTGCAGTTTGCCAACTTATTGTTCTGCCTTCTCTTTCTGGAGAATGAATTGACAAAATGAGCTCTGGATTTCTTTTTCTCCTTTGAAGGAAGATATTCTTCCTCAGAAGAAATGATGTATTCTTCTCCAGAATCTTCAAATACATCCACCTCTTCTTTGACTGCATCATTCTTCAGACCATTCCCTAAATGATCATCTGTCCAATTTGCAAAGTTCAAATCACTAGTTTTTTCAGTCTTCCTTGTTCTGCTGCTCTTCTCACCATTCAAAACATCTTTCTTATCGTCAACTCTCTCTAGCTCTTTCATAATTTTCTGACGTGCACTTTTCTTCAGAAATGATTTAGTTTTCACCTTTCTTTTCAGAGAAATTTGATCTGTACCACTGGGCAAAACATTTGGACCATGCTCATTTAGGTTATTTGATGTTATTTGTTGACCAGTCTTCTCTCTCTCTGAAATAACCTGCTCGATTGCTTTCTTATTTTTAGTAATTAATATTTCATTAGCCTTCCTATTTTGTGCCCCTTTATTCTTTTCCAATGCAATTTTCTTGGATATTGTTCTTGAATCAATGCCACTGATAGCTATGAATCCTTGGTCTCCACATCTCTTTGGTCTACCTTTCTTCTGTGCTTGCGGGATATTGCTGGTTGAATCTACACTAAAAAAACTTTGGATAATAGGCATTTTCATGACATCCACCAGAACAACTTTTACCTCAGGTAGATTGGAGAGACACATCTCATTATTTACTGTCCATGAATTATTGCTTTCCAAATCTGTACCAGACAAGGTTTCCATTAGTTCATGGTTTGCTTTTATAGCTGGTGGATTTCCTTTGTCTGCCAAGTTACCATAAAGATCATTTGTTTGTACTTCCCCTGTATTCTTCAATGTCTTAACATTTTTGCCACATATTTCAACTGAAGCAGGTGGGTGATGCTGATGCTGAGATTCAGGTTCAAATTCTGAATGGCTAGTTCCATCTTGTACATTAGAAAAAACACAAAGATTTTTATTCTCAACAATATTATCGTCACAAAGAAGGTGCTCTTTATTTTCTTGACACCCATTGTTATTCATCACCATAAAACTGTGTTCAGGAGCAACTTCACCAGTTTTATTTCTTATATCATCTAGGTCTTTTATATCATCTTCTGATGTTTCATCTGAACAACTGTTATTGCTGTCTTTGAGAGCATTGCTTGGGACAGCCTTCATACAGCTTGAGTCTGTCTGGTTCATAATATTACTAGTTTTTGACCTAATAACATAAGCTCTATTACCATCTGCACTTGTATCAAGATTTTCTGAGGATTTTTTTGATGCTTTGCTATTGAGGCTTGTACATTTATTACTTATCTCTTCACTTGGCTTGTGATCTCCTTCTCCTACAGACTGATCAGGTCTATCAATGTAGATGGAATCCATATTGTTCTGACTACTTTCACCACCATGACAAGTGAAAGTTTCAAAATTTTGCCTCTCTAAATGTTTTGTGTCTGTGTCTTCTGAATGTTCAAATCCTGAAATACTTGTGTCTTTGGGTTGAAACTGCCCAACACTGTCCGTTTCCATTTCTTTAGGTCTTTTATATACTTAGCTTTTTATCACAATAATATCATTCTTTTCTGTTGTTGATATGTTACAGAAATGTCTAAACATCTCAATTTACTAAAGACATTACCAATCACAAGACTCCATGGTTGATGATTGATTTCCACAAGAACAGGGATAGAGACTGTTGCAAGTGTGTATGTAAGAGGCCCAGTTAAACAGCCAGGAAAAATAAGCACAGTAGACAGGGTTCACAGTTTACAATTGTGTTCTGTTATGGTAACCTGTGAATAAAGACAAAAATAATAAATGTATCCCAAGACCATGAATAGAATTTATAAGCTTTGCAGTGGCATTCATAATTTTTACCATTATAACTGATCTAAGCAAACTGACACATTTTTAATAATATTTTGGCACAGTTCCATTCAGGGACCTATGTACAAGGTCTGCTTTGATCAGATCAATATTTTTTGGTGAATTGTTTGTCATTTATATTCTGCAAATAGACTTTATCATGGGATGCATGTAAAACATTTGCCACCTATTTGTCAAGTCTATAAAGCACGTCAACTTAAAATATTCCATGATCCCACCCCAAATATGCAAAAAATCCTAGAGTGGAAGTAAATAATGAGAGGGGTCTTTTGCAAGATATGTTGTTATTTAGCATCACAAATGTAAATGACAAAACTGTATATACAGCTATACTGTCAAGGTTTCTTGCATTAACTTTTGTTTTCATTTCATTGTTCAAAAGGGGCTTTCAACACTTAACAATTTTTTTTACAAAATGCAATGTCGACCAAAGTCATCCATATTTTCCCAGGTAATAGTGGTAATAAAAGAGATGCATTGATTTAAAAAAGAACTAGATTGTGTTCATAATAAATAGCCTAAAAGGACTAGATTTGTTTTGTTTTTAAAATAAATGTATGTACAATGCAACAGAAGCTGGTCAAGAAATCTGAGTCAACAGACTGTTTTCTGTAAAAATGTCTTCCAATTCTGTTGAGTTTATGCTATGAAAATAATTGTTGTTTGAAGGTTTCTTTGGAAACTTCAATTCTATTTGATGGTATTGAAAATAATTGTTTGAAGGTTGCTTTGGTAACTTCACTTCTGCATCATTTGAAATTTAAAATGTTTTAGTGTCAGGATGCTTTATGTCAAAGTTGGTAAAACTTTGTAAGCAGTTTTCGAGACAAAGTTGCTTGCATGTTCATTTATTATGTAGTAATTGTGTACAAATTTGAAAGGCTTTCAAACTACATGTACAACGTTTACTGTCAAATTTGGTCTAATTCTGCTTAGTTGTTTTTGAGAAGTTATGAATGATTTTTCCACTGTAAGTAATGGCAGGCCATATTTGATGGTTATGTTTATGGTAACAACTTAAAAGCCTTTTATGCCTGACCAATTCCTGTCAAAGTTGCTAAACTTTTTGTGATTTCATTGATGATGCAAAAAGGATTTTGTTTCCTTCAAGTTTATATTTTTTTTTATGGTGAACAGCATTATTTGTTAAAACCTCTAAGACCTTCATTCCAGAATGATTTCTGTCCAATTTAATCTTCTCTGAAGCAGATTTTGAGAAACTGTTTAACATTTGTTTTTTAAATTTGTAATAGTGGCTATATCTGATGACATATTGACATCGTTGGTATACATTTATGAAAGACCTTACTCAAATTAAATCAAAATCTGCTGAGTGGTTTCTGCAAAGTCTTTGAAAGTGTTTTCTATCTTTAATAATGGCAGCCATATTTGATGGTGGATGGGGATCATTTGTACAAATATTGAAGCTATGTTATGATGCTTTGTCAAGTTTAGTTAAGTTCTGCTGAGTTGTTTTTAAGAAGCTGTTTAAAGGTTTTCAAATTTTAGTAATGGAAGCAACAATAAATGGTAAATTCACATAATTTGTACAAAGCTGAAAGATCTTCATGCAAGGATGCTGTCAAGTTTGGTTGAAAATAGTTTAGCAGTCTTTGAAGAAAAAAAATCAAAATAGCAATTGTTGATGGATACAAAATTCATAATAGATGCAGAGCTACCATAAGTTCATTAATCCACAAGAACCCAGAAAAGCTAGAAACCCCAAGTTCTAAAAGTTCAAAGTACATTTTGCATAGTTTGCTTTTTAATTTTCATTAAAACAATTATTCAAATCAAAGATACAGTATATGATTAAGAACATGCCAGTCAAGTCTCATTTATTTTCAATAAGACATTTTTGTGTAATTATGCTTAAGAGACTGTCATTGATGAAAAAACAGACATTAATGTATGGACAGATAGAGGATGCACTTTACCAAATCCTGATACAGCTGCTTCACTTGTAATTTTTATAAAAACAAGGACAAGCACAACTTTCTATAAAAGTTATTGACATAAGAAATAAATATGTAACAGAAAAAAGCATTACCAAAGTAAATTCATGTGCACTTTTATATTGAACTTTCAGAAAGTAATAAATCAAATTCTTGACAATGGATACATAATAAAGCATTTTTACTAACTTGCAATTATAATACTGTAAAAGAGTTACTCTGATAAAATTCCTTACAATGTATAGCTTCTTCTGCTCTAATGGAAAATCACATGGCCAAAATACACTATAAATAAATGTACTATTCCACTTTAAATTAAAGCATTGCTTCAATCCAATGTTAACAAACATTTTCTGAGGAACAGAGAGCATAATTCATATAACACAGCACACACACATGCACACACTCACGCACACACACACACACACATTCTTGTCTTTGGTGGATATTGAGGACATTTGTTCTGGCAATGTTTGAGCAAAACGAGGCAGTAAATTAATAGAAATGGTGATGTATCAAGGATGGAACTGTATTATCAAATCTAAAGAATATGAAATATAGCAATCCAAGCAAAGACGCACAAGTTTGCACAAATATTCTATATAATCCATGCAAACTAAGGACACATACTGTTTTGACAAAAACTTGAGACCATGGTCATTGGTACATTATGACCAACAAGGTCATGTTTGCATATCTAGTCCAGTCTTAACAGTCAATTCCACCACTCAGATGGCCTTTTGGTCAGTGATAAACTTTTTCCCAATTACGTCAATGCTGATGTTGATCAACTATCAATTCTGATTGGCAGGAGAAATCTCCCACCAATCATCAATGAAGCAGCTGTGATCTGTCAGCATTTATTTACAGGTGGTAAACATTTATCCAGCATTAATCAATCAAATTACTGATGATTACAACATCAATTAGGTATGCAATTAGATCAGTGACAACAAAATAACATCATCATACACACTGCCCAGCATGGACCTGTGATGGTTGGGGTGATAAACTGATGAATACCAGTATATAAAGTTATCTATGGAGATGGAATTGGTGATGATGTTCAAGGTCTATTCAGATTGGTAGCCTCCAAAATTGCAAAACAATTAAGATGAAAGCCACTGACGTATTTCATGACATGGCTATTGGCACTGTTAGTGATGTTGCTGGTAAAGCATTCTCAGCAATATGAGACCGACTTGTACAACTAATATGCTGAAAACTGCGGTCGTAAAACTGCCCTACACCAAGAGTCAGTAAGAACAATAAATCAAGCAGTTGAAAGATTAGCTGGTGTGCCACTGACAAAACAACAAGCTACCATGTGAGAAAAAATATAACTGCAAGTCTGATAGCAAGAAGTGGTCTGACTCAACATCATTGCTGATCCACAAGTGAGTATTAATTCATCATGGTCAGATTAAAAAGCTACAATCAGCATTAAAAATGAATTCTGTCACATTTCCATGAAGTGCTGCGGTTGCAGCTGGATCAACTGCTTCAGTGTGCCAGATAGCATCGTCGTTTGTGGATTTATTTAACAAGAACAACTGTATGTTTTGCCCCAAAGATAACTTTTTTAACATTTCTGAAAAATCCAAAGATATGTGAGAGTAGTTGTACACAGTTAAATCTTCTTGAAATATCAATTTGAATTTGGAGTTTTCTATTAAGAATTAATAATGACAAACCCTGGTTATTAACATGAAATCTTTGCACATGTAGACATGTTATCTTCATAGGCTTTCCATGTGATGACTCAATGGAAAAGAATGATGACATTATAGAACATTGGCTGATGACATAAATCAGACTGGGTCACTACATGTTTTCTAAGAAATATCATGCATGAGGATTTTCCATGTAGAAAGGTAAAGCTTAATAAGTGACAGGCAAGATATTACTGACATTAAAATGTATTTTTGTTGCTGTTATTTTATATAAGAATTGTCAAAGTTAAGTACAAGCTAGTTTGATTACAATATTTCCTGGATAAATGCTTGGATAGCATGGATTTCATGTGCACTGTCTACAGCCTGTATCGAAAAGTCGCATCTTGCCCCCACTAGATTGTGCCCTGTCCTCTCTGGTGACTGTCCTGTAATAATTCTCTAAGGCCTCAAGCTGGCATCATTATGCCCTATTTTTCACCTCCAGTACACATATTATCTTAAATATTCCAGCTGAATGCATGAATATACTCCAAAATCATGAAATCATGAAATGGTACTGTTAAAAGACCTAACTGTACTTAAAATGCCCCAAAAGACAACCACTACTCTGCCTATCCAGTGACCAAGATTGATAATAATCTGGATGACCATGGTTTATAATAGGTCTGTTTGATTGGAATTAAAAGTAGAACAAGTACATTGTCATGCTGACTATGTATTCTGGCAGTTGTGATTTACAAGAGTAAAATATCCAAGAATTATATTGGAAACCTCAAGATTTGTATAAATAAAACATTATTTTCAAGGACATGTTGAAAAGCTACTGGTCATTTGTATAGTACCGGGGTATATTGGATTTGTGTTTCACATGGAATCTGTCATAGAAATAAGAGAGCATAGCTTCAGAAATCACAATTTCCAGAAGAACAAAATACAGTTGTATTACTGTAGTGTATAGACCTTGATAATGCATAATGTATGGCAGATCTGGGTTTACCCGTTTATAAAGCTGGGTATGTTTTATAGAATGGAAAACTGTGGTAGTCCAATGTCAGTCTTCAGTCTTAGTATGATTTTACCCTACTGCTACACGAGAATTAACCCAAGAAAGATTAAAAATAAAAACAATATCTCCAATTGATTATGTTTATGGAATGATATATAGAATTAATTAAAAAAATAATGCGGACAGTGGTCAATTAACATGGTATTACATCAGGCTGACCAAAAAAGAATACATTCAAAAGCTAGAGCAAATGCAATAGCTCTATATCAAAATCCTCCACTTTTTACCGCTATTACAAACTATTCATCATCCTCTGGGTACTAAAATGTAACCCTGACAGTGATCCTGGGTACTAAAATGTAACCCTGACAGTGATCCTGGGTACTAAAATGTAACCCTGACAGTGATCCTGGGTACTAAAATGTAACCCTGACAGTGATCCTGGGTACTATAATGTAACCCTGACAGTGATCCTGGGTACTAAAATGTAACCCTGACAGTGATCCTGGGTACTAAAATGTAACCCTGACAGTGATCCTGGGGCAATAAAGCAAAATCCATTAAATGTTGAATGCATCTTACTGCTATTATTGCATATACATGTAACAATGTTTGGTACAAAAACAAAATATCTGAAAATGTCAATACTTGACCTCTGACACCTTTCTAATGATTCCAAGAATAAGAGCCAAGGGCGAAAACCATCGTCATAGATGGTTATCACTGGGACATGAAAAAATAACTCTGACAGACACCGTTTAGAAGGTCATGTTCTGATGACTTTTTTGTTTTACCAATCAGATTGCAGTTTTATATGGTTGTAAGTGCCATGATTGAGCAATCTCTTCATTAGTCAAAAGGTTAAATCATGAAATGTTTTAAAATTTTATTTTTATTTATTGATTTAAAGAACTTTAGGATACCAACCATAGCAGAAAAGTACATACTAATGGATTTTGTATTTTGACAAGATCAACGTCAGAGAGAATCTGGGAATGGGCAATAGTGGAAAATGTGAATATTATCAGTCACACATCATTATGTGAGTTGTGTCCTTCAACTGAATTTCAAAATGTACCTTAGGCTTGATAACTAAACCAGATTGGAACTTCTGTGATATTCACACCAGGTACAAGAGCAGACACTTCGACTGCTATTAATACTGCTGTGAGATTTTCATTCATTCAGGGTCTTCTGAGATCATTCAAGGTAATACTGGCCACTTTTGGAATTGACTTTGAGCTGGAAAAAAGTGAGATTCTTTAATATACATTTTATATCAAACTGTAGGTGTATTTAAAGTGAGACCATGTTTAAAGAATTTATACTTTTTTGGATGAATTCAACTTGCCATCAAGTTCAGTTATAGAAAACATTTAAAAATGTGGAATGTCAAGATTTGAAAAAGAAAGAAGAAACTGTTTCTTCAGTAAAATTAACTCCAAACTTTTGAAATTCAGAGTAATGACTACATCACATCATTTCAGGTTCTATTACCTGTTATGTGAGCCCTTACTGAAGTGGAAACCAATAAACCATGAATGTAAATGCATAAGGAATTAAATGCATAGTGAAAGAGACTGAATGTGTGCAGCATACATTCACAAATAATGATCAATCAAGGCCTCTTCTAGGCATGGCATTTGTCACCAAATGAAAAGAATTTTGAAAGTGGTGCTACTTTTTTTACTGAATGGTGAAAGTTGTAGGAAACAAAGTTTTATAAAGTAAATGTTTTACGTTTTCAGTGATATAAACGACTTGGGCCAATTAATACCTTTTATCACTATCTGCGGCAGTCAATGGATCATATCAGTTGATGACGAATAAGACATGATTTGAATATGATTGCAGCTAACTGCAAGCTGTTAGTCAGTTTTAAGAAGCAATTAAACCCGATTAGTAAGAAATAAGTAATGGCCAAAGGATATACTCTATCCTTGAACAAGTCAACAAGAAAACTTCTATGTCTCTGAACACATTGTTAATTTATGTTTATTACAAGCTTTGAGTGTGAGACGTACTTTGGTCTACTTACTGTTTTAGGGATTATTTACTTCAAAAAACATGTTTAGTGGTCTGAACTTAAATGAGTAACACAGGATGCCGCTACAAGCATGCCAGTCATTGACTGTAACGGACCCAAGTTACCTATAATCAAAGAAAAATAAAAAAAATTACTTTAGAAAACAAGTCTGTATTAAGCACAAAGAATATGGCTAATATAATCTAACAAGGATTATAGTTGTATCTGAGGCGGCTACCGGGTTACTTGTTGCCAATATTTCTACTGTAGACTGTGAGATGAGGTTCAGTCACCAGATTAATCAGATCAAAACAAACTTATGAAATTCAAGAGGTATATCTAATCTGAAAAACTTTATGAGAATTTCTATTCATGGGCCCTCTTTTGAGAAGTTAGATTTCAGGAAGTCATTTAAGAAATGGGATGGTCTTGCAATAAAACGAGGCAGCTATTGATGAAGTGTTGGTGGTATTGTTCATAAAAAATAAGCAGTATTTTTGTATTATCCGCTATAAAGAAATATTCTAAATCATTCTTGCTTTCCATTTGCTGCATATAATGGTATTCTTTTATTTATTAATAATTAATCTTGTTCTTTGAAATGTAATAAAAACATGTAAAAACTATTTTATTGTCATGTTTATATAGATTAAAAATAGGGTCAATATAATATTAGGCATATATTTAAGTCCCGGTCTCATGGCATAAAATGATTAATTAAAAGGGCTGAAAAGTGGCACCAAATTTTTTCAATCTGCCGAATTTCATGGCGTAAAGAAAAACATTCATATGGAATGTCCTAATCAATACTAAACAAGAGTACTGTGAATGACACATTAAACACCCACCCCATATTAAACATGCATTCTATGAAAATATCTTTAACTTTTGTGCAAGAAAGTTTTGTTCTTACAGTCACAGTGACATTAACCTCTGACCTTTTGACCCCAGAATAACAAAAGTCTTCTTCCTTACCCTATGTTTGAGCTATGAACCAAATTTGGTCAATATCTGTTATGCAGAACTAATGTCATTGTACAGAAGCTATTTCTTTTTCTTCTTTCAGTCACAATGACCTTGACCTCTGATCCAGAAACAGACTGTCTTCTCCCTTTACCCCAAGAGCAAGTAAGCCACAAAGCCATCAAATGAAGTTGATAGAGAACTTGTTATTTTGTGGAAAATATTTTTCTTCTGTCAGTCATCCATTCATGGATGATTATAAAATATTCTTTAAAGATAACTAACATTTGAGTGTTAATGACCTCTTGCTTACTGCAAAAAAATATAAATCTCTTTGAGCAAAAATGTAAATATATATTCCCGACAGTAGCAGGTCATATTATTCAAAAGAAGCAGATGCTAAGCATCATAATGGCTGTAAGAAAACTGCATATTAACAAACACTACATTCTTCATAATCATGCTACAGTACTCTGACTAGCAGGTTGATTCTGATCAAAGAGGTCATTACAACAATCAGTAGCAGAGGTCTAATAAAGCATTCACCGTTATGGATCACTGCCATCTCACCTCTACATGGGTTCGAGTCTTGGGTTTAGCCAATGTATGTGAGAAGCTTGCCAGTGACTTCTTGTGGGTCGGTGGTTCTTTCCCAGGTTTTCCCAGGTTCTTCTTCGACCATTTATACTGGCTGCCATGTATAGCCTATCTTGTGCTGAAGAAAGGCATAAAGCCCTACAACAACAACAAAAAACATTAGCATATGACTTCTTATCATTATTGTTTCTATGTGTGCACATGTGTATGCAAATTACCGGTAGTAATGTTCCCACAAGCAATTACTTTGCACAATACATGTACCATAAATGTCTTGTAGAATTCTCTTCTATGCATGTACAAAAAGTAGCATTTTCATAATGTTTGCTTCAGCTCACTAGCTAGACATCAATCAAGCAAGCATTGTGGTTGTTTCTGGGGTTTAATGCCATTTTTCAGTACATGATAGACATACATGGTGGGCAGTATATCTAAGAACCTGGACTAATCCCAGAAAGAACTACCTACTCATTGGAAGCTACCCGCATGCTTTTTGCAAAACCCATGCTAGCCAAGCTTAAGATTCAATCTCATGCTTGTGCCTAAGTGAACTTGGCCACCCTGGGTTCCAGTATGGTTTGTATACGTTTCATTAATAATAGGGCATAACCAACCTTTGATCCGGAAATCGGATTCCACCGGATAGTATGAACTTTCGATTAATCTGAGTCGGACAAGGCAGGAACGGCCGATTCGGATAATAAAAATAATAAAGTTGAATTTCTATAGCACCGTGTCTAACACTGCGTGTCATTCAATAGTGCATTAATAAAGTTAAATATGAAGTCAGAAAAGTCCAATATGGTCAACACAACCACGCTGTGAGACAATATATTTGAACTGGCGGGTAAAAACCGGAAATGAAGCCGGACATGGTAAAGTACTAAGTAACATGCTAGACACGGCAAAACCAGATACCAGAAACCCGGAAACGGAAGATGAAATTTTTTAGAAAAAAAAAAATACGGATTTAGCATTTCCGATTAATCGAATCGAATCCGGAATCGGAAAAATTTCATGCCCAAAATCCGGAATCGGAAATTGGTAGAAAAATGCTAATCGGTTATGCCCTAATTAATAACAAAACTTTATTTGCACTTTAAAATAATGATTTATCTCAATTAAAAGGTAAAAACTGGTACTAAGTTATGACACATACCAAAGATTTAAATAACTATAAGATTTGCCTGGATTTATTTTACAAATAAGAGCAATTCTGACCCCTAAAACATAATTAAAGACAATACTGGATTATGCCAGATGTTTAAAGAGTTATGAACAAACATGGAAACATAATTGTATATAAATTATAATGAAGCAAAGAAAACGAAAATAACTTAAGTCTTTGAAGGGACTGATCTCTACTGCGAGAAAAGAATTTCAATGAATTCAAGATCATGTCTTCCTTTTTACTGAGAGGTGAAAGCATCTCTTCTATTCTTCTGTGATATCAAGATTTTCAAATTAATTGCTGGGATGGATATATATATATATATATATATATATATATATATATATATATATATGAGAGAGAGAGAGAGAGAGAGAGAGAGAGAGAGATTCAACATGACTGCAATTACAAAGTAACTGTATACTGTAATGAACTAAAAAAATTATCTGGAAACATCTTCATGGTATCTTCCATTTCCAAATCCTACAATATAGGGTTTAACGCGACTTTCAGCACAAGATAGGCTATACCTGGTGGCCATTATAACTGGTGGAGGCTCTACCATGAAAAATCAGGGGAAGAACCACTGACCCATGAGAAGCTACTGGCTGGCTTTCTCGTGAACCCATGTTTGCCAAACCATAGACTTGAACCCACATAGACAGAAGTGAGATGGCAGTGATCCATAACAGTAACTGCTTTAGACCACTAGACCACTTGGCCACTCGGGGCTCCCACACATTTTAACTTTGTTTCTAATTAAATGTAGGTAAACCATGCATTTTTGAAAAACAGAATTACTAACCCAAAAAAAGAGGCATGTAGAAACCCAAACAAGAAAATATTCTCAACATAAAATCAACAAATGCTCTAATCCTACAAAAGTTTAATGCTGTCACAATATTGTTCTGCATTGTTTTTTTTTTATACATTTTTTAAAAGATATTCTTTAATTTTCATTCCATTTTTGAGTAATGATTCTGATTTAGTTTCAAAACACAAAATGATATTTGAGTGTGTGTGTGTGTGTGTGTGTGTGATTTAGATTTTTAACATAGATTTAACAACTTTTCAGTCATATCGCTATGATGTCTGCATTGTGGAAGTTTATTGTAATAGACTAGTATAGTGGTGTCTAGCACTGGGGCATCATGCCACAGACATGTTGCATGATGTCTCGCCCAGTCACATTATCCTGACACCAAGCCGACCAGTCCTAACATGACCCTCTTAATGCCAAGCACCTAGTGAGGTAGCTGTCAGTACCATTTTTTAAAATAAGTTTTAAATATGATTCAGCTGAGGTTTGAACCCGCGACCTCCCACGTCCGAGCCGGACACTCTAATAACAAGAAATGTCAATCTGATATACAAGTTACAGACCTTATTTCTCAATATGGAATTGCATCACAATTATTATTTCCAGTTCAGTACCCACGGCGACGAATGTAGTTCTAGTCAATTTTTAGAAAAAAAATTTTCTCTCTCATTTTGGTGGTGATAAATAAGTTATATTGATGCATTTTTGGTAGGGATTTAAAAGTGTTTGTTTATTCTTGAGAATATGAGCACAGACAGTGGTTGTCTGTGTATTTTGGCGACAGTACACATTGAGTATTAAGGCATTGGTGATGATCCGGAAGTGAAATCTGTGTTCTGTTTACATGCTGTTCTGTTTACAGTGCAGCCACTAAAAAAAATGCCGGTGAACCCTTGATAAGAACTTGACCATGAAGTCATTTTTGGAGGTATTTTAGATTAACATATGATTTGTATTGATTGTCACACAGTTGAAAGGTCAGTACTGAGAAATATATGAAGAGAACATACAGTAAAATTAATGGTGATGTATGTTCTGTCAGGGTAGTTATTATTAAACTTTAAATTGCTATAAAAATGTTATTATTAATGATAGACACACAAAATTTGAATGTTATATATATTGACTTTGAAAATATAAAAATGACATTAAAAAAAAAAATTATATGTATTTTTATAATTTTAATAAAATTTAAAAAATATTTTTAAAAATTAAAATTTGCTCCTTAAAATGCACATAGATAATATTTTTGGAAATTATATTAAATGATATCAGCATGTTTATACTCCTACACTATATACAAGCTCCAATGATGGAAATTTATCAAATTTTCTCTGAGAAAATATCTTTGTAAGTCAAAATGAGACCATCATTTAAAATATGTGAAGTTAAAATTCTATTTTGTATTGGTCATTCAAACTATTTATTAGGGGTCCAAGCAGTTAATTTATGTGTTTATGATGGGGTGACTTCCTGAGTAACACATATATGCTTGTATAGCCTTATGTAATTGTTAACAAACAAAGTTACAGGGTATTTAGTGAGAGGACAGTGATGAAAACTTTATATTAAAACCTACTCGTGTTCTATACTAAACATTTTAAACTGTCTGAGAATGAAATGCAGGTTGAAGGGATAAAATATACTTTCCTCATGTATATTTAAACTGGGATGTAAGTAAACAGCAAAATAATGTAAGTTGAACAGCAAAATGCATTCAATTTTATTGTTCAATCTGGTTAAGATATTGATTAGTGAAGTGCTGCATTGTAGCCTGTATGATGTTATGGGAATTCTAATGAACCATATTAATTTAAGCATTATTAATTACTAATAATATTTGTTAACTGACACTTTAAAGATTGCATAAGATATATTCAAACAGATATTTATGAGTTTAACTGTATACAACTGATATTAACATGGTTACATATCCCACATAAACAAATATCCACATATTTTAGAATGTTTGGGATCCAAAGTTCACATTCAGTATATCATATAGGCTGATATTGTACCTACAGTGAACCCGTAAGGCACATTTCCAGCTGTGTGCACTAAAATTATCCTACAATGTTATTTTCATCATGAATATGCCTATGAAAGGTAACATATTTCAATTCAGTACTTGGACAGAGAGAGACAGGGGCCCCCGAGTGGCCGAGTGGTCTAAAGCGCTTGCTGTTACAGATCACTGCCATCTCACCTGTCTGCGTAAGTTTGAGTCTAAGATTCGGCTAATGTAGTTATGTCAGAAAGCTTGTCAGTATCTTCTTGTGGGTCGGTGGTTCTTTCCGGGGGTTTTCCCGGGTTCTTCCTCCACCAATAATACTGGCCGCCATGTATTACCTATCGTGTGCTGAAAAAATGGCGTTAAACCCCAAAACAACAACAATTAGTTATTTAACCTGTAAATTACATAATATGCTTCTAGAAACCTCATATACCTTTAGGATGAATTTATTACTTTAATGCATGACTATTACTTCACATTTCTGAGTGTCACTCTGTCAAGTTTAATATTTTTTACCATGCTTGCAACCTGAATGTTATTTGGATATCACTATATCTAACACATTTTAACTTCATTTACTTACAGCTTACTGTTTTCTAGAATTAAGTGAAACATGTTATATCTTTTCAGTTCTAGCCTGGTATCTGGAACAAAGTCTTAGAGTTGGATCAGCTTGGAAACTCTCCAGTAGTCTGGTGGTGATAGCAAGGTTTCATATGGACATATGCAGTGTACAGCCATAAGTGATCATGATTAGTTCATATCACCACACTAATATATAGCACCTCAAAGACATGGCTTTGGCCTTCATGAGAGAGATTAGCACCATTATTCAGTAAGGTAAGGCCTGCCTAGAAACTGTATTTTCCAATCCCATTAAAAATGTTTTCAGTTATAAAGACCCAAACTAAAATTCGTTTTAAATACCATTGATTGGTCAACGTTTTTGTCTAAAATTTGTCAAACAGTGTTTTAAAACTTTTATGAAAATTTAATTTTTCAATAAAATTTAGTTTATAAATTTAAATGTTAATTTAAATTTCCATTAAAAACTTTTAGTTTATCAATATTTTTTCAACTTCAACCTTTTTTCAGACAGGTTTTATTTTGTAGTATAATTAGGTTTTTTACTGCATTGAAAAAGTCCTATAATTAAGGAAGATATAGCAAATTTAGTTTTGGTTTCTCAAGAGCACTTGGACCAACATGTGCACCTTGTGGAACACCAGCACTACACACTTTCCGACAGGTGTCACATGTCTTGTTTGTAAGGAAATTCAAAAGACTTCATGTAAAAAGTTTAAATAGGTGTGGCATGGTAATATAAAAGTTTTACTAAAATTTGCCCCAAAAAGTTGGGCCTGCCAGGAATCGCATCACAATTATTTCCAGTTCATATCCATGAAAGTAGTTCAAGTCTATTTTTAGAACATTTTTTCCTCTCTCATTTTGGTGGTGATAGAAGAGTTATATTGATGCATTTTTGGTCGGGATTTCAAGGTAATTGTTTATTCTTGAGAATATGAGCTCAGAGAGTGGTTGTCTGTGTGTATTTTGGCGACAGTGCACGTTGAGTATTAAGGCATCGGTGATGATCCGGAAGCGAAATCTGTGTTCTGTTTACAGTGCAGCCACTAAAAAAAAAATTGCTGGTAAACCCTTGACATAACATGACCATGCAGTCATCTTTGGAGGTATTTTAGATTAACATATGATTTATATTGATTGTCACACAGTTGAAAGGTCAGTACTGAGAAATATATGTAAAGAACATATAGTAAAATTAATTGTGATGTATGTCCATATGTCTAAGATTTTCGTTCCTCAATCTTTCCTCCATTATTGTGTGTGCATACAACATCACAACAGAATGTACATGATTAATTTTTGTTAATTTAGATTCCATAATTCCTACATTCAAGAAGAAACCAACACTATAATCGGTTAAACAATGTTCACTTAGGATACTTCCCCTTTCTGAAAACCAAAGTCTGGATAAGAACAATTAAAGAACTTAAAGATATCAAGATTTTTTTTTACTGATTGATAAAACTACGCATATTTTCTGTAATGGAACGTGTTCATTGTTTGTTTCATTTTGATCTGTATCGCAATAATTGGGGTCTGACAAGAAGGCCTTGTATTCCAATATCATTACCGTAACAACAATAAAAGCTGGGGTCTCAGAACATATCCCTGTCGCCCCTTAATGTCTTAATTTAAGACCATACTGACTGCAGTGAAAGAACTATTGTCTTAACATTTACGGAACATTTGAATGATTAATGAAATAATGTGATTGCTTAAATTCCTACCTACAGCTGTAGATGCTGCAGTAATAACAGCTTCATTCATGTCAACCAGATTACTGTAGAGCAGACATTTTGCTGATTATGATAATGATATTGTCTCGCGCAGGTCATGTTTATGCTTATCAATCAGGGGAGACGACTCTATAATTCCATAATTAAGATAATCATAGAGCTCCGGTTTTCGCCTATTCCCTACAGAAGTGTTTTATTTCAATCATTTTTCTTTAAGTTATTTGAATAAAATTAAATTAAATTAAACGTGTCTCCATAGAATAATAGCAAACTACGTCAGATTATAACATAACTCATTTGAATAAATATTCTTTAATTAATACACAGTTTAAATATATCATCCGTCATGCTATCAACTGTAACAGTATTTGGATTTTGAAAAAGAAATACTTTATATATTTTTGCATTGTTTCCCATTTTATATATTACGATAAGTGGTAAACCAACAAGCTGTTCTCCGCCACTTGTTACGGTTATCTGGCATTATTTACAGCAGCAGACGCAACAGCAGCAACAACAACAACAACAAGTGTCAGCGAAGAAATTGTTGCTATCTGCAAATGAAAGCTGATAAATCAAAAACCTTTACGTTGTTACTTATTTTGACACGATGAGCTAGAGTAGGCAAAATAGAAAGAAGAAATAATGTATCTTGTCTATTCAAAACTCAGACACAAAAAAATCAAATGTCTTTCATTCTAACTTAAAACCGCCATCAAGTATACCGAAGAATATGTATAAACGGGAAATCCTGACCCAAACGAAAATGAGGCAATAAAAATGCAAAAAGTTAATTTCAATACATAGAGAGACGAGAATAAATATATCACTAATAAATAATAAATAATTCGGTACACAGAAAGAACAAAGGATAAAGATGCAGTGAAAATTAAATATAAAATATATTCGCAATTATTCCAAACCGTTACAAAAATATGTGTCTGGTCCGTCCTTATTATTTCTCGTACCACATACATGTAAAATAAAGTACATGCAAAATCCGTATTGAGTTGGCTTTTACAGATATGGGATCTATTGATCAGCATCAATCAATTGATCAACAAACAAACGATCGATCATTAGATCAATCATTTACAGCAAAACCATTATATCCGTGTAACTTTGATTAAGAAAGCTTTGAATAGGAGACAGAGGCATAGCTGGGAGGGGGAAGGGGGGTACATATGTCCCCGGGCGCCAAGGTACAGGGGCGCCAAAATGAGGCTTTCAACGTTACATAATAATAAGTAAACAAGGGTAATAAATCGGTCACAAGATCGCTGGGGCGCCAATTTTATAGTTCGTCCCCGGGCAAAATATCATCGCTACGCCTCTGATAGGAGAGGAGTTGGCATGCCAACCAAGTTTTTGTATAACTATTTTCATTCCATAATCCATATTATCGAAACATTTTTGTACACAAAACTTAAGCTGAATCTCAATACCCGACAAACAAATAATGCACGTAAATAATATATATGTATATTGAAACCCATGATTGTTTGACAAGGAACGATCAATAATGTATTGCCTGGTGGGACAATACGCGTTGCCAAGGTAGGTGATATATCGTGTTTATCGTTTCATAAAGTTTTAATACAAAAACTGAAATAACATATACATGTGTGTGTGTGTGTGTGTGTGTGTGTGTGTGTGTGTGTGTGAGAGAGAGAGAGAGAGAGAGAGAGAGAGAGAGAGAGAACTAATATAAAAATATTATCCGTATACTGCAGTCTTTTTTAAATCCATTAATTTAAATGAATCTTTTCGTTGAAAAAAGACAGTTTATATAAACCCTGAATTGATATTATTTAACATTATTTTAATTAGCGATTTAGAAGGTAAAAATGTTAGGATGTAGAGGCCGTGCTAAATTTCATGCGCCAAAACGTTTGCAAGAATTTTGGTCTAATATATACCAGGCGTATATATCACAACCGTTCTCTCTCTCTCTCTCTCTCTCTCTCTCTCTCTCTCTCTCTCTCTCTCTCTCTCTCTCTCTCTCTCTCTCTCTCGTGTGCGTGTTTAATTTTCATTTACATCATACATTGAGGGGTGGTGGTGTAACAAAACTAAAATATAGTTGCTTCCCGTATATAAAAAAAAAATCGCCTTATAAATAAATACACAAGTTCTGATAGTATAAAATGTAGCTGCGAAAAAATTACAATTATAATATTTGAGTACTATCATAAATTACAACTGTGAAAAAAAGACACGTCCAAGTTAGCCCAAATATCATCTATTTTCTTGTCCATATTTGGACCTACAGACTCAGAATGAGTGCAGCATATTACAACTATTAGTATTTTCTACTGATAAACAACAATCGATTTTCCTGATTTACTTATTTTGTTGTCAAGTCCGCACGAACAAGCCTGTATTCACCAATCTTTTCAACTTAAGTGTTATAGACTCAATTTTGATACTGAAAACAATTTCAAAAAACTGGAATTTAAACAGTTTAGAAATATCTTAAAATATTTTAATTATTCTGTAACAGTGTAACAAATTAATTATTAAGTATATAGTCCAAAGCAACAGTAGACCTCTTACAGTTAGTGTGCACTTAAGTTGAGACGTTTCATAATCTGCATTTGTATATGTATATGAAACAAACTACCCTTCCCGCCCTCAAAACTATTGGATTATGACGTCGGGTTGAAAATGGTCTAATTGTGACGTCAAAATATAAGTCTCTATTACG
The DNA here is from genome assembly GCA_029339505.1 of Unio delphinus. NCBI lineage: Eukaryota > Metazoa > Mollusca > Bivalvia > Unionida > Unionidae > Unio > Unio delphinus. The sequence continues at coordinate 17,302,513 of JAQISU010001235.1, forward strand.
TCATCGTTTGGAACGCTTCTATCTTATAAACATTCCAAGACGTAGAACAAAGTTTACCAAAGATTTGCCGTAAAGAAGACCTTATTAGGAATATTGTTCTAATAATGGAAAATAGGCGCTGTAACTTACCAATATCGCCCCCTAGACTGGCTAATGACACTGTTATAAAGTTTCCCAAGAAGTTGTGGAGGATTGCCAACAGTTGCACGACAGGAGCAATTTTCTGGAATAATGATGGATCCGCGATAAAACTTCATAAAGCAAAGTTCGAAAGACAATATTTAAGTTCGTCTGCCAGCTACTTTAAAACGAGGAACTTTTTGAGTTTTGTCCGTCAATTAAACATCTATGGATTTAGAAAAATTACTAATAGTTCAAGAGACAATTACTTAAGTTATGCCATTTTGGAGTATGAACATCCAAAGTTCCAGAGAGGTCATCCTGAGCTGCTTTCATTCGTGGAAAGAAATACGAAGAAAAATTACGCTGAAAGGGAGGATGAAGGTCAATACATTAAAACGAAACAGCAGGTATACAATTTTCTTTGTCTCTGTCTGTCTTTCCTAACTTTGGTATGTGTTGATTGTTGGAACTGACGAGTCGGCGAAAGCTGGAAGTAATCAAGCACGATTTGTGTTTTTCACATCGACGGTACTCCTTTTTTTTTTTTTTTTTTAAAAAAAAAGACCTTTAACGGCGCCACTTTTGTTCCTGACCCAAGTCACTTCTCTTTGAATAAGCGTTTTTTTTTTCTGTCTTTCTCCCTTGTTTTTATATCCGGTAGCTTTTACCTGTACTAGTAATATCTTTTAAACTTCAATAAACGTCTGTTGTGTGCTAGTAAAGATAAACGTCTTTTGGGTGAAAACATTGATGAGTCATTATATATAAAAGCAGAATTGTTTAATATCGGGCTATTCATTTTGTTAGAAAACTCAAATTTTCCTCCTCATATTTATACTTTTTATATCTTTCTTATTACTTGGTTTCTAAAAAGGACTATTTAATAATAAAAAAGCGAGAGAGAAAAAAAAAACACCAAAAAAGAAGTTTATACAGTGATGCAAGGTAACGTAAACAACAGACAATTAAAGAAGAACCTGATTCTTATCCAGAATGAAGAATCCCTTGCTGTCGAGATTACCTATTATTTAGTTAATTTAAAGTCAACAACTTTGCCATTGAGATAATAGAAAGAATGTACTGACGGATGCAGACTCTAACGAACACCAAAGTGATTAATATTTCAAGGTTCCTGCCAGAACGATATTGAGAAAATTGCATTCCTAAAACTTAAAATTTTCTGAAAACTACATTCAATGTTATCATAAATTTTGGATTTCAGAAAATTTGAGGGTTTCATCAAATCATCTAGACCAGCGAAAGTTGGTCTCTAAACCTTTTTTTATTTTGACTTTGCGGTTCTAAGCCGCAAAGTCAAAATAAAAAACAAGGTTTAGAGACCAACTTTCGCTGGTCTACAAATCATCCTTTCATTTTTTTTTAAAGTACATTTTAGATGTTATTAAACTACTGTATATTTAATTTCCTTACTGTCATCTATACCTTTAACACAAATTTGGGGCCCCGAGTGGCCGAGTGGTCTAAAGCGCTCTCCGTTACGGATCACTGCCATCTCACCTCTGCCTGCGTGGGTTCGAGTGTAAGATTCAGCTAATGTGGGTATGTGAGAAAGCTTGCCAGTAGCTTCTCGTGGGTCGGTAGTTCTTTCCGGGGTTTTCCCGGGTTCTTCCTTCACCAATAATACTGGGTGCCATGTATAGCCTATCGTGTGCTGAAAAATGGCGTTAAACTCTACAACAACAACAACACAAATTTATACTTAACTGTAGTCCAAATCTATAATTGCAATTATTGAAAGAAACAAACAGGCCATAATCATATTCACAGGACAAGGATGCCCCACCACTGTGAAAAGACAAAACCCAATCGAGGTTTGATGATAGAAGGATGTAAAGGGTTCACAGAAAATGGTACTTAATGTCCTCCGCCTGTCATGCTGTGTCTAACGGTGACTTTAACCTTTACGAAGTTAACCTGAAATCATCAGGTTCTTTGTGTCAAGGACAATCCACCTGTAAAGTTTGATGAAGGAAGGTCCTGTAAATTTGTTTATCACACAGAAACTACATGCTTAACATAATGCAGTGACTATGACCTTTGAGCAGTAGAAGCTAAAATCAATAAGTATATTTGTTTCATCAAAAACATGATATTAATAAAATCAGATGTAGGAATGCTTATTGAAGTCAATTTAATGCATGGAGACCATTTTGCTTCTCGAGAAGCATAGCAGCTGACAATATTAATGAGTGGGTTGATTAGAGTGTCTCGAGAAGCAAAATGGTCTCCATGCATTAATTTTTTTTCGTGCAACAACTTAAATCAAGCTGTTGCACGGGAAAAAATTCTGTTTTGTTTCTTGTGTCAGCAGTCTCAACCTCTGACCTTTCCTCAAAATCAAACAGCCTTTAATGCCATCATATTTAAAAGGTTTGAAGAATGTATGATCTGCAGAACTCATGTTACTGTGCTTATTTTGGACACCTCAAACAATATATATTTTTCCTACATCATCAAGCACCATCCATTGATATGGTTTGCATATCTGTTTAGCATGTTCAGTTTAAACCATTGTACATGTATTTCTTGGGCTACAGCAACATATATCTTTTTTACTCTGAAAGTCAACAGTTTTTTGTGTTAATGAGAGGCATGCAAAGATTTGTGAAGATATGTGAAGAAAAACTAGTTTTGGTGCAGAAGGACATGGTTTGGTTTGTAGTTTTAATGCCAGTTTTAGCACAATAGCTATACATGGTGGCTAGTGTATTTGGGATAGAAAGCACTCAGGGAAACCTCAAGAACCAACGACCCATTGGACAGAGGTAGGAAGTCATTGCGCGGTAAAGGAAGGCACCGCGACAACTAAGACAACAAGTGTCCCCAGAGGCAGATGGGCAAGCATAATTGTCATAGGATGTGTAGAAGGCATCATGTTCTTTTTGGTTACCATGCCACAATCACAACCAGAAGCATGTGGGTTAAAATAATGTCCGTTCCAGTCCAATGTCAGTGACTGTAGTATATCTCTGGATGAGAAAATTTATTCTACTTGCCTCTGAACGATTTATCCTTTTATTTTCTTTTGTGCCATTTAACACCAACCTTCAGTGAATTATACAATGCTCTACCTTGGTATAAATAAATTCTTGCCAAACCTTTCTTCATACATCCAGATCTCCATTGGTACATTTATTAGTGTCTTCTTATTCAAAATATTGTACAAAATTCAATGCACAACAATTAAAATAAATATATCAACAGAATAAATAAATCAGTACTTGTTACTTCTTCTCAACTCAAGAAAATAATTTCACTTTTGTAGTAAAACTAGGTTTATTGTGCATTGTGTTCATCACATTGATATATAAAAAAAACTAATCACAATGTTTTATTTCTCTTGCTTTTTTTATGCTGCAAATACATTAAAATATATTTGATACAAATATACATAATAATACCTTCATCAGAACATTACATATTTCTGCATGCAGATATTTATTCATCTCCAAGTATATTCAATAAAATGATTTAATATCCCTTATAACAGTGAACCAAATAAATCTAAATGCATGGATACAAATTAGGTGTAAACCAATCAGTGTGTAGAACAAACTAGAGAGCAGACTGACTGACAGGCACATGGAGAAAATGGTAGGTACAGATAAGAACAGGCCGACTCATAACCTATTAAGTGTACAAAAAGCTGATCAACCACCAACCCACGTTATCCATGCCTGAAACTCAAGCCCATGCAGAGGTGTGTGCTTTTGACCACTCAGCCACTCAGGGCCCCCAAGAAGAGTATACAAATACAGCCATGCACAAATAAATATATCTTTTGCTGCCAACACATTTTCTTTTGAATAATTTTCTAAGTTTGCTTAATAGCCAATAATTATTTCTATAGCAATGAAATATCTGGGACATAATTTGTGCTTGCACAAATTTACATAAACAACAGATGTCATTATAGCTCATTGATTTCAAGGTCAATAAAAATAATTTCCAGTATCTGCAACAAGTTCAAAATAAACTAGCTGAAACATAATAAATTTAAAGGTTTAATTCCTGTAGAAACAGTCATGTTAAGTTTTGCAAACACAAAGGTTTTTGTGTTTTATTTGTTTGTCTTGTCTGTTTTGTATTTGCCTTTGAGAAAGACTCATTAAGAGTCAAAAGTGCTTAGGTTAGTTAGATACTAGTTTTGTGCTGTTGCACACATGATACTTTGCTGGATCCACTTTATGTGTGTGTGTGTGTGTGTCGTAATGCAAGTAGTCACATTTGGTTAACGGTGTATTATCCATATGCATGGATTTGATTATTGCAAAATAAAATCAGACACAATTAACTATAGTTACAGTATAGCTGTTGATTGAACACCACTTAGAACTTTTTCAGCAGGACTGTTTCAGGGTTTAGTCAACTGTTCAATGGCCATTTCCATGGTGCATAATATGTGAAGTTTAAAATAAATTGCCGGAAACAAATTAATGAAAATATTGAGATTAAGACTTGTTCACAAGACTCAGATGCCTCATCTACAGGGTATGATATAATTAAGAAACTTATGTTTAAGGTGTAATTTTGAAACTGAGGCTATTACTAAAAAAATTTATGGAAAATGGTGACTATTGAACTTGATTACGGTCTTTTTAATATTAAGGCCTAAAATTAAATTTGTTTTAAATCCATGATATTCTTCAAAGATGCCAAAAGCTGTCATGTAGAAATGAATATGTGATAGACAGGGAGCTTCAGAGTAAAACTGTGGTCATAATTCAGGCAGTTTGACAAAAGAAAAGTGAAAATGCAATTCAGAATTTTTATATATTTAAAGCTGAATGCTCCAGTGTCCTAGTGGTCAGAGTGTTTGCCTCAGATGCAAGAGGTTGCAGTTTCAAAACCCTGGCCTAGTCATATCAAAGACATATAAAAATGGTACCAACAGCTGCCCCACTAGGTGCTCAGCATTAACAGGTTAGTGTAAGGACTGGTCTGTCTGGTGTAAGGATAATGTGACTGGGTGGGATATAATGTAATGTGTCTGTGGGATGATGCCCCATAACCATTAACTGCCACACTGCAGACTGAAAAATTGTTAAAGCTACATTTCAAAAACATCCCAATTTAACTAAAGCTGATATTAAAATTGTGTTCAATTCCTAAAGTCTTTAAAAAAAATTATCAACAGGAATCAAATTCCTGATCAAAAGGGTACATATTTACTAGTAAAGACCATATGCTTTAAATTTGATGGAAGCTGCTACAAGATGTGCGGAATGTTAAGCTCATGCCAATTTGGTTTCAATTTATATTGTCACTTTAAAGAATACTGAGCACAAAGAAAAATGTTTGGCTTCACAATCATCCTTTTAGACTGGAATTATGAAACAAAGAACAGCAATCTTGACCTAAGTTGTCTTGACATTAGGCATTATCGTTTGTATATGTGTGTGTGTGTACGACTGAACATTAATTAATGATGGATAGAAAATACAGATGTACATTATATGCTCTCCATCAAATATGAAAAAAAATGAAGCCACCGAGCTTTAGTAAGACAATGTAGATAATGTCTGCACCTGCATTTTTGTTGCAGGTGAAATTATCAACACTTGACGATGCGTCCATCAAGTCTCTGTCAAATTTCCTGCATCCAGGACGCAGCCTAACACAAGGTGAGCGGTGCCAAATAGTACACTTCTGATACTTCAGAATAATTCCAAATTAGATTTGGATTTTAACTTCATTCACATAATTTTGCTTATTATGAATTGCACATTTTGAGGAGAAAAGTACAAAACTGAAGTAGGCAAGGAAACCAAAACAACACTATCAAAATTATCTGCATTTGGTGCTTGAATTAAAGTGTAAGGGCTTCTTTGAGTTTAAAAGGTATGCTAAATATTAGGAGCAGGTATTTCCAGAGTTTTCATATTGCAGAATATTACAATACAGTGCAGTGTATTGCAATACATATTGTAATATATTGAGACAATTTGAAGAAAGTTTAAAATAACATAAACTAGAGAACAAAAGGTTGAAGTTCACACAACTGTAATTTTTATTTAAATCTCATTAAGTGAATAACAATTGTCAAATGTCCTTATATGTGTACGAGACAGAAGAGAGACTAATGTTTAATGCGTACCTTGTCAATTCCAGACCAGCATCTAGGATGTGATTATGTTATATTATCGTCACACCCACAAATTTGTCCTTGGCATTACATTCTTGACAAATGGCAAGGTTGTTGATTAATTTTACATATTTCATGGAAGATCTTTTTCAAAAATGTTATCATACAAGTGATTTTGTCTTTTATTCAACACCAATTCGTGCAAAACGTTAGGCTCCATGTCCACCAGACAGGATATAACATGCAGCTCAGCTATATTATCAGTGGACACATCATGCAGAAATATTTTGATTTGTAAGATAACAGACACTGAAAGAGGCTAAAATTCTAAAAAAGCAAATTAAGGCTCAAGTAGAAAATCTGTGTTGTAAAGTATCCAGAGAAATACTGCAAACACCAGTTCACAGGTGATGCAAAATGGTACATATACCAGCAGAATTTATACAATAATATAAACCAGCTAAACTGCACACCCCTATAAAAAATGACTTTAATAAATATTTTGCATTTAGGAAATAACTTGATAGACAAAAGTACTTTATATAAAATATTAAAAAATAGCAGGTAATGTATTGTGTATGTTCTCAAATAGCATTCTTTGCATTTAGTTTGCAACAATGTCTTTTTTTTCAAAGAATGTTCATTAAACATCAAGAATTAAAATGAAGGTACATGTATACTATTTTGGAAAACAAATCTATAAGGTGTACAATTCTCTAAACTCAAGTTATATTCATCTTCAGCACTATATCTACTGATGTGTAAAATAAGCACAATATTATATCATTTGTTAAATTGTATGTATGTATGTATGTATGTATGTATGTATGTATGTATGTAGAGAGAGAGAGAGAGAGAGAGAGAGAGAGAGAGAGAATGTTTTGTGGTTTGGATTTTAACACAGTTTTAACAGAATTTAAGATTTCCACCTTTCTCTACATCTTTTTCTTTTCAAATCTTCAGGTTATATGCATGAAAGGCATTATACCCATGACATCAATCAAACTTGGGTTTCCTCCACAAGCGACTTCCAGAACATAAGTCCCACCAAAATCCATCAACAGGTGATGGGGGCACTGAATGTCAGAAAGGAGGTCCAGCATTCAGACCAGTCCAAGTAGGTGTTTGATGTCTTCTACAAGATTTAAATCAGCATACAAATGTTCAAGGGGTCCTGAGAAAGTGGTAACAAACAAGTTGTTAAAATTTCTTTCCTCGAAAAAAAAAAAAAATGAAAACTAAATTTGATCTTGGTCTTATGTCTTTTGCAATTATAATCATGATTGTTTATTTTTTTTGGCATATACCAACTTCCTTGACCATTAGATTTTATTTCACACAATATTGGTTACATAGTGCCATGTAAAAGCTAAGTTCTAAAAAGTTAATGAAAAAAACTGCAAAGAAATCATAAGTTATGAGGATAAACCCTTCCTAACAAATGTAACTGAGAAAAGGTAAAGAATTTTAATTTTTTTTTAAAAATCATATATAAAAATATAAGCTACAAGAAGTTGTAAAATCATTAAAAATATAAGATCAAATGTTATTTTTATATAAACCACATTCATTTTTTAAAATCTTATTACCTGGGTTTCCAATTAAGTTTACAACAAAAACTTTTGTTTCACTTGACAAGAATGTGTTCCACTGTCAGTGGAAACTTGAAAGGTATGTAAACTTGCTGAGGTTTACACTTCAGGGAGGAATGCGGAAATTAAGTACATGTCCTATACATTACTGCCACAATTCTACTTCATGCCTGCAGTTTCTCCGAATGAGGGATGCTATTCATAAACAACAGGTTTTGATGTTACAAAACAGTACTGGAGGCTTCATTCCATATATTTTGCTAAAAAATATGGAACAAGTTGAAAGATAAAGCTCAAAAACAAAAGCAAGGGAATGAATGATTCAATATGTGATGAGATTTTTTTTCTGAATTGAAGGGTAAAAGTACATAATGTCGCATCTGTAATAATGGTTGCAATTCTTTTTCTTCAGATTGCCAAGTAAGCTTAATCAAAATGCTGATCCAAAGAACAGTGTTCCAGTGAAACAATTTGATGCATTAGTTGATCAATCCTCCAATCTGCGAAACACACAGATTGTGCCCACCAGCCACGATTCGATATTTTGTCTACAGACATCTTCATCCAGCAACATTGGCACCTCAGTATCTGTGACTAGCAGCACACGTGACTCAGTTCCCAACAAAACTCCCAGTTACTTACCTATTACATTCATTACAAACATGGACAGTGAGCCTGTACAACCCAAACTGCTACAAGTATCTGTACCTAGAATAATGCAAGGGGATACTATTCTTACCAGACCAGGGTCAATTGGATACTCGGCCATAATAGAAGATATGTTAGAGAAACGGGTATTCAAGACGTTTCCTAAAGAGCATGAAGAAAAAAATGTATTTCAAGCAGAGCCATCTCTCCAGATTCCACACAATGACACTGATAATTCCAGTTTAAGTGTTAATTTTATGAAAGCATACAACAACAACTATTTAGAGAAATTTGACAACATTGATGGATGTATTACTAAGGAAGTAGGTATTAATGGCATTGATGGGTCGGAGAATCTCATCACAAAAGCCTACTATGACCCAATTGCTGGAACTGTCACTCTCATTTTGCCATCTATGAATGGTAATATAGATAATACATCAGAAGAATACATTGTAGTGCCTGTTGTTTCAGGTACTAGTGAGTGAATATATCCATTTCTACTGTGTGTAAGAAATAAATATTGTTGTGCCATGAGAAGCATATCAAATGCAAAATAACTGACACATATGGCCTTATAACTCACATTCTCTTTAATATGAAGACAGCCCTCCCACCTCAAACAAACAACCTCCATGGAAAATCCCTGTGCTCCCACTTTTTCCGGATCCTGATCAAGGGATGTAACCTAAAATCCATTACATTTATTATGTCTTCCTGCTTTTACTGCATACACAATATTTAATTAAAATTATTCAAGTCCATTTAATTGCAATTTGTGTACATTTCATCTCTGACCTTCTAGGTATCTCTCTCATAAATGGTTATTACAAGTATATCCTATATACATGTACTAAATTTCATAAATTACCCTCCCCAGTCTGGGCCTTCCATTGGATTTAAAGTTGGAGGATGTGTTGCCAAAGTAGACAGAGGGTTTGAGTGACCTACACCAACGAGGATAGTTTTTTTTCTTCTTCTTAAAAGTAGCCATATATATCATATTTATATTTATGCAAGAAAATTTTTGTTTTAATTTATACCTAACTTGTTATTAAATAAATGTTAATAAGATTAAACTTGCTCTTCAGCACACCACCCTTTTTAAAAGTTCACCTCATTATCAATCATTTTCAAAACTGATTAAAAAAAATTTCAGCAATTCATTAGTGGTAGGCTTGAATGACCTAATATGCTGAAATTTTTACATTGTTTACATTTTCTAAATATTTTACCATACCTGGCAGTACACATTTTTAACAGTTGTTAAGATAATGAATAGGAACTCTGTTGAGAAGTCTACAGCATCAAGTAAAATTTAATGAGCATACAACAATCTTCATGCCTGAAAGGTGATGCAGTCTCCTTTTATTTGTTCTGGCTCACAAAGTGCTAATTTTTCTTGCTGGAAGTACAAATTCTAAAGGCAAACAAACTCAAAAGTTGCATGGCATGATGGGAAATCTTGTATTTTCTCATGATAGCATGTGAAAATGTAAGAATGAAAACAATATGTAAAATATGTTGCCATTAGTTTTCTATAATTTCATAGTTAAGCATAAAATAAAACTCTTGCATAAAATTTTCCTTTATTATAACAAATCTTAAAATATCAACAAATGACATTAAAATAAGGTGGGATGATAACAGGAACACTTTTCCCCTAAAGAAGTTAATGTGCCTTTTAATGCAAATATGGATATAAAATCCCCAGAAAGAGCAGCAAAAAGGTTTACAGGCTTACAAAATATATTATTTTTTTTGATTCATGCAGGAATTTATTAGTCTATATACTAAAATATAAATATTTCATATTCTAAGTTTGAATTGTCACTGTAGTGTTCCACAAAAACAAAATTCCACATGAATCAGGCTATTTCCTTTCCTTACAACAATGATGGACTTCACCCAGCACTTTTCTGCTCAGCTGTTTGTTCCAGTTCTTGAAGAGCCCATTGTTTATTTTCCAGTTCTTTTTTCAAGCGTCCAAACTCCTCAACTATAGAATCAAATCCCATCCCCACAGACTGATAAGTCTGTAGTGCCCTGCTCCTGTGTGTCTTCTCCTTCTCACTCTCTTTAATGGCTATCTCAGCATGTCGCCTGAAATAAAATATTCACAAGATGTAACCAATTGAGATTTGACCCTATCACCGAATAACCTATAACACTGTTTCAAATGAAAACAATTTTGATAATTTTGTGAGCAATGAAATGGTGATGTTAAGTCACTAACATCAAGGATTCCTGGAAGGGACTACCTGCTCTATTTGGCAAAATGAATTTTTAGGCATTCATGAGAAGTCTATTTTTCCTCCCTTTTATTCTTTTTCAATGCAGATTATATGAACTCCATCATAATTAGTTCTGTAACAATTTTTTTTCTTGTATGCTTGTGATAACATGTTCACAAGGTAAGAGAATTACAAAATCTTTGTAATTGTGTTTGATCTGGAATTTTAGATCACTGATCATAAAAAGATTTCAAGATGGCAACCAAGGTAGCCATTTATGGTTAGACTGATTTCAACATACAGTACCCCAACTAAATATTTTAAGAAGTGTTTTAATAAAAGACCAAATTTAATATGACTATCCTGAAGGTTACCAATAATATGACCAAAAATACATTGAGATAAACAAGTTTTTAAATTTTAATAACAATGATCAACATTACTGATCAAAATGGATCACCAGGTGCTGGATAGCAGACAATAGGCCATCACATGAGCGTTTCTGGTCTTCAACCAATAAAGCTGTTTAACTGTATTCAAAATGCACAAAAAGATTTGTGTTTGTAAAAAATGCATCCCTTCACAGCAGATATGCAGACCAAAAAGTAAAAAAGATTTAAAACTTTGGAAAATGTTAAATACTATTATATATGCATTAAAATCTAAAAAGGTCATACATATAAAAAGTTTTACACCATATTCAATTTGTTTACTAGAAATAGATTTTGCTTAAATATGCTCACAATCTTTTTAATCAAGAATGTATTAAAAAAATAAAATAAAAAATAAAAAAATGTGTAAAAAACCCAAACTGAATATGTTTTTTTCATAGTCAAAAACAAGTTAAAAATAAGTTTGAAAAATGGCTTGAAAAAAATAGCCAAATCATATACATGCACATACAAATAGGTTAGACAATTTCATATGCTTATGTGAAGTGTGTTTTGTTTTGTGTGCAATCTTGCTAGGAAGCTTTTTAGTAGCAACAGGATTATATCATGATAACCCAACTGTAAGCAAGCTTTAATAGTGATTGGCTGTCATATTACAAGTTAGCTGTGTTATTAGAGTAATTAGTCTCATCTGAACATTGTATGAGGCATGAAAATCAAAAGATTTAAGATCTGGGCAACCAGCAATACTTCAGAACAAATGTACAACTTATACGTGTTAACATAGATTAGTACACTTGTGTGTTATAAAAGTACCCTGATTTAGAAATAATAAGAGGTGTACATTTACTCTGATTTCAGAATTTTACCATCTATGACGATCTTGTTTGTTCGTTTGTTTGATTAGGATTTTTAAAGTAGCTTTAAATTTTTTTAGTCATATTGCTACTATGCCTGCAGTGAGGCAGTTTATAGTGATGTCTAGCACTGGGGCATCATGCCGCAGTCATAACATTAACCTGTTAATGCTGAGCGCCAAGTGAGATAGCTGTTAGTACCATTTTTGTAAGTCTTTGGTATGACTTGGCCGGGGATTGAACCCACAACCTCCCATATCCGCGGTGGATGCTCTAACCACTAGGCCAATGGAATGGTTCATGACAATCTTGAGGGGAAAAAGTATACTCATTAATAGATGACCAATTTATGGGAGATTTAACAAAAATAAAATGGACCAAATGATGTTTTTAATCTTAAAGTTATTGACAGAAAAAAATTACTAAGGCATAACCGACTTTATATCAGGAAATTGGATTCTACCGGATAGTATGAACTTCCGATTAATCGAAGTCAGATAAGGCAGGAACGACCGATTCGGATAATAAAAATAATAAAGTTGAATTTCTATAGCACAGTGTCTAACACTGCGTGTCATTCGATAGTGCGTTAATAAAGTTAAATAAGAAGTCAGAAAAGTCCAATATGGTCAACACAACCACGCTGTGAGACAATCTATTTGAACTGGCGGGTAAAAACCGGAAATGAAGCCGGATATGGTAAAGTACTAAATAACATGCTAGACACGGCAAAACCAGATACCAGAAACCCGGAAACGGAAGATGAAATTTTTTAGAAAAAAAAAATAATTTAGCATTTCCGATTAATTGAATCGTATCCGGAATCAGAAAAATTTCATCCCCAAAATCCGGAATCGGAAATCGGTAGAAAAATGCTAATCGGTTATACCCTAAAAATTACATACAGAAACAAGCTGATACTTTGTTATTTACAAGCACTGAAACTAACTTTAATTAAGCAATTCTTTGTACAGCATACCATAAAATGTTTTAAAGCAACTGTGGATTTCAGATTAACGTCTTCTGACATAAAACATTGTTGCTATACTATCTCACGGCTGTTCCGTTAAAGCATACATGGGACTGGGCAAAGGTAGTTTTGAATACTGGTTAGCAGCCCTAAGATGTTTTTAAAGGCTTTCAGAATCCACTACTAGATCTTATTTAATGTTAAAATCACATAGCAATATATTTTTTGAGTGTGGGTGGGAAGGTACAATCTTCTACAAACTGCATACATACATACATTCATTTATACATACATGCATAAATATACATATATATACACACACATACAGAGCAAAGTTTAACAACATTTCCACTTAGAAAAGTCAAATTCATTATTTTTCAAACGTTTTAAGTACACATTACATAAGGGATCTCAAATGGGGAATGATTTAATATTGAATTAATGAAACTCATTGAATAATATCCAGATTTTGCAAGCCTTGGCAAGCAAAAGCTGGACATTATTCAACGAGTTTTATAAATTTAATATTAATTCATTACCCATTTGAGATTCTTTTTATCACAGTTTTTATTTCAGTGGAAATTATTTAGATAGAAAAAAAGAATGAAAAATTTCATTCATTCACACAGGCTTTGCACCTTTCATTTGTCCCAAGCAATGTTGAACCAGTAATAATGTTTAAAAGTAGGTTGGTATACGGTTTTTTACAATCTATAAAGGGGCCCCGAGTGGCCGAGTGGTCTAAAGTGCTCTCCCTTACGGATCGCTGCCATCTCACCTCTGGCTGCATGGGTTCAAGTCTAAGATTCAGCTAATGTAGTTATGTAAGAACGCTTGCCAGTAGCTTGTCGTGGGTCGGTGGTTCTTTCCGGGGGGTTACCCGGGTTCTACCTTCACCAATAAAACTGGCTGCCATATATAGCTTATCGTGTGCTGAAAAATTGTGTTAAACCCAACAACAACAACAATCTATAAGTCAAAGAACAAGCATCCTTCTGAATAAACAGAACATTTTACACATGCAAAGGCATATTTCAACAAAATGTCCACTGCTTGTGATGTCACATTGTTTGATGTATTACCAGTTAGAATGCTGTAAATGGTCCATGTTTATGCAACCATAACATGTCACTTTTACAACTAAACATTACATTGTTGCGGGGGCCCCGAGTGGCCGAGTGGTCTAAAGCGCTGTCCGTTACGGACCACTGCCATCTCACCTCTGTCTGCGTGTGTTCGAGTCTAAGATTCGGCAAATGTAGTTATGTGAGAAAGCTTGCCAGTAGCTTCTCGTGGGTCGGTGGTTCTTTCCGGGGTTTGTCCGGTTTCTTCCTCCACCATTAATACTGGCCGCCATGTATAGCCTATATTGTGCTGAAAAAATGGCGTTAAACCATAAAAAAAAAAAAAAAAAATTACATTGTTGCAATATTCATTTTAAAGGTTTCCTGGAAGCAGAAATTCCCAAATTTACTGTAGTGTATTTGTGACCAGATATTTGCAGTATTTAACTTGGAACAGTAGACTACAGAATATGTAAAAAAAAATTTGAGTCGGAATTGCGTCACATATTTATGCCTACCGTGTAAATATGCAATGGTTGGATAAACTTCTGTCAGTTTGAAGACTGATTTATGTCCATGTTCTTATGTAAACAGTGGTAAGTTTATTTACTTCTGTAAGTTAACATTTAAAAAATGTTTGTATATCGGGTCAGGTGGACTACATGCTTGAGGTTTAATGTCGCCCATCCAACCCCAACTTACACATTTGCGATGAACTGAGCAATACCCTTAGATTTACTTCTTGTTGGTCTTGTGTTGTTTTTTTTTAAGCCATTTTTCATGTTATATGTTATACATGACATAACAAGCCCATGCGATGGTAAATGGCCATTCAGTAAGACGAGACCATTTTTTCCCCAATTCCTTTTGTGTGTGTGATTAGGATTTTTTAACGTAGATTTAACACTTTTTTCAGTCATATCTCTACAATGTAACACCCAGTGACATTATCTGACACCAGGTCAACCAGTCCTAACACTAACCTCTTAATGCTGAACGACATGCAAGGCAGTTGTTAGTACCATTTTTGTAAGTCTTTAGTATGACTCTGCCAGGGATCGAACACACAACCTCATATGTCAGAGGTGGACACTCTAACCACTAGGCCACAAGAGTGGTTCATTCTTTTTGTGAATCAAATTTAAAAAATGGCAGCCAAAATGTTTATTGACAGCAAAATATTCCAGATGGCGAGGTTAAAAGTTTTCCCACAATCACAGACAATCAGTAAAGAGAATACTGCACAATAATTTCATGGGTTTATTTGGACCAATCAGAATCACAAACTGATATGTTCACATGTTATAATATCAAAAATGTGAAACTGCACACTCACTGTGATAAATACAGGTATGATTATTTGGAGAAAATTTTATTTCAGTTCATATGTAATTGTACACAGATATCTGTATGGATACATGTTATCATTAAAAAAAAAACACCAACTAGTCACAATACATACATGGTAATTAAAGTATCTTCAGTGGTTCAAAATGTATACTGACCATCACTGTAACAAAATAAATTTTTTACCCTTCCCTATTTTTTTAAAATAATAATTTTGTACTACTTACTACAGCCAAATCTACAATTTATAATAATATGCAAAATGTATGACCACCCTTCTATGTTAATATTTGCCCCATTTTTTATTAATAAAAATCATACTGTCACATCTTACAGACTAAGGGTTTGTAATTACAGTAAAAGCATGGTATAGAGGAGTTATATTCTAGTATGGAAAGAATTTGTCACAATGATAAGAGAGGCTTAACTGGGTGAACGGTAGCCATTAGAGTACTTACCTGATAGTTGCCAAAGCCTGTATAGTCTCCACTGTGTATGTATCGCAAATAACCTGAAGCTCCACTAATCTGCAAGGAAACAATTTCAAACTGGATTTCTAAACCAAAACAATCTCCACTGTATATGTATCACACATAAGCTAAAGCTCCACTAATCTGCAAGGAAACAATTTCAAACTGGACTTCTAAACCAATATATCCACAATTCAACGATTAGTCGATAACTCATCACAGCTTCCTACTAATAGGGGTGAAATGATTAATCGATGCATCAAGTTTTTCTTTACCTCTATAAAAAATTGTATTCAAGCCAATACATGTTACTTTAGTTTTCAGCAGCTGAAAAATAATTTTATTTGTTTGCATTTTTATTCTTTAACCTGGGAATTCATCTCAGAGATCCATAGAAGCACACACACATTATTTATCAGAAACAAAGAAATTTATTAACACCCACTTGCCGTCTATGAATTAGCAAACACAAACTGACTAGGGTTGTTTAAAATCTGCTACTACCTTGCTGATTCTATGCTGATCATTTAATTGCATCAGTCATTAATACAAAATATATCAGTGTAAAGAAGACTTTCGAGATTTGCTCCCCATGTATGATTTAATTTCATTACTGATCAAAATAACCACTTTTATGTGAAGTGTCACTGTTGCTTCACATCTTGGATACTTTTTAACTAACATAAGGGCTACACTTCTGATGTGTCATTTGGTGAAAAATGTTACATTCAGTTTTGATTGGTAGTTATTGTTTGTTAAGTCCAGAGTAAAACAGCCACCACCAACCAGAACTGTAGCTTATTCACTGCATGACAAACCAGTGTCTGTATTCACAAGACTCTTGAAGTTGATTGAGAAACTCAACTCAAAATATCCCAATTTGTCCCTCATGTGAGTGTCCAATCAAAATATGATTCATGAGCACCAGTCTCTTCAAATCTGAGCGGACTTAATTACTAAGATCTCCATCTATCAAAGTGTAATATGATTTTTATAGCTTCAATTTAGCCATTTTTTTCTTATACCTACACAAATATTTGTAACTGGTGTAAATCTGCAATTTACACGCTGATATCTAAATTAATAGTGTAAATATTAAATAAATTCAACACAATAAACCAGACAAAAAGTAGTCTTTGTTTTTTTATGACAGACAACATATTACGCAGAAACAAAAAAATAACTTATGCAATTCACATGACATGTTATCAATAGAATATATACCTTGTTAATATTAATATAGAAATAAGTGCTTTACAGCAATCAAGCTGGTATCACTGCTCAAAATTTTTATTATATAAATAAAAAAATTGTTTCATAGAAGGGGCCCCGAGTGACAGAGTGGTCTAAAAGTGCTCTCTGTTATGGATCACTGCCATTTCACCTCTGTCTGCGTGGGTTCGAATCTCTGATTCGGCCATTGTGGGTATGTGAGAAAGCTTGCCAGTAGCTTCTTGTGGGTCGGTGGTTCTTTCTGGGGTTTTCTTGGGCTCTTCCTTCACCATTAATACTGGCCGCCATGTATAGCCTATATTGTGCTGAAAAATGGTGTTAAACCTATAATAACAATAACAATCATATTAGAGACGTAAGGTTATGCACATATTTTATTTAAATTTTGAAAGTGTAACTAACAATAACAAAAAATATTTCCACTAACCTGCTTCATATTTTTCTGCATACAAGTATGAAAATTTATGTTAAACTAACAATTAATATTCAGAAGTTGTTTTGATATCATATTGTTTCATAATTAGTATTTATTAACATTTCATAGATGATAATCACTTAAAGTCTACTTATTCCAGTGCAGATTCACATACATTTCCATTTTTCACGCAAAAGAAAGTAAATGATATCCTATAATGCATTCAAAATAGACTTTTGTTTCATTTATTAGGATTTTTAATGTAGCTTTAAAAAAATTTCAGTCACGTTGCTACGATGTCTGCATTGAGGCAATTTATAGTGATGTCTAGCACTGGGGCATCATGCATATCCTGACAAAAATTTAGGTACCGAGATCAACATTGCATGTTCTACTCTATTGTCATTTGCAATACCAGGGATCACTATCAGTGCCAACATTAAAGGCAGATAACAATGGGTCAATTAATGTTTGAATAAGTATGACAAACTTTTCTAGTCCTTTCCTGTGCAATACAGTGTGTGTGTGTGTGTGTGTGTGATTAGGATTTATAATGTAGCTTTAAAAAAAAAATCAGTCATATCATTATGATGTCTACAGTAAGGCAGTTTATAGTGATGTCTAGCAGCATCATGCCATAGACATGTAGCATGATCTCCCACCCAGTCACATTATCCTGACACCAAGCCGACCAATCCTAACACTAACCTCTTAATGCTGAGTGCCAAGCGAGGCAGCTGTTAGTACCATTTTTGTAAGTCTTTGATATGACTCGACCAGGGATCTAACCCATGACCTCCTGCTTCTGCAGCGGACGCTCTAACCACTAAGCCACCAGAGCAGAACAATACAATGTACTTTCATCATGTTGCATGAATAAAAGTGTCTGCTTTACACAGTGTCATCTGACTATAAAAGTAACAAAACTTGGGTCATTTATTCTTCTTCAGTTCTGATTGATGATATGAATTGGACAACTGAAACAATATGTGGGAGCAATAAAAAGAACTGAAATGAAAATAAGGCACAACAAATTTTGTGGGTCTTAGATAGCACTGTAAGCTTTGACTTTATTAATTAATTTGTTAATTAATAAATCAATGACAGCAAAGAATGTATATTTACTCCTTTATAGTAAATAAAAAAAAGAAATTTATATTGATCAAGAAAGTTGAACATTTTTTGGGTCATAATCTTAATTAAATGAAAATGTTCTCAATTGATCTGATAAAAATGATGCACATAATGTAAAGCATGAAGAGGACCATTTTGGCCATTTCCCCCCTATAGATTTATAAATACTAATTAATTATGCAAATACAGTCTGGGCAGGACAGAATCAAAGGTGACAACAAAAAAAAATGAGACTGAAATTGGCAGTAAACAAGAAAACTCAGAATAACATTATTAAATTGGACTAAAGGGGAATAAATTGTGCAGCTGCATTTGTTAGGGTTCTGTAAAACATAAGGATTAGTTTAGTCAGGTTCCAATGTACTCACTTTATCTTGAGACACATGGCATCACATTTTGCAATAAGCCATTCGGAGGTAAAAGCATCATATTCTGGCTGATCCTTGAGTCTATACTTAGAAATCAGGGTCTCCAACAATCTTAAAGAATCCAACAAGATCTGAAAGCAAAAAAAAAAAAGCATAAATTTACAAGTAAAATGTTTCTTCAATAAAACTTAACCAATCATAATATCTTAGGAGAACTAGGCCAAAATTAAAATTAAGTTTGTTTCCCCTTACCCGACCGACCCTCTTAAAATCCGCCAACTGAAAAAAATATTTGGAAAAATTTGCGATAGTATTTTTTTTTTTTTCGTTTAGTTCAAAAGTTCGTTTTTTCGTTTTGTTTCGTTGTGCGATCCGTATTTTCATGCAGTCAACAAAATCGATGTCACTAGCGCGCGAAAAACGTTTGTTGCAAGGTGTTTAAATTAGATAGGAAAAGCATCATGACCGGCATGACCGGCAAAAGAAAATACGAAGATTTCATTATATGTGTAAGCGTAATCGCGAAATGCGGGAAATCAAAAAAAAAATTTGTAACAACAGAATACTAGAATACTCAACGGAGTGTACATGGGATGATGTATATCACGACATTACCAATGATACAGACTTTCGCCCTCATAAAGCAGATGTACTGAACGTCAGTTTATCAGACAAACTGGATGGAACGATGACTTTTCATCCAGACCTTCACGAAGGTCTGCATGTGGTGAAAGAGTTTAATCAGCGACTGAAACATGTTACATTTACGGTGACTCGTGATGAAAGTGTTGGGTTGGATGACGTTTCCTCAACTACTACTAGTACAGAAAATCAACAAGCACCACCTGCACGGACTGCCTTTTCTGTTTTAATGTCTACTTCCGTGGCAACAAAGCTACCACAACTTAAGGACACAAATGCTGAGCGTTTCACTGGTATAAACAATTTTTTTAATATGAAATAATGTTATTTTCAAACATCTGTCTGACAGTTATTAGAAATGAATTCATGCACCCTCTGACAACTGCAATCTTTCTAGAATTTTTACTGCCTTCCTAATAATATATTTAAAGTCTGTTTGTCAAGTACAAATGTTTAAGCTTTGACCGACAATAAACACAGAGCATACACAATATAGCAAAAACTATACATATATAACATACAAAACAAAAGCAGACAATAAAAACATTAAAGACATACATAAACATGATTAAAACATTATTTTGATACCTGCAGTGCATAATGAATATGGCAGTGTTAAAGTCTATTAATTATGAAATCCGTTTGTTGATATTAGATTCAAGGTTTTGAATTTCCTGGTCCATGCTCCCAATTTTTAGTGAAGTCCAAGCTGCTCATTTATCTTTTTATACTAGTTTCTCTGTGTTTATAAAGATAATTATTTACAGATTTAGTTTCAGGTTCTATATGCTATTTGTTGTGTATCATGTCTAGTCACCTTCGGACATTAAAGTTCAATTTTGGATAATTGGTGTTCTATTTAATATATTTTAGGAGACATCCTACAGGGAAAAGTGTTTGTAAGACTACAATTGTCTTGTGCTGTACACATTGAATTCCCATACTATGCCAGCAACATTGGCAGACCAGATATTTGTGCTCATTGTGGAGCCATAGGAGCAGAAAAATCCCAGGAAATGACTGGAAGATTCCGTACTGTTCTACCAGTGTGCCAGCAATGTTTAGCATCTGGAAAGGACATTCCAAAACGAAACCCAGTTAAAAACTAACCACCTGGCAGCTCTTAGTGACATTTAAAATGATGTTTTGCATTGTTTGTTTCTTTTTTGTTAGTTAGATTTCTACATGTATTTAGTGTTCTGACATTACTTTATTGACATGTTTCTGCATATTTCAGACACTATTCAATGTCTAACTTTATATTTGTGCATTTTGACAGGTCTTGCAAATATGTTAAGTCTCATTATATATTGAACCCAATGATACTAGTCAGAAAGAATACTCAAGACTTTTAAAATACTTTTATTAATTATTTTAAAACATTTTTATACATTTGACCTAGTCAGAAAAAATACTAAGGGTTATTCCAGCAAATATCTACCTTAACCCAACACTCCTCAAAAACTCGGAAAAAAACACTTCTTGCACCTTTACATGTGTATCTTTATATTTCATTGAAATTACTCTCATTTAATATATGTTTCAAAATTTGAGTAAATTTGTTAAATTGGTACCCTGGCCAATGCCTGCACGGAGTATTTTTATTGGAATAGCCCTTATCAAAAACTAATCTAGTCTATAAAACATTTTAAACTTGTTCACAAGTTACTGTATTTCAGTATTATTATTAAAGTTGAATTTATCGTTTTTCTGTTTCCTATGTGTCAGTTTATAGTGTCATGAATTTCATGAGAAAAAAAAATTATTAGCCTACCAACCTACCCAACTTCAAATTGTTGGGTAGGGTAAGGGGAAACAAAGATATTTTTAATTGCGGCCCTACTACTACCTTGTAAATACAACCTTCCTAGGCTAAAACTACTTAGCTAAAAATCTATAAGTTAAATGCCCATCTAGGTGACAGAGTAATCTTCCGTTGATACAGGGATTGGTGCAAAATCATGTGAATACTTCAGTTACTACTTGAGCAGAAGGCATGCTCTGTGTGGATGTAATTGTTGGGAGGTTGCATGTGTATTATGATTGGTAAATATTATTAAAGACATATTTTACTAGCAAAAAAAATTGGTTTCTTCTTCAAATATATAACCTGATCATAATAACTTTTGAGAACAGGTAAGAGGTGTAGGGAGTTACATCCTTTTACCCCAGAGAGGCCATTTCTGATCTCATAATATTTGTAAGATAACTTCTAGATAATCTTTATAATGAATTTACAAATCATCAGATTATCAAACTAAGATTTCAACGTTTGAGATAAAAGTTGTGTGCACCTCATGTCCAATTTAGATAACTTGACATCAAAAGAACAAAATACCAAATTTTCACAGGATATTTTTTAGTTTCTTGACTCTTTTTTGCTTTTGTAAAATTAATGCAGACTGTGCAGCTTGAAATGGCCTGATTATTATCATGTTACTGATATGAAGTTGCTTGTTACACATGCGTATCATAGCAATAAGACAAAGACCACATTAAATGATATGCTTGCAATTCATTTCTCTTATCTGACATAAAAATGTATTACTATACATTTTTGAATGGCTGCACCAAACACAATTACTCTTGCAAAAAAACATGCAATCCCATTAGACACAAGTATTCAGAGTATAAAAATATGTGCACATTTTCATTCAAAGTAAAAAATTATTACAATGCATGCAAAGTAGATTTTTCACAAAGTTCTTTCTGAATACAGTTTAGAATCAAGGCAGTTTCATGGAATTTCCTGTAGACTGCTAGAAGTTGCTTTATTCTTAAAAGTGGACATATTATTTTCATTCAATGTTTTTAGCTGGCTCTCTTACATAACAGGAAGCTTTAAAGTAAATTAAGTCTACCAAAAATTCCCAATCACATTAACGTTAGGAATTAATTCTGCTATTCATAACTCAGCTATCCCATAGACTTGACAAAGGGAAGTAACTCGTACGTATTACCTTCCTTTATCCCACTAGGTGATACTCTGTATACCAGTTATGATCAACTAAAGTACTTTCTAATCTGAGACTTGGTGCTCACAATGCTGGAAGGGTTGGGAGGGATTAACAGTAATGTGATTGGGTAAGTATTTTCTGAGAACATAATTTACTTTAAAATTTCCTTTCTCTGTCAAATATACTGACCAATCACATTCATATTAGAAGAATAGGAGGAGGAAATCCTTAGCATCCAATCTCTATCTAAAATCACGTTGTCGGGTCAAAAGAACTCTCTACTTTTATAATAAGATTTATCTTAATGATTGCTGACACAACTTGTGAGTGGTCTGGGCAGCAACCATGGGATCATTGAGATTCAAATCTGTCTTGAGACAAATATATCACAAATAAAGTCAAAGAGTGGTCTTCGCATGCCTACAAATTTATTCCAGTATATATTCATTTTAGAAAATGTAATGAAAGACAAGGCTTGTAAAAGCAGTTTGTATTTTAAAAGCTGAAAATTTTATCGACTTTACCTACTCTTGCAAGAGATTCGATTTTGCTGACTGGATGACTTCGCTTATCCAGGCCAATAAGGCTTATCGGATTCCACAGTATGTCATGTTTTCCTGGTTTTATTGGGAGCACAAACCTCTAACATTTTGAAAGGATGGACTTTGTGTCCTTTAGATATATTTGGAGAGCACGTGCCGAACCCTGTATCCTTGCCTCTCTTGAAGGATCATTTGATGAGAGTGGTCGTAATTCATTATTTGGTTGCGATTAATCCTAAGCATGTTCATAGCATTGAAACCCAGTTTCCTCATGAAAATGACTAAACCGTCAGAACGAAACTGTAGGTAGTCTGGATCCATGGACTGTTAGCATAGAGCTCATGTACTCATAATGCCGATGCCAGAGATCACATCTTGTATGCTTGTTGTTTTAGTGGGACAGTGGACAAAGGTTCAAACTTTGAAGGGCTTCACTAAAATCCATGATAGATTCTACTTTGAGAGCGAAGTCAGGATCGATAAAAGTTTATTAACAAGTCCAAGAGATATGTGTTGTCACTAAAGTCAGAATGTGAAAGAAATCATGAAGTATTATCACTTAATTGTTATCAGTGCTACCTTCTTGCTACTAATGAGAACAAAAAAGAAGTTGGGTTGCTGGAGAATTGAGTAGGTTTGACATCATTCGTATGAAAGAAGAGCCATTTCCCCTTGTATACTATTAAAGTGGATGGTCCTATTACTGATGAGTTCCTCTCCACAACCCGCAATTTGAAGTTTTCCTATTCAGCATATGCCAGACATAAGCCATGCATAGTGAAAGATCTGTTCTTGCAGATGTTTGAGAAGGTTCAGGGTCACAAGGAATTTGTTGGTGGCACATTGGTAGCCAAGGCAAGCATATAAGTGACCCAAAACTTGTCCAATCAGAGAGGGGCCAATAGGACTCAGGATTAACTCTGGATCAGAGCTACTGGGGATGAGGGAGAATACTGGACTATATTCATTCCCAGTTGACTGAAAGGGCGTTGATGGGCTCATGAATTCAGATCTGGGAATCATGGAAAAACATAATGGTCCGGTATAGCTGACTGGTAGGGCACAGATGGCTGGGTTGGTATGACTGGCTGTTTTGGCTGGTTAGACTGCTGCATTTTTGCTATTGAGCATTTTAGGTGCAGCTAGGTCAGTTGTACAGTCAGAAGGTCGGCTGGCTCACTGGTCTGAGCAGCAGTCTAGATAAGATGCTAGCAAATCATTAACTTCATAAAAAATGACAATAGAAGCAAAATAAATAAATAAGTGGAAAGAAAATATGTATTTATGTCAAATAGTTCTGCATATAACTAGAGAGGGATAATGAATTTGCCTGTCTTAGTTATTAGTGTTACCAGAAAACAATAGTCCAGATGATATAGTCAAAACAGCATGATACTTGCTGCATGTAGACATATTTTAGCATTATGTACAAATACAAAAGCCATTACTAAATCCTAAGACGAATGCAGCTCTTACAATGCAAAAACAGTATTATGGTATGCTGGTCAAGAAACGGCAGCCATGTAACCACCATTTTTGCTGATTCAACAAAGCCTATTGTGAAAGACCATCCGTTCTTCACAAACACCAATTGTAATATTCAAGTTATTACAAACATTGGTCAAATCTAACTATGTAACCTTTGATTCAAACGAAACATCTGCTCCCTGAACAAAATTGGTGCTCCTCTGATTGTAGTCATAATTGTTTCTGCATACAACAGCTTTGGATTTCCTGCATCAGTGGTGCAATCCAAGTTGACTGACCATGGGAATCCCGCTGGAGAAGTCCCAAGCAGAAATAATAGTATATACCGATGCCAGTGCACAAGGTTGGGGTGCCCACCTTTTGCTGGGCTTCACTACTGTCAGTGGTCATAGGTGTTCCATCCATACCCACTGTTTTTGGAGAGAATCACCAAAGCAAGCATGAGAGAAAGTGGTGTGCTCTCAGGGACAGGGACTTTTTCTTCAGAAATAGAAATAACAAGATGGTGGCCATACTGGATGTCAGATTGGCATCATTTTCATTTAGGACCAAATTAACCTTGGGAACAACATGTTTATAAAGTGTCATGATAATCCTGCATGTACTTTAGGAAAAGTTGCTGTAACAAACTTGTGTTAACAAATAGACATACATCAGATGATGGGCAACATGCTATCCCATAAGCTCTTCAATGACAAGCTATAAAGAAAAATTATTTTGATTAATTTTCATATATACAGTGATAACCTTGTGAAAGTAATACATACAAAAACATACTAAATATTTAGCAGTAATGAACTGCTATAAATCTGTAATCTGTCTTTCTGAGTGTCATACTGAAAAATTTAACAGCATATACCCTTTTATTTTGGTATATGATAAGCAGTTTATGATCTTTAACCTGTGTAAATCTAATGAATATTCATTCAGATATTTTGTATTGGGCAATTGTTGACAAAGGACTTAGAATCATAATTTTCTCAGCAATTATTGTTCTTGGGCAGTGCATGAAAATGAGCACCAACCCATACATCTTTAAGTGACTTTCAATTGCTTCGACCACTAGCTACTTAAAAGTGTCAAGTTTTCAAAAAAAGTTAAATAATCAACCCGCTCACAAGTCAAATCCTGAATATGGATATACTTCTCGTAACTGTAAAATTTTTACAGCATGCTCTTTATGTATCCAATGCATTTCATGATCACTTTTGTATAATATTATTTAAAAACATAGTCCTCTATGTCAGCCCCATCAATAAGAATGAGGTGGTGGCCTTTTGTGACAAGAACAAGCTGGTAAAAAAAAGTATATTTTAGAGCAGAATCTTTTATTGAAAGTTATCTTGCTTAATAAAGGCCTCATAAGAAGGAGATACTACTGAGATTGATATTGGATATACATAGATGGAACAGGTCACAGTTTGTACCTGATAATACAGCCAGAACTGTTTATCTCTTTTCAGTGTATCCTCATGAAGCAGTTTCTTTTCTTCCTCTAGCTTCTGTATGTCTGCTTCCACCAGGGCTGGTAACTGAGATGATCTGGCATACATTAATTTGCTGCTTTCTATAAAGAAACCAATTTTAAAAAACTCCAATATCTGGAACAAGAGATATGCATTAGTCTGGAATTTTCCTATCCCAACCTTAAAAGTACCATTTCAGTAAGGCACCTGATATTCTTTCGTATGTGAGCAAGGTGTCACACAATATCACATATTGCTATTTTGGACTGTGTGTAGCAGATCTACTTTTTAAATGCAGATATTAAGGTATTAAAAACATTAGTACACTGAAATCATTATTTTTTGAATTTCTGATTAGTGATCCAAAAACCCTTAGTTGGATTGAGGGAGAGCAAATGTTTTTTTTTAAAAAAGGATAAATTTAGTGTGACAATACAGTGGTCCTCCATTTATACTGTTCACTTATTAATATGGCCAGTTTTCGAGGGACCAACGGTTTGTGTATGTGTGACCAACTCTCTGTTACAACACGCGACCAGCCTAGTAGTAAAAAAACAAATATTTAGGCAAATGTCTACCAGCATAATATTAGTGGTAAAAAGCATAATCTGAATATAAAATATAATATATGCCATATTGACAGAAAACTATTTAAAATGTACATATTTATTTTGTTTAATGTACATTTACCGAACTGCCAACACTAACGAGTCTGTCTCAGTAAGGCAGTTGAGTTTTTACTATTCCATTGAACATGATGCTGGCAATCATATCTCCAGCCACTAGACATACTCAAATAGGCATGTGATGTCTGATAAATGTAATTGTGTCCTTTCCAGCTTTTATTCACAAAAATCTGAATACTCCTTTTCATTCTTGTCTTAAACATGCATCGTTTTCTGGATGCCATTCTTTAAAATTCTATATCATCAGTTTGATCATGCATTTGCTTTGCATGAACAAATAGGTACAGTTTAAATAAAGCATCTGGGGTGCTGCTGTAAAGTTAGTATGGTTCCCTGATTAATTTCTCTAATTCTAAGATGAAACCTGGATCCAAATAAAACATGGATGAACAAATTATCCGGATTTATCAGTAACGATAATTTTTCTTTAGTTTTTGCTAATATGCCAAAGGTCTGTATGTTAAGGGTGATTTTAAGAGTTGGCAGGTCTGCATTTATTTTGTGCTACTTAAATGGATTTGCAGTTAAATTTTTTTGTCACAAATCAGCTTAATCCACGTGGAATTTAGTGGTTAATACAAGAGAATAGACAAAAAAGAAACTGATAAATTAGTTAACGTGTCTACAGCAACTTTCACGATTAGTTGTAAAGTACACAAATGATGACTGTTGAAGTATCATTGACCTGCCATGGTTAGTCTCTTAACGACAGTCTGGTGTAACATTTTTTAAAATTTAACAAAATCCCTCTCCTCTATAACATTTTTTCAGTCATATATCCAACAGTCATATCGATATAGCCCATTTTTCAAAATGATATCTGGCGCCAATAATTTTCAATTTAGATATGTCCGCTATGAGTATCAAAATAGAATGAATCTATGACAAGTGGTATTACATTCAAGAATCTCATGTTTTCTTGGAACTGTTTAATGTAAAATTAATGCAAAAATTACCATATTTAACTAAGTGGTTTATATTTTATTATATTATATTAGTGGTTTATATTTTATTATATTATATAAGTGGTTTATATTTTATTATATTTATTGTTCAATGTTATTAAATAACAAAGGTTTCCCCTTTATTTAAATAATTCGGTGAAAAATTTCATTCTGTACATTTGTCCATTTTTTTTCTAAAACTTGGAATACTTTTTTTAAAACAGGTACATGGTTGTTCATTATTCAGGTTATTACTAACAGGTAGGTACCTGCGTATCCTTGATATCCGCAACCAATCTTTAATTTGTATTGTTAGGCAAGTAATCTCATTATCTTTTCCAGATGTCACGTTTTCATTACTAAGATAATCATTTACAGGATACGGGCTCAACAATGTTGTGGTAGCGTTTTGGGCTTCACAATGCTGTTAAATTATTCTCTCTGATTACTATGACCAGATGTAATTGTTAAAATCATAACTTGGTCAATGTAGGCTAAATATAGCTTTTGTGGATCCACACACAAACGGAAATGCACCTTGAACAAAACAGGGTCTCAATCAAAGGCCCAAAAATCATTGTTTTATTGTTTTAGGGTTTAATGCCATTTTTCAGCACATGATAGGCAATACATGGCAACCATTATTAATGGTGGAGGAAGAACCTGGGGGAAAACACTGACCCATGTGAAGCTAATGGCAAGCTTTTTCAAATATCCACATTGGCCAAATCTTAGACTCGGTCCCCAGCAGAAAGAGGTGAGATGGCAGTAATCCACAACAAAGAGTGCTTTAGACCACTCGGCCACTCTCTCAAAAATTATGTGACAGTGCATGTATCACATACATTATAAAAAGGCATTTCATTTACTCTATAAAAGTTTTGTCTGTATGATAAAACTGTAGTACAATTAGCAACATAAGAAAAGCCATTACAAAAGCTCAACATGTCAGCACATAAATTGAAAATTCTTACATCAGAAGAAAAAGTTTTTTTAACTCCGCAATAGTATGGACAGTTCTGGAGTTCTTGCCAACAATTTTTAAGTTGGACAGATTCAAACAAAGAATGTAACAGGTAAGGAGAATATACTGCATCAGTTGGAAAATAGAGTAAATAAAAAGAGAATGATTCTGAATGCCAATGAATGCATGTACCAAGATTTAAATGGCATGGTCTTTAAATATTACACACTTAAGAATTAAGAACTATCAATGTATTTTGACTTGAAATAAGTCTATTCTTTAGACAAGAAGAACTTTTTTATAATTATGTTGTGTCAATGAAGAAATATGTTTTGAAGTTACATGTAATTTTCTTACTTATACACTAGTGTTGTTCCGATTATCGATTATAATCGATCATCAGTTGGTTGAGCAAACCGATAAGATAATCGATTGTGAAACTCCATAATCGATTGTGTGTAAAGGGAGACAACTTTTTAGGTGCATGCAATGCACAAAGGTTAGTAAAACTCCCAGCCACTAAAGTTGACCTGAAATTTATTAATCCCTTCACAACTACAAATAAAAAGTCTTACGATTCATTATTAAGAACATATAGTCATTATTACATGTTCAAGTTGTTAAATTGTTGAGTTAATAAATTTAAACACATTTTGTTGATTTGTTTACATTAAATTGCAACATCTTTTGTAGTATTTATAAACAATTACAAACAAGAAAATCATGTCCTTCTATACTATAAATTATAGACACATCACATATGAACGAAAGAATTTCGGGGGATTGTAGCAGTATTTCAGTTACATATGACTGATCAGCCATAAAAAGTAGCATTTATTTAAGAGAGTTGTAGAACAAAAGTAACACAATGTATTTTTGTAATATTATTATCAGGTTAAAGTATACATGTCATTAAAACAGATTACTCCTGTATATTTATAAACATATTGAACTCTTGATCAAAGATATAACTGTGTAACAAAAATTAAAATTTGCTCTTAGTAACCGATTATAATCGATGATCAGTTGGTTAAATGGAACCGATTATCGATTATGAATTTCTGACCGATTCCCATCACTATTATACACATACATGTACGTATACTTATACATGTAGTATAGTCCCTCTTTGGAAAGGTCAGTTTCATCTGTGTTAAAATGGAAAAGATATAAAACCTTTTTCTCAATTTGAAAATTAACCATAAAAACTAAAACAATATTAAACATCACTTTTAATATCCGGTAAATAAAAATGATGAAATACATTGTGGTAAGTCTTGACGACTTCCAAATGGCCAGTAAAACGAGTTTCATGGGCTTTATTTAAAATTTCCTATTTATAAGACTTAAGTACTACAATGTCAACTTCAATAATAGCCCTCTGAAAGAAACAGATCTCAGGATCTGGTTCATGTTTAACGACATTTGATTGTCATTTATTACCTTGATTAGACTTAAGAGAATGAGTGATTAAAAGAGAATCAAAATGAACAATACCTTAAGATTGATCAGTAACAGAAGCAACTTCATCAAAAGCCTAACCAATACATGTGTCTGCCAAAAGGAATAGTATCCTGATCAACTTTATTATCAAGAGCCATAGATCTAGTAACTGCACAAGCTGGTTAAAAATCAGAGATTTCATTTTTAACAGGAGCAACTTTTCGATTCAAACAAGGCTTGTCAGTTTCAAGTGGATTAACCACAACCTTATTTCCAGCTAAGTCATTGCCTAGCAATAAATGAATACCTTCAATAGGTAAAGAATTTTCTGTGCCAATAAAACCACACTATACTCCCTGAATAAGAAGACTTTCAGAAGAAGAAGACTTCTCAGACAAAGACAAAGTACCTGACAATGAAAATCTCTGAGAAGCCCCCGTGTCACTTAAAGTTTAAATAGGGATATGATTGGTCAAATCAATAAGTGATATTGAACACTTCGACATGAATGGATCATAATTCTCCATAATAAATTCAGACTGAGATAGGGATTTATCTGACACCACAAATGAATTGTTTCCAATACATGACCATAGTTGCCAACCCCTGACGATGAAAATGTGTAATCTAAGTGGTCAAAAAGCAGAATCCAGGCAGAAAAAGCATAATCCACATAAAACATGCTAAAATTTCGAAAAACAATTATGTATTTGCCCCTCTCATCTTTTAACATCCTATACTGTTTAAAGTTTTCATATGTAGCACTTTTAGCTTTGCACACAAAGTGACTAGAATCTTAAGACTTTTAGCACCAGATATTAAAATTCTTTCAAAACGGCCTGAAATAGATGTCACGTGATGCTGCACATGTAGACTCGTGTCTTCATATTGAGAGGATTGTTATTTTTTGTTTCATTTTTATTTTTTGTGTGCCTTTTTTTAATCCATCTGTGAAATTTTTGAAAGGAGATAATTTTGCTCTCATATATGCATAGACTAAAATAAAATATACTTTTTGGCATCAAATACCTTTAGACTGGTTCTGCAGTAAATATGAATTAGAACAAAGAATCTGCACATAAAGATTAAAATTAGAAAACCAGTATGTTCTTTCCTCACTAAGCCATACAGATGCTATAAATATAATTCGAGGTCAAAAGTTTGAAAGTAAACCAGGTTTGCTATAAATAGAACATGATACTGTTAGGAAAGTGCACGCAAGTCCACTGACAAGTGAACTCTTATACTGTAGCTACGTAAAAGCCATCTTTTCTAAAATATGGTCTGTGGGATTAATGGAATGTTAATAAAAACGAGAAAACAAATATTTGATTTTTCTGGAAGGTGGATATACTGAAAAAGCATAATCCATATATGTTTATGTGCAAATTAGTGAAAAAAAGCGCAATGATTACGACAAAAGCGTAATGATTGGCATGTATGCATGACCATGACCTTGATCAATGAGAAATGAGCATTAGGAACAAGCCTGCCTTTATTGCTTATTTTTTAACTTAAAGCAATAAGAAATAGCATGCCATAAGTGCACATAGGAAGAGATAAGGATTTCTGATCAGTCTTATCAGATGTTTGATTCCGATTAGTTGTACCAGACTGAAATTTGTTAGTATTCGATTGAGACAGTTTTGGCTTCCTACTAACCTTTTGCTGAGAGGAAAACGTTTTGATAAATGAGACAAGGAATACTTGTCTGCTGCACATGCAATGTTTTCTAAAGTATCTATCTTATGCCCATCAAGGTAAATTTTGACGTCACTCTGGATGCAGTTCTTGAACTCTTTGAGTAATATGAGTTGTCTTAAGTTTGTCATAATTTTTAGATGTACACCATCGATAAAAAAAAAATTGTTCATTTTCCCCAGCAAACTCTACATTAGTTTGGCTATTTTCCTTTTTAACTATGTAGCAAACCTGTAGGTATGCTACAGGTTCCAATTCAATAGCCTTCAGAATACATTCATTGACTAGATCATAATCAGTCCCTGCTTCTACTGATAGTGAAGTGTATACAAACATGCCAACCCTTGACGAGGAAATGGCGTAATCCACATATAACATGCTAAAATTTCAATAAACAACGATTATTTGCCCTTCTCATCTTTTAACATCCTTCATATGTAGCACTTTTAGCTTTACACACATCGACTAGAAACCATCTTAAGACTTTTAGTGCTGTACTCTTCTCTTAATATTTAGAAGATTCTGTTATATTTTGTGTTGGGGTATTTTTGGTTGCCTTTTTCTAATTTATCTGGGAAATTTTTGAAAGGGGATATTTTTGCTCACATTAATGCATAGACTAAAATAAACTATACTTTTTAAGCGCAAAATATCTTTAGATTGTTTCTGCTAGAAATATGAATTAGAAATGGAATCTGCGTGTAAAGATTAAATTTGGAAAACCAGTCTGATCTCTCCTCATTAAGCATACAGATCTATAAATAGAATTTGAGGTCAACAGTAGAACCAGGTTAGCTATAAATAGAACAAGATACTGTTACGAAAGTCCACAGTCAAGCGTACTCTTATATTGTAGTTATGTAAAAGCTGTCTTTTCTAAAATGTGGTCTGTGGGATTAATGGAATATTAATAATAACGAGAAAACAAATAATTGATTTTTTTGGGGCAGGTGGATATACCGAAAAAGCGTAATCCATATATGTTTAAGCGTAATGCGTAATTTAGTGAGGAAAAGCGTAATGATTACGCCAAAAGCGTAATGGTTGGCGTGTATGTGTATATATCACTAGTTTTGCCAATAAGTACACTCTGTAACAATAAAGTCCAGTGTTCTCTTGGCCATTATGAATTCTCTGCTAATTTTTCAATAAGTGAAAAATACTGGTCTACATATTTTTCTTTTAAAGGAGACACCAATCTAAAATTCTTTGTAACATCAAAAGCGGAACTTGCATGAGTGAAGTGCTTTTTACTTGCAATTTCTATTTCTCTTAATTTTACTTGCACTTCCATATCTCTCTCTTCATTTTGATATGGCAATTTCATTTGTATCTCTTTCTTCTTTTTGCATCTGTAACTTTATTTGTATCTTTTCTTTCTGATATTGTCTCTTTTTCTTTTCCCTGCATTTGCATTTTCAATTCCATTTCTTTTTCTGCTTTTTGAATTTGCCTCTCTTTCCTCCTGTTATTTAAGCTCAATTTTTCTTAAATTCATTTCATTCTTGTATTTTAATTGCAATTCCATAACTTGCAAATTTTAGCCAGATTCAGACTAACTTATCGAACTCAAAGCACTTTTATCAAAGTACCAAATATTGAACTATAATGTCTTTTAGTTTTTGTTTTAATAAAGAAAGCTTTGCCTCTGAAAGATCATATTGTCTGGCAAGTTGAAGCAATTCATCCCTTTTCAAGGACTCTAGCCATTCCAGGCTAGGATTTAAAATAAAAATCTCCACTTTAGTTGACATCGTGAAAGCTTGTTGGTTTCACAATGTAAACTCAGAAAGACTAGGGACTATGGAAAGCAAGAAATAAAATGAATTTAAATTTCAAAACAATTTAAATTTCTTTAAAATTCTTATCCTGGACAAGCCCCCAATTTTCTGTTACGACTATATTATCACAAACTTAAGTAATAGAAAAAAGCAAAACCAACAAGTTTTGTAAAACTCAACAAACAATTTAACTATTAAAGTGACAAATGAAAAATGTGAGGGAAACTTACAGAATCCAAATTTGTCCTTAAAAAGGCCACTTAAGTCCTAAATATTGGAAATGTACTGGTTCTCCAAGAAACATGACATAGTCAAGATGGAATTGTCCAGAATTAACAAATGTTTTTACTTTCAACTAATATAACATAATATAAGTATGCAGACTTACATCAGGAACACAAAAAGTGTAAATGACTCCAAGAATCGAAATGAAACTGAAGGCTTAACTTTCTCCTTATATACACCATAAATTGCAATTATATTTGGAAACAGACCCCATATGACAACATACACTACTGATTTACAATGTACTAAGTCAAGACATATTAAATTCACATGACCTCATGCAACCAATGGGGAAGCCACAAAATTCTTCTTGCAACTTCCACATCCATCCATCACTGAGAAACTATGCAATAAGTGCCATTTACCTGAGTTTGCTTGTGACTCATAAAAGCTGACAAGATTTTCACATTTCTTCATCAGTCTTTCCTCGATTTCTGGTATTAACTTCTGCTGTAGAGAAGACAGGTGCTATGGAAGACAAAGCAATGTTGAATAGACTTCTGCAAACGCAAGGGTCACTTATCAATCATATTCGGTTGTTTCTCTAAATATTTTGCTGTCCTCTGCTAGCAAGATCACCTAGTAAATATATGTCACCAGATTTCACTGATCCAAATCTTAAAGTCAAGTATCAAGTAAAGACATCTGATTGGTCAGTTTTAAGTTAGATTTAAATATCAGTCAAACAGACCATTACAGTTTTGACTTATGTTTATGTCTAGGCTCGGTTCTGTTGACAAAATCTAGTCCTGTACCCTAAAGAATTTTTGTTGCACAATCAGAATAATATAAACCTTTAAACATACACTGTTGCAAACAATCACAACACATGCAATTTCAGGTAACCTTATCTTCCATGGCACCTAGGTACTAGTGTTGAATATGATACTGTGTTAGGGCTGTTCCATGTAAGCATGATACCCAGGAAAGGAGGCTTTCTAAAAATATTTCACTGGATTATCTGAATACTCAGAGTTCATAAACAGCATCTGTGGGTGAATACGGCATGCTAAAAGTGCCTTCCCTGGGTTCCAAGCATGTTTTACTGGAACAGCCATTAACATGAAGATGGTCAATACTAACTCAAAAAATTAATACATACACAGTGTTATGAATATCTATAGCATGTGTTGAACATTTGTCCATGATTGTAGGTTTACTTTAGGATAATGGTCATGCTGTAAATAGAATGTTTACATGGCTAACTTTTGCCTATGATTAAAGTTTTACACAAACTGTGTTGCAAGATTTCAGGGTCAGTCTTGTATACAGTTAGCCTCAACAAAATTGCTGGAAATCTTTATGTTCTATTATATTATAGGGCCAAGTGAAAATGTGTATAAATAGGGATTTGATATTCATTACTGTTTTATGTCAGTCAATGGGAATTAATGATCTGAGTTTGCAGCTGGGTTCAGATATAATTTGAGGATCTGTTTATTAAAAATATTCATTGAAATTATTAAAATGCCCATTGACTTGTAGACTAACATGCTACTTTGGAAATATTGCGAACTCATTCAAAGACATTCTGGATTACATTATTTTGTTACATCAATACAATAAAAATTACTGGAATTCATTCAGAACGTTCTATAATCTGTTCTTGTGATAGGACAATTACAATTATTGAATTTACAATACTGTACATGTCTCTTGAATTTTTCACTTTGTACTTTAGAGAAATAAATAGTGCTGATTTTACTGATATTGTTAACTTTCTATTACATATTGTAAGAACTAGAATCATAAAAATAGTTTCTGCCAACCCTCTCCTCAATGGCACCTAGTTACTAGTTTTCTATCTGATAATGTATCAACAATATGATACTAAAAACTATTCATTTTAAAGTGACTAAATATGTAGTCTGAGCCAACCTTCTCCATGCCACCTAGTTACTAGTGTTCAATCTGATAATGTATTAACATTATGATACTCAAAACTATTTTTTAAAAAGTGACTAAATATGTAGTCTGAGCCAACCTTCTCCATGCCACCTAGTTACTAGTGTTCAATCTGATAATGTATTAACATTATGATACTCAAAACTATTTTTTAAAAAGTGACTAAATATGTAGTCTGAGCAAACCTTCTCCATGCCACCTAGTTACTAGTGTTCAATCTGATAATGTATTAACATTATGATACTCAAAACTATTTTTTAAAAAAGTGACTAAATATGTAGTCTTAGCCAACCTTCTCCATATAATTAGCCAACCTACTCCATGTAAAATTAATATCTTTGACAAAAGCAAGGAGATATTTTTCATTCCAAACCTTTAACAGTTATAACAAAACTGACGTCACTTTAAGTATTTCACAAAATGAGTGTTTGTATCAGCTGGTTTAAAACATTAGTTTTGAAACAAAGATATTATTTTGGGCCAATTTTAGCAATCATATGCTTAAATTTAATCATATTGAACTAATGAACATAATGCCAGCAAGCTGACTGGAGCTATACTAAAGAAGGACATCAGCATTATTCTTCCCTGACAACATACACCAACTACAATATCTAAAGATTATATAATTTTTTAGCAAAATTTTTTTAGGAGATATTTACTTCAATATACATGTATTATAATATCAATATAAACTTCCTTCAAAAATTGTCAGATATAAAAATGACATCAGCTTAATGAGAAAGGAAACAATGTCCTTTCAGAATCTCAAATTTATAAAACAAGCTTGGAATTTAGACAAAACTTTCAAGAGGACAAACCTAAACAGAAATTCAGGTCCATTATGTATTGTAATATTTGTATTCTTGAAACTTGCAGTGCTGGAGCTGTTTATAAAGGCAAAGAATACTATAAAATACAAAATATTTAACACTGATTATGTGTACTAATTTAGTTATTGTCAGTGTTATACCTTTTTGTATTTACTATGTAGAGCCAGATCTTTATGTGTCAGACCCAACAAAGCAACCTTGGAAGAGGGATCGGAACTATAATCAAAGTAGTCTCCAATTTCAGACAAAGTCAAACACTCCTGTAGGACTTTTTGAAACTGGAAAAAAATAACAATAGGAAACATATAACATTTATAAATGCCATGAAATATGTCAATGAAGAATTCCTGTAGGATTTGCAGGAACATGTGAAATGAAAACATAGACAATAAAGACAAAAACTAAAATCTTTAAGTACTTCTTCAAATATGTGAGGAACCAAACATATAATAATAACTGTAATTACAAATTACTGGGTAAGTATTAAGAAACATTTTACAATTTTTTTTATACATTTCTCCTTCAAATTTGTTACCCAATCATAATACCTTAGGAGAACCAGTAAAAGGTAAAGAGTGGTAAATCTCTTTACCCTTTCTAGTCCCCTATGGCATATGAGAAAACTTCTAGACAGATAACCTGATTGGAGGATCGACTCCATATGCAGGGGCATGGCTTCTGTGTGGAAACAATTAGCTCTCCTGCAAATAAAGCCAAAGTTGGGAAGCAGCATCCAAATGAGGCTGCCGAACAACCCAGTATAGTAACCTGTTGCACTGTGGTGGTGATAGGCCCTAAAAGGTCTACTGATCCAATCTGAGATAAAAGATTTCTGAGGTAAAAGCTGGTGAAGATACTCGTACCTCCAGAACGATAAATAACCCAGTAAGAGGATTGATTCCATATCTTACACAATGCAATAACTAGATCTTTTAAGGTGTCACTTCAGAGCCCTTAATTGGTTCTGTATTAAACAACCTTGAGATATGTACAGAGCAGACAGACTGCAGTACAAACATCCAATTTCCAATGAGTGGGATGCCTGTTCTTGGCAATGAAAGCAATGGCAATCATTAATGACGCTAACCCATCCTGTTGGAAACTGCAAGTAGTTTGGACCAACTAAGAAGGTATGCATCTCGCTATTTCTGCCTGCCAGCACCAGTACCAATCAGACACAGGT
Source organism: Unio delphinus (assembly GCA_029339505.1). NCBI lineage: Eukaryota > Metazoa > Mollusca > Bivalvia > Unionida > Unionidae > Unio > Unio delphinus. Next base: position 17,340,286 of record JAQISU010001235.1, read on the forward strand.
CATATGAGACGAGTGAGTAAATCAAGCTTGCCATTGAGGTTAAAATGGTGTCTCATTCAATAGGTAAGCACCCACAACAGATTCCAATTGTGGCATAGGGACCATATCTTTGGAAAAAAGTGCAATTTAACCTAAGATCAGATAGCTTGCTTTTGTTCGATATGTTGAAGGGACTCTTGAATGGGTGAAATAAAGCTGATACTGTACAGAGTCCCTCTAAAACAACTTGATGCGTACATTGATTGTTTTGGCCAATATGTTACCAGTGGCAGCAAAGAACAGAACTGATTGTTTGTTGTCTTATGATAGTCCTTTTGATCCTTTAGTTGTGGCTGAGGCTGTGTTTGCAGAAATTGGTCTCTATGTATTTCCTAAACATGGCAAGTGAAGTGAAGAAAAGCCAATAATGGATGTATGCACAACTTGGCAACTGCTCTGGTGGCTTAGTGGTTAGAGTGTCTGTCTTGGATGTGGGATGTCATGGGTTCGAACCCTGGCTGAGTCAAATCAAAGAGTTATAAAAATCACAGATGCATTTCTAGGTGCACAGCATTAAGAGGTTAGTTTAGAACTGGTTGTCCTGGTATTAGCATCATGTGACTGGGATGGGACAATATGCTACATGTCTTTGGCATGACGCACTAGTGCTAGACACCACTATAAACTGCCACACTGCAGACATCGTAGTCATATGACTGAAATTTTTGTAAAGCTACGTTAACATTCCAAATCACACACACTCACACTATCAAAGTGTATTTATTGTTTTAAATTGTGTCCTAAGTGTTGAGAGTGTTCACAGGGTTGAACCCCAGCCATGTTATAACAAAGACTTTTATAAGTTGGTGCTAAGAGCTGCCTCACTTGGCACTCATCATTAATAGACATTATTGTGATTAGAATGGAAAATTGTTAATGCTAAATCCAAATCACAGACAATTTGGCCACATTATGATCCTTAATATAACAAGATGTGATTTAAGGAGAAAAAATTGATCCCAAAATGTGGTGCACAAAAAAATGAATTATTTAAACTGTTAGACTGGGAGACAAAATTGTCTTCAGTGCTGTGGCTTTTGTGAGCTTGAGGAACAAAAGATTTATTGATATCTTCAGGCCATATTGGACAGCAAATATTATTAGGCACTTGGAATAACAATACAACATGCATGTAGGAGAATGAGAGGCCAGATTTTAGTAGATAATACCAGCAAGCACAACAGGCATGCATATACCAATAATTATTAATTTCTATACCAGCTGAAAAATGTGCATAAAAAGATGAAACAGAGACTTAGAAGGCTATACAACATTCAATATTTGTAAGGACACTTGTGGATGTGAAAATTTATCACATCCATGGTGAAAGAATCAAGTGGGGAAAAGGTCATGGAGAGTTGAGTTATGTGTTGCATGAATTATCGAAAAAATACCGAGATAAATTTGCAATGCTGCTTTGTGTGCCGTTTTAGCTGCGAGACTCCTGTTAACAAGTCATTACCTGCTGATCACTGGAAGAGAGGGACATGTCCTGTCCCTGCAGTTCAAAGTACATTTCCAGCTCATGAAGTTCATTATGAAGAATATGATTTAATAGCCAGCTGTGCCTCTCATGTCGCATAGCTTCCTCTGCCTGGAATAGAAAATAAGTTTATATTGTTTACTGCACAACATCTCTCCACGAATATGTAGTAGGTGGGTGTTAAAAAGTAATTTTATTATGTCATCCTTAATTGTCATTGCTAGTTCTAAGAAATGACCCAATCAATTGAAGAAAATTCTCTCATCCTGTTAGGGTGAGCCAGAAATATCAAGCACACTGAATAACCCCTGTGTGAGATCCCTATAACAGGGCATGTGCAAAAAAAAACAACAGTATATTTTAAATGTTGTTGTTACTGCTGTTGCAGGGTTTAACACCATTTTTCAGCACAAGATAGGCTATACATTGTGGCCAGTATTATTGGTGGAGGAAGAACCTGGAAAGAACCACCGACCCACAAGAAACTACTGGCAAGCTTTCTCACATAACTACATTAGTCGAATCTTAAGACTCGAACCCACGCAGACAGTGGTGAGATGGCAGTGATCCGTAACGGAAAGCGCTTTTGACCATGCAGTCACTCGGGGCCCCATATTTTAAATGAGGCTGCAACCTAAAGTAGGACATCAACAAGAGAGAAGGAGGATGGAATCTGCAATAGCATCAGGTAAGTATTACATCATTAAATTAGTTTAAGCCTCCCCCCTTTACATTTTAATACCAATAATATCTTACTTGTTGCTATTGCATAGGTGCATTAGTCAGTTTGGCGGTATGTCTGATTATGCCAAAACTTGTATACTCACCCTTACAAGAGAGCAGGAGACTGCTGTGGGACAGAATCTATATGGGAATCCTCTTTCAATGATGACTGGGCCCAGTGATATGACTAGAAAATGCCCTCACTATGTGGGCTTTATTATAAGCAAAGTTAAAAGGAGAAAGTAGAGCCTGAGTGCCAAAATGTGGTTATCACATTCTCCATGCAACGGCATGAACGTCATGGGTTTTAATTTTCGTAAAGGACTGGTCTGTATTAACAACGGATTGGTTTAGCTCTCTTGCTAGCATGAAGCTGATATAACATCTGAACCTTGAATGGATAAGAAAGGACATTCCTTCTTCCTTTAGAGGCTGCCAAGTAAAATTATGGGCAAACCTAACTGGTCATCCCCAGTACAGATACAGCTGAGACTCAGAATCTCATTGGAAGTAGAACAACCAAAGTAAAATGGTTCTTTACTTAAAAAAAAACCTTTGGTTTTCAAAGGAGAAAATGTGACACATAATTACCAGTAAACCTGATACAACTCTGCTCTATGGATAAGGAGTGGAGCTTGCTCCTTTGTCTTGATTCTAAGGTGAGAATGAAAACTCTCTTCTTGAGGTTAAGTTACTCAAAGGAAGCTTCAACCAATGGGGCAGCTATGTTTGACATTTTTCTATTACACCAATCAACAGATTCTCCATTTAGTTTCACATACCTTCGAGGCTGATCTATTCATGGACTCAATGATGAACTTGGCAACTTGGCTAGAAAACTTTTCATTGCACAGAGAGATCATTTACACAAACCAAGCTGGATGAAGCTGCATGCTATTGTGTAGGAGTGAGACATATGTTGCAATATAAAAGACATCCTCTGAGGTAAAGTCATAGGTCCACAAAGTAGCAATCAAAATGAGCTGAGCTGTGCAGTGCCTGACTTTGTGAAGGACCTCTAGGATCATCCTGATGGGTGGGAAGGCTTCAGTGTACTGATGATCCCACTGCAGACTGAAGCTATTCACTGCCCTTTGATCGGGGACAGGGGAAACATAAGGGAGCTTGTTGTTCTCCATTGTGGCAAACAAGTCCTCCAAGGGTGTTCCCCAAAGATGGAACAAGATATATTCATGGAAAGACATCCTAATAAAACTATCTTCTCTTTCCTTGACAGACTCTCCACTAAAATGTTCTTCCTGATGGAAATATGGCATATGCAATGGAATATTCTATCTGAAGCTGACCAGTGCAGATGGCTCCAAACCTCCATGGAGAGACAAGGTGCATCATGTGTGCCTCCTTGTCTCCTGAGATATGCTGCAACCACCATGTTGTCAGGAGACTATTGTTCTAAATCCTAATCGCACACATACCCTCACTAATCTGAGAAGACCTGGACAATTTTTCTTGCAGACCAGAGGGCATCAGAGAAAGAGAAAACTATTACCAAGACAAGGGTAGCTTCTTCCTTTCTTCGTGGGTTCCATGACTTGTCAGACAACAGGCAACAAAATGAACAGCAGTCTATCCTCTTACATTATGTGCAGGAGAAGCAAGTGGGTGGGTATTCCAACGAGCTTTCTTGTAACCACACTTCCTTATAAAGATGTAATAAGAAGAATGAGATATTAAAAACCAGGAAAAATGTCTACTAGATCTATGCTAATATAAGTGTTTCATAAAATAAATGGCAGTGCTAAATTTTTTGGACATTAAAAGAATAATTAAGTCATGCAGACTTTTTTCTTCAAAAAGCAAGGGATTATGAAGGAATTGGCCAAAACATCCATAAGGTTAGGATTTCTAATACAAGGAAAAAATTACTAAATGCGATCAAAACAAAAAATAAAAAGAATTTCAGTTCTTCATTTCTGAGTTTTACAACAGACTTCCTTACAACATATAAAAAGTCAAATTTATGAAACTAGTCTAAAAAAACTATCAAGAGAGCTTAAATAAACAGTGGTACAAAATCTATATGGGTATAGACCTGAAGTTCACAAAACATATTTAGCAGTTAAGATAAAAATAATTCAATAATTAATACATATAAAGGTTCTGATCTTCTTTGCCGAAACATGTTGAACCTTACAACATGACAACTGAAAAATATATACGGGTCTTTCATACATGTCCAATTTATGGCGATGTCACAAAGGGCTTATTCATTGATCTGTTTTTATTCAACTAATGGGAGGTTGGAATTTTTATTTGATTGGTATTTTCCTCTCTGAAAAGTCACAATCATGCAACACTAACAAGCAAGATATTACTTGTATTAAATTCAATTTTCTCACTTGATTAAAGTCCATGTAATCTAACAATTATTATTTAGCAATTAATTGGGATTTTAAATCAAACAGGATTAAATGGTTCAAGATAAGTGGAAATTAGAATTTGACTACCCACTAATAAAATTTAAGGAATCTGCAAGAAAACAATACAAATGGATCCGACATTATCACATGGAAGACATAGCAATCAAATTCCTCATTTCAAGTAGAGCTGTACCGGTGTCAGTTTTAGCCGATTATGCAGATACCGCGTATAGCCGATTATTAAAATAGCAGATACCGATTTTGATACAGATTATTTCATTATCACAGTATATATACTCACATATAAGCTGAATAAATTAGGAAAAAAACTAAAGGTCTGGAAGGGGTGGGGGGCGGCTTATCCGCGGGCCAATGTCTAAACTTTACCGGTTTTAGGTCTTTTTGTTGACTACTGTAACGGCTATAAATATCAGAATATGAAACAATAATTTTTTCCGTGTCCTAAGACATAGACATTTTAAAAAAGTAACTTTCGGTGACCCGACAATTATTAAACTGTAATAAAGTACTATGATTGATTTTGTTATTATTTTGCATGTGCATATTTTCTGATTTCTCCAACACGAAATTAAATAAAGGTAAATACAGACTTCATAATTTGTTGGCCGGTTGAGTTTACCAGGGAGACCATGTACTATAATGCACAGTACTTAAACAGTGCAAAGTGTGCATAGCGTCACTTAATTCCTTATTTTTTCCCAAACATATTGGATGCAGATTTTGCTTTATTCGTTATTTCAACCAAATTGCATTCTTCTAGATAACATTTAAGCTAGTCCTTAATAGCTGTTTCATTTACAATGAATCACATCTCACGAGTTACTCATTTTCAATGATAAAAGCGATCCTACAAATTGAGGTAATATTTTTAAAAAGGTACACACATTTGATTGTACAAGGCACATAACCATCATAATGTACATGCTCACGAAGAGGGGTAATAATAAAAGCTAAATATCTCATATAGATAGACTAAGATCAAGATCAGTCAATTTTAGTTTTGTCTTTTGGCTGAACAAACATCACAACTTTCCACACAATGGAAAGCTTGATGTTTCGGTGTCTCCTTTGATATTAGTCAGTGAATATCTCTATCGTTTTGCGACAGCAGTACAGGCCAGCTAATCATTAAAATGCCTGAAACTGGCTTGTGACAAGAGGAATTTTGAACGCTAACTATACCAATACATTGATACAGAGGTGTAGTGTGTTTGGAGCTTGGGGAAAAGATTCATTTTTACGTCCCCCCTAAAGTCGGGAGGTTTTTCATGGCATTTTTAAAGCCTGGTTTTCACTAAATATTTATTCATCTTTCTGGTCCAATATGTGTGAAATTCACAAAACGACTCACCCTGTGATGTGCCCTATTTTCATATTATGGCAGCTGTGGTCAAACTGCAAAATAGCTAAAGATTAAGTCTTAAATAAATAAGCAAGAAAGCCAGCGCGACTAATTTATAAAAAGTTAATCCTTATCGATGCAACTATTTTGCGAATGTGCTTGGCCCTCCTTCGTAATTTACTGAAACCACATTCTATACTATTGTGTGTTACGCAATCACCAACAATTGATTGGCAAATAAAGGATTCCCAATTTTGTTGAACACAAGGTGCCAAAATAGCCAGCCTCATGGTACAGTACATGTGGCAACAAATATTTTCCCCTCCTTGTATACTGTCATCTCGTAAAGCATTTAGTATTGTTTATTATAAAACATGTTTTCTAAATTAGTTTTTTGATGATGCCTTTGCTTTGTGGGATGTATTTCATTCATTGTTTTAATTTAACGATGGTAATTAACATTGGTATATACGGTCTAAAAAATTGCCAGATGTTCACTTGTGTAAGTTTCTTTCGTGGGAATGGCGCTGTAGCATTCGTAGTGATCATTCTTGGGATTGAAATTAATTGTGGACAATTTTATTGTTATGGCTTATATTTTTGTTCTGGTTTATTTTTTATTTTTGTATTGTTGCATAGGTAAAAAAATCATTAAACTACGTGAATAATGTTTAAACTTAACAGTCTATTTAGTGAAGATGTGAATTCTTTATAGAAAAGTAATTATTTCATCACAACAATAATTCACAGGTGATGCAACAGAACATGTAGGACTTTTCTTGTTTAGAAGAAAATGAAAATCGAGGACATAATGTAATAATTGGGAGTTCTCAGCAAAAATCAGCGGTAGTTTACAGCAAGTGTTAAAAAAAGTAGTTACTTTTAAGAATATATTGTCTTTCAATTAATCCCCAAATCAAATGTTTATTCCTTAATTTGCACTATCTAACTCTGATTTAAAATTCAAGCCATGTCAAGATGAATGTTATAACTAAGTTATATTTTGGAATTTTTTTTTACATCGGCACCGATTATATTTGCCGATACCGATTATACTGATTGTTCTAATAATCGGCCCTATTCTGAGTACTGGCGATTAATCAGTACATCTCTAATTTCAAGGATATAGCTTCTCATCACGTACTCTCCATTTTCAAAGAATCAAAGACTGGTCAACATTCTTCTACATTTGATTTTATCAGGCTCCAAGCTCTTGGATATTCATTTTTAAATTCTTCAAATGTTGCTAGATTTATTTCTGTACAAAAAAACATACAAAACACATCACAAACCTGTACATGTAAACATGAAAAACACATCACAAACTTACACATGTAAACATAAAAAACACATCACAAACTTACACATGTAAACATGAAAAACAAATCACAAACTTACACATGTAAACATGAAAAACACATCACAAACTTACACATGTAAACATGAAAAACACACCACAAACTTACACATGTAAACATGAAAAACACATCACAAACTTACACATGTAAAAATGAAAAACACATCACAAACTTACACATGTAAACATGAAAAACACATCACAAACCTGCACATGTAAACATGAAAAACACATCACAAACTTACACATGTAAACATAAAAAACACATCACAAACTTACACATGTAAACATGAAAAACACATCACAAACTTACACATGTAAACATGAAAAACACATCACAAACTTACACATGTAAACATGAAAAACACATCACAAACTTACACATGTAAACATGAAAAACACATCACAAACTTACACATGTAAACATAAAAAATACATCACAAACTTACACATGTAAACATGAAAAACACATCACAAACTTACACATGTAAACATAAAAAACACATCACAAACTTACACATGTAAACATGAAAAACACATCACAAACTTACACATGTAAACATGAAAAACACATCACAAACTTACACATGTAAACATGAAAAACACATCACAAACTTACACATGTAAACATAAAAAACACATCACAAACCTGCACATGCTCCCGCTGAAGATGCTTACTGATGCAATCTGGTGTGAGAAAAGATGACAATTCCGAAAAGAGATTGATGAACTCAGGGTACTGGTCAATATCTGATATAGTCAAATGTACTGGAAACTGACCATTGACTGAAATGACAATAAAATTATACATTTAAATCGGATTATGCCCTCAAGAAACTGAAGCACATACAAATTTGCTAACTGAAAACACTTGACATTTTTTTACATTCAGGCTATTCTTAAGGGTCACAGGAATGTATTGAAAATTTATTTCTGATGCCCAATTCCCTGAACTTTTTTGGCAAAATTTAGGAAGGGTCAGACTTTAAAGTGGTTAGGCATGTAACTTTCTGGGAATTACCAAATCACTTCATGACCTTTCATTGATCACTAGTTCAGCAATCAATAAATCACTGCATTATTTGTTTGGACATGGGACTTGGACGTACTAGGTAAGTTTTGACGACTCAATTGTAAACAACATATGAAAACTGCATGGTTTGTTGGAATATAAAATGCAAGGCAGATTCAACGGAAAAAATTAGGAGTTGCAAAGGATAAATGGTTATAGCACTGAAATGACCAGAAGGGCCAAGGTCTAATTCCCTTTAATGGGCCATCCAATATCAGGTACATAAATCAAGGTGTGCCCTTTGACAATGCATTTAAACTGTACAATTCACACAAATTTTCAAAAGCACATGCAGCTCTCCTGTTCTGTTGTGTGTTAATGCTTCACAGTGGAGGGATAATCCCTAAAAATCAGCTTGATGACAGCAAATCCATTGTGGAGGGGCTGGTTGATATTAATGATTGACATTTGAACAGTCAATGAATGAAGACAACCCATGGAAAGAGATGCTAAAACCAATAAATGACCAAATATTAAAAAATTCAGTCAACTCTACTTTGATTATATATTCGGTCAATAAAAAAAATTTCAATTCTTGTACATGTATATTCACTACATTAATATGTCTAAAATGACTTCTTTTGCAATAGTTTTATGCTTTTACTTTATTCAAAGACTTTTGAACCAACTTGTGCTTTGACTTGACGAGGAATACCAAGAGGTTCTCTTGAACAGCATAAATTTATCCTACTACAAAGGAAACATAATGCTCTGAGATATGGACAATGTAAACCACACAACTTAGTCCTTAAGAATGGCACAGTTATGAGGCTGAATAGACAAAGCTTTGACCTAGTTCAATTCTGACTGCATTCTTACTTTACTGATCATTTAATGTATGGGATAGGATGTTCATTCAAACTGGCATTTTTTTCTTCTTTTATCATAAGATAAATTTATTTCAAGAAAATAATGATGGCTTCTGTTGTTTTAGGTATTAACTTTGAATATAGTAACATATCTTCAAAAAGTGTACATGTCAACCTTCATTATCTAGGATTTCTGTGACCATGTGTAATATAAAAAAATGTAACATAAAAATGGTACTTTGCTGATTGTAAAAATTGTAGTTTAAATTAAAATATACAAAATCCTTATAATTAATGAAATTTTAATAAATTCTGATTTTGTATACTCTGTATGTAGCAATTGCCAAAACTATGCTTTCTCAAGTTTCAAGTATCTTCTATAGTTCTGTGAGAGATACAAGGAATAATACATTATGGTAACAAGAGTGGGGATAAAATTCAGAACTTCAGCTAGGCACAAATGCAATTTTGTTTTTTATTTGATGTTTATCCACCTTTTCACTGCTGGGAGAACAATATTACTGATTTTCATATGATCAAGTGCAAAGAAATAAAGATATGAATGTATCTGTTGATTATGATCATGTATGTATCTAACAAAAATAGTTAGATTGTGTAAAATGTTGTTTAAATATAGTTTTTGAGATACATCTACTTTAATTATTTTTATAAAATTATATCATCTAAATAAAATCTGATTTAGCAAATCAACCCATCATACATTAATTTTGTTAGAATTATGAAATGTTACAATTAAATGAAAGATCAAGTTTTTTGTCAGTGTTTAAAAGAAAGCCAATCGCTCTCAAAAGAGATAACAATTAATATACAAACCTCTCTTTCTCTGACCCTCTTTAGAGAATGCTTACAGTGGTTATAAACAGTAACCATTTTCATATTATCGTCAATACATCCACATCTTTACCAACCACTGCCATCTCACCTTCGTCCATATAGATTAGACTAATATGACTATGTAAAAAATAAATTGAGTAAAAAATTGAAGTTTCATTGATCTGCAGAGTACATGTATCAGGAAATCTGAAAATTAATGGCCAGCTTCTTTCAGCTCCAAATCATAGTTGATTATTGCAAGTGATGTAGGGATTGGTGAAGTACTGATTCAACAAGATGAAAATAAGATGGTAAATTCAGGATGTTATTTTTTGGTAAAAAAGACTGTTTAGTGTTAGCAAAAGAGAATAATCGAGAATGAATGTTTTGCTCCTTTTCAATATTTTGAAGTGTACATTATTTCAGATCCTTCTTTGATTATCGTATTCAGTTTACTTTCAATTACAAAATATAAAACCACCGTCAAAAAGAGAAAGCTGAAATGACCATGTCAATAGAGCCAACAGTCTATCCACAACAGTACTGCAGGACAGCAGCAGAAGAGGTAGACAGAAAAAAAATGGACTGACAACATCACAGAATGGACCAGGAAAGTTTGCGAAGACACAGGCATTGGCACATGATCGAGACCAGTGGAGTGAACTGATCAGATGTTCAGCAGCACAGTGCCTCAACGACCAGACTAAGTCAAGAAACTGATGATGATGATGAAAACAAAAATCAGAGACTGTTAAGGTGATGCTTGAAACAAAAAGAAATAATTTGTGTGTGGAAACGTGTATATATATATATATATATATATATATATATATATATATATATATATATATATATATATATATATATATACACACATACTAAGAAAATGTGTAAATACATGTGTATTGCGGTGTTTCTAGTAACCCGTTTGGTACAACGTAAAAAAGTTAATGATGGCTTGATGGAGTAAAACAAACTACAGAGAATGGTCGTGTGCCTTTAAAGACAGAAATAGCAGAAGGAAATAGAGGTTCTTGGGTGGAAACAAGTATTTGGAAGTTACGTATCTTCTCTTTTTATACAGTATGATAGTCAGAATGGGTCAGAGGGGTAATCAACTGTTACAAATCCATTCAAATCCACCAAAATTAACTCAAATCCACCAAAATCGCATTGTGTCTGCCATCTCATCCATAAATTACAACACTCACCTCCTTTCATTTTTAAACAATTCCTTTTCAACAAACCGATTTTTTCTTAATAAAAAACAACTTATATTTGTGTTGTGAAGTTTTAATTTTAAATCTAGGGTGTTAACTTCTAAATAGGTGGCACCATAAAAAAAAAGGCACACAGCAAGGATGTGACGATTGGTAAAGTCACAAGTGATAATGAGCAAAAATTAGTGACTTTATATATTATATTCATCGTCATAGGCCAGCCTTCAGGTTTCCAACATCTCATTCTCTTTGCGTCTTTTTAATCTTCTATTTCCTTTCCTTTCTTCTATTTCTTTAAAAATAAAAATTCTCTTCTGCTGTCAGGGTTAGTTGTATTATTCAAGCCTGGCTTTTCTTCATTCCATCGTTGGATATCCCCCAATTTAGTTGTTGTTGTTGATTTTCTGTCTGCTCATGGATTTGTTTTTTGGGAAGATACTTGGAATCTCTGCCTGGATTTGTTTGTTGTGTTCCCTGTTTGTCACCCCTTGTTCTTTATTCTGTTCTTCCTGTTGGTTTGTTTTTTGAGTTATTTCACCAGACACTACAATGACATGTTGATTGTGATCATTTGGCCTTATCCCTGCTCGAGTCCCCTGACTGTTGGAGCATTTGTGTGGAAGACATTCTTTATCTCTTGGTATGAGGTCAATAGCAGAAAGATAACTTTAAATTGTCGGCAATTGCATAAGATGAAATCAAATGAATTGCCGAACAAATTTAGCAATTAGCAAGTGTTTCTTGTCAATGCTTACGAAAAAGAAACCAATGAAAGAACCTGACAAATAAGTTGGTCATGCCGCAAGTTCTCAGTTACTTAAATAATTTAAAATTCATATTTGTTCACCATCTACCAGCTAAAACCAGCCCCAATGTTTTACATTGCATAACGAGTACTGACGATTGCCAGCATGTTTTCTTTGGAAATTGTGTGCGTTTCAGTTTTTGTATTAGTCATCATTAATAGACAGAATGACAGTCTAGACAAAACATTACTGTTAATTAGAAGCAACTAAATGCAAGGTATATAATTTTAATGTTTCTTGAGCTTGTCTCTCATTTTAAAACAAAGCTTAAATACTGCACCTTTCTCGTTTTCATTTGTGATTTTTTTTAAGTGAATCATTATAACGAAATGCATAGCCAGGTTTCCATATGGAGGATGCAAATCAAATTGTTCAATGACTGTTAAATGTTCATTGTGTAAGAAATGGTATCATAGAAAATGTCAACAAATCTCGTACGATAAATTGAAAATGTGGGGAAAGATTGATCTGGACTATGTGCATGTTTCGTGTTGTACATTGGATGAAAACTTTGACTACCTGATCAGCATGCATCGTCTGCAGAATGTAAGTATCGGCATTTATAATTTGTAACTCATTTTAAATCGCACAGGTTAGCACACGCAAAAGCTACATTCATTTGTTATAGACCCCTAATTATGTGTAGTCATCATGCAGTACCATGGATTTTGAACAGATTTAATGACCATTTTATCTTCGAACAAATGCATGAATTTACATATTTTAATTTGTTTAATATTTATATTTTTTTCAAAAGAATATAATTGTGCTATAATCAACGTTCCCTCTAAGCGAATGGTAGATGTGTGCGCAGTGCTCGCTGCACTGTGCAAGCATTACGGAGACGAGCAAAATTTAACGTTGGAATGAGCAAAAACTGACAATTCAGCTGTGCGGGGATGCCTGAGCAGCTGCACGTGCGCGCACGAGTGCAGCTTAGAGGGAACGTTGGCTATAATTATGATACACACCGATCACACGACATTGCAAATTCATCGCATAGTATTTACATATTTTAATTTGTCTAATATTTATATTTTTTTTAAAAAGAACGTGTGCTATAATTATGATACAACTCGATCACATGACATTGCACCAGGTGAATTTCATAACATGATGTAAGTTATATAGTCTTCACATCAGATGGGACAAGAATGCACTCACTGTGTATTGCACTATCTGTGTGTGAATACTGTTTTAAAATGATTCAAGAATCTTCTTATTATTAATTGTAATATATTGTATTTCATTTAATAATAAGGCAGTAAATTCAAAAAGGTTATTGGCTAATAACATCTCATAATGTTATGCCAGCCATCATACACATTTATCCTACATGTTGCATTAAAAAATGTTCAATTATCTATAATGGGCACTTGATTTGCAACATCTGCAACTATATTTAGCAAAACTAAATCCCCTGCCCATTCATCTGCCTTGATCAGGAGAAGGCATTCGATAAAGTTAACAACAAATTAAATTTCATAACTTAAAGAATACATGCAAATTTCATGCCAGATTTAACATTTGTGGTGGATATACATCTTGCTATGAGTTCTCTTTTTCGGTGAAAGTACATCACAAATATAAACCAATGGAAGATTATTGCGGGGTTGTGGTGTTTTTAATAAAAATCAACAGTGATAGTAAATATGACATGAAAGAACAAAAGGGAAGGAAAGTGTAGAGGCAATATATTAGAAAGGAAAACCACAATATTTACGTAATGCTACTTTTTTTTTACTATTCTTTGCAACTTTGTGGCCTTTTATTAATTTTTTATATATACACCTGTGGATGCATAACCTATGTAGTAAGACAATACTGAGGCCTGGATAAGTTGTTTTATCATTGATTTTATGATTCAAATGATGGAATAATATTTGCCTCAGATGATACAGAATTTGATTCAAGATGTCAGAATTTGGAACCCTATTTACAACAGTTTCCAGTTTTCAAATCATATTGGCAAGATGTATTTGGCAAAATCAACACTTTATGTTTTCTGCCCATTATGCGAAGGAGTAATCAGTGTGACATGGACAAATAATAACAGCGAGTCCATGAACCACAAGATAAAAGTGGCAGTTAATTGGGACAGAAACAAGTTCCCCGAAATTATTGAAGTGATCAGAACTATTTTTAAAAACAAATTCTGTTTCTTACATGCGCTATTTATAGCAAAGGAGACTGGCGTCTAGTACCTTTAATGTAACAACATGTTATTCCACAACTAGTATGGCATGGAATGCCACAAAAGGAGAAAGACAGGCATATACACAAATTTATGTTGGCAAAACCACCACCACCAAAATCCTGATATATTAGTGCCAGCAACATAGACTTGAAGTGTCTCAAGGCTTCTGAAAATGTTGGAAACAGGCCAGGCCAGCAGAAAAGGCCAGCATAAAAAAAACTAAAAAGTACTATAAATGACCCATTTGAGAAAGTAATGTACTTAACAGATTATTCTTTTTCGCCATCTTAATACCAAATCAAGTTAATTATGTAGGAGTGTGTGTGTGTGTGTGTGTGTGAATGAGAGAGAGAGAGAGAGAGAGAGACAGAGAGAGAGAGCTGGACAGACAGAAAAACAACTTCTGTATCACTATAAAATATTTGCAACATTTGTTTTGGGTCATTTATAAATTTTATAGGTCATTTATATGGAATCATATTTGGGCCAATCGCTCCATCGTTTAGTATTTGGATGGGTGATGGAGAGATTTGTCACTTATTAATTGAGTGGAGATTACAGTCGAAAGATATATGAGTAAATTGCATTTGTGTTTATTATCCGACACAAGAACGCGAATTTTTAAAGAAAATAATCATGAGGAGGGGAGAGCCTTTTAAATTTAAAAATGAGAAGGTAGACACAATGCGATTTGGTGAGAATTTCTGTGGATTTTGGTGTTTCATAACACCTGGTAATCTAAGGTATTTTTGGCATGCTGTATGTTTTTGTTCCTTTAGATTACTGCTTTTTTTTCCACATCAAGCACCTGTGGGTATTTTGTTTTATTAAGATTTTTTACGTAGCTTCAACAATTTGTCATTCATATCACTACGTAGTCCTACATGTAAGACCCGACGCTGATATTTATGTTTGGGGCGTCATAGCACTTAAACAAAATCAACATGTGGTATGCCTTACATGTAGTACTACACTGTGAGGCAGTTTATAGTGATGTCTAGCACTGGGGCATCATGCCGCAGACATGTAACATGATGTCCCACCCAGTCACATAATCCTGACGCTATTCCAACCAGTCCTAACACTAACCTCTAATGCTGAACGCCAAGCGAGGCAGCTGTCAGTACCATTTTTGTAAGTCTTTGGTATAACTAGGCCGGGGATCGAACCCACGATCTCCCGCTTCCGCGGCGGACACTCTAACCACTAGGCCACCGGAGCGGTTTTGAGGGTATAATTAGGATTAAATGAACTTTCAATAAAACCTACATTGTTTTATGGGAGGATTTTATAGCCTATAAAACTTTACAAAAAATATTGTGCTACTTAAATTATATTACATCTATTTGTTGTTTGAAGAAAAAGATTTCTTAAGTCGGGCCGAATTTAAGACAATTTTCTATAATCGATGATTAGGATCATAGAGGCATACGTTTGTCAACAATTTTTAAGTGCTGACTCTTCTCCAATTCTTGTAAGGCATCCATTGAACTTCCCGCTACGGTTCAGACTGGCTATATCATGAAAATTAATAAATTCTGTAATCTGGTAGAGAATCAGCCCGAGTAACAACTACACTACGTCTCTCAAATTAATTTTTAGTCTGGTTTGCTACTCCGTTGCTCTATGTTCATAAAACGATGAGTACTGGAGGTAAATTATATCAGGGAACCAGATCAATTTAAATCCCAACTCGACGAAAATAGCCGAACTTTATTTCCGATTGCAAAAAGCCGTAGACCAATCAAATCGAAAAGAAACAGAAAGCAAAGAAAATAGAAAAATATGGCGGCCTCCATATTCGGTGTGTTTGACGAAGTTACGCAAAATAAAATTAATTCGTCAAAAGTTCTTGTTGTTGGCGCAGGAGGAATTGGATGCGAATTGCTAAAGAATCTTGTCCTCTCTGGCTTTCCTGACATTGAAATTGTACGCTCCCGCCTATTTGTATGCCTTTCACACAAGACAAACTAACGCGCCGGCACAGGGGCTCGTGTACAAAGCAAATTAGGAGTATCCGACCATGAATCAGAGTCTAACCTGTAACAATAGTTACCCTGGACGGATACTCATAATTTGCTTTGTAACGAGCCCCTGTGCGTGTCGGATGCACTATTTACATTTATATTTGTGTTTTATGACAAAATATGTCGTATTTTGTATTATATTGTTAACATAATCTATTTCATTTTTTTTACAGACCGTGTCAACGCTTTTTTTATATCAACTTTTTTCGAAAAAAGAATGTTTTCAATCGAGTTGTGCAGTATTAACAAAAATGGACTCCCCTTCATTAAATCGTGACAAATATAGATTCATACATTTTAACACATGCACCATCTTCCAGTTTTAGTATTTGTCTTTGGTAGATAGTTTAATAAATTTACAAAATGCTGCAACACACTTGTATAACCTGGAGAGTAGTCCTACATGTAAGACCTAGACTTTTGATAGTTATGTTTTGGTCTTATTGCCCAAATAATGGCGCTGTATAGCATGTTCAAATGATGTTTAACATCAGAACGACCATTCACATTTTCAGGAATATCTCGCACTTAGCAGCCCATATCTGCTTTTCATCAAATTAAAGTTATATTTTACATGGACATTTCTTATCTGATAGCCTTCTAAATTTTTAATGTAGACCTACACAAATTTAGACATTTTAGTTTTGTGTGAAATTGTTTGCATCCTTACTGGCTACAGCTTTACCTCTGCTAGACATGTGTTCAAAATAAATTCGGAAATCCCATTTGCCATTAATATAGAACCCGCCATAATGCAGTGATGAAGTATACCATAATTTGTGGAAGTTCATGTCTTTAAAGTAAGAATCAGAAAACCTTTTTAAGTATATAAATGTTTACATTTTTATTGAATTATTAAAGTTAGATCACAAATAAAAGGCATCTGCCAAAATGTAGTCTCACTTATGCAGACTTAAATCACATAGAAATTCGTGTATACTAATATATATATATCAGGCCTTGAATTTAACACAAATTTCCTGGTAGCCAAAAGGGCTAGTGTACTGCCAAACATTTACTAGCCCTGTCTCCAAAACAATGTCACACACTCGTATTGAGATTACCAACAATTTTATTTCATAAATAGCATTATCATATAAAATGTAGAAGTACAGAAGTATAAATTCTACTTTAAATCATCAATAAATTCACATTTCTTGTTTAACAAGATAATCTGGATCCAATTCCAGAGAGGGATCCAGGTATCCTTTATCGTCCTCCACCTGCACTCTGGGTCCATATGGGGTTTGTTCTGGTCTCCTTACCTGTCTCCCTGAAACATTCCACAAATGTATTGCTGATAATGGATCATATGTTGGAATGTCATTTGTATGAAACATGATGAAGAGTAGGTCGGACAGAACCCAAGGTCGCAAACAAGATCTCCAGTCACTCTTCACCATTTTCATCTTTGAGAAACCCCTTTCAGCATCAGCAGAGTGGGCTGGGATTGTCAGGATGAGGTCAATCAATGCCAGAATATTCTTGCAGTCAGCAGCATATGATTGTACAACTGTGGGCCAAGTCAACGCATAGATGTCTTTGTAACTGCAAGATAACAAAATGAATTTTGCTTTTTTTTCCGGAGGCTGAACATCTTCTATAAAATGCCACATTTTGCCTGTCTTATAAGGCGGGAATTGTGCCTCATTTTGAAATATGAGATGTTATGGTATAACTGACGTGAATTATTTGAACTAAGAAAAGGAATGACACAGTGTCCTATACATAAAAAAAAAGTATTAGCAATAAACCCATTTAAAAACACGTTCCTTTGCCCCTCCCCCTTTCATCAAAAGGCTTCTCCCTAATACAGACTTGACTTCAGCGGATGTTCTGCACAATCAAAGCAGTGGCCAAAGTAAACACTGTTATAAAATATTAACATCAAAATATAATGTTAGTTTCAACTTGGAAAATGTGTGCTCCCATCAAACGAAGCCAGCTGATTCAGCGCGTTGTATTTAACTCAGGTGCTCGACGCGAGCTTGATGTGAATGAAAATGAAAACAATAATCAAAAGGAACAAAATCATACATAGCGACAAAAATACCAAAAATATTTCTGAGATATTTTTCTAAGGTATTTTTGTCACTCTGTATGATTTGTTTCTTTAGATTTTTTCCCCCCTTCACATCAAGAGCGCATCGAACACCTGTGGTATTTAACAGCTCCAATTACGGTCTCATCATTAATAACATATGTTTGGTAATTGTTCCTAATTAATCGAACCTCAGTGTATTGTTGAAATTAATAATAAGAGTGAATATTTTCAATCTTAGATGCCCATGTGAGATTTTAATTCCCATCAAATGCTTGGATATCTGCATGTGTATTTGGGGAAAAAATATAAAAGCTATTCTTATTATCATAGAAAAAGTATTTGCTTGGAAAATGATGTGTCAGTAATGTTATCATAATAAATTGATCTAATTATTCTAATTATTTCGATGCAAACGTAAAATATGAGTTACCCGTTTGTGACTCGGAGCAAGCAAACAAAAATACCTTCAAGAAACAAACATGTAAACTAATTTCTTTGAATAGTTGATGCTATGTTCTTTTGTGTGGTGTAACGTTTCGCAATTTGTTACTGTGGTTGCGTGAATAAAGCGTGATACCATTTAATTCGCTATCAGATTAATATGGATCAATTTCCAAACTTCCGTTGTTAATGACGGGACCTAAATTGGTACTGTTAAATGAAACACACATAATCATATGGCTTCTTGTAATAGAAACACATTTCCGAGGCAGAAGGCAGAAATTGACTTCATCTTCACATGCTAATATTTTATGACTTGTTTACAACGGTCACTGCATTGATTCTAAAGAACATCGGCCGAAGTCACGTCTTTATTAGGGTATTGAGTAAAGAAACGTTGACTGTTGATAACCAAAAACTTACTAGCCCGTCGGACTATTAACATTATGAAAGTTACTTGCCCGACGGGAAATCTACTAGCCTCGGGCTAGCGGACTACCGCTAATTTTGAGCCCTGTGTATATATATATATATATATATATATATATATATATATATATATATATATATATATATATATATAAATGTAAAAGAAAAATAATTTTCTCCGTTAAATATCATAATGTATTGACATGTTGCCCCGGTACATAAGCACAATTGTGGGAGACATCAAGCAGAAATGGGTTACTTTTCTATTTTGGGCAGTTCTAACATGTAAATGGCATGAAATCTGGTTAATTTATTCTCATTAGTAAAATATCTCTGCATAATAATAAAGTATGCTTTTTAACACTAATATTTTTTAGCACAACCTAATAGTCTACAGCTAAAGAGAACTTAACTCCAAGCAGAATTTTACAGTGTCAATAACTTAAACTGTCTTCTATAAACTGACAATGCCATGAATTAATCCAGTGGGTATAAAAAGTATTGATTCTACAATCATTTTATATTTTTTAATTTAAGTGTAAATATATTTGAAAACAAAATAATTGCACATAAGATTGACAGTACTGGTACTTAATTTTTCTAAATAGATTCTTTTATAATTTATCAATTCTGAAAGATTGTTATCAATAACTTTATTTGATAATTTTTTAGTATTAATTGATATTTAAGCTATATATCACCTTCATCTTGCACAAGAAATAGGCAGACTGGTCTGAACTGCACACAGACAGGTAAACCAGTGCCAAAGTAGGATAATGTAGGCATTTGGAATAAACTCCAACTTTTTCCCCTTATTCTGAAGCACGAGCAAAAAACCAATGTAAAACATGTTTCTAGCTACTAGGAATTAGGCTAATGGAAAATTGCTTGGAAATTGATGTATTAAGATTTATTCAGAAATAGTCCTCAATATGTTTCCTACTCGAATTTAATGCAAAAGCAGCAAAAATCTCCAGGGGTTAATGTGTTAACTTGCATAATGCTATCTTAGCAGTAGCATATCTAGAAAAAAATGGCAGGTTTTCTGATCAATGTAATAATTATTATCAGTGTTTTCTTTTTGTCACAGATTATATTTTATTTGAATGTTTTTATATTAAATTCCACAAATATATGGCCATCATCTTAACTTGTGGGGAAAAATGTCTGGCTTGAGGATCCCTGTCATACACTTTATGATCCTGTTCATGGGAGTCGTAACAGGGATCTGTTCCAAGTGAGTTCTATATTGAGTGATGTTCCAAATAGGTTGAGTCCTACTAGAATAAAAAAAAAAAAATATTTAATTGCATGAAATCACATTCAGATTCATTCTTATAAGCCAAGCATTGAAATAAAGTGATATCATTAAGTAAAAATGATAAAACAAAATTCAAACAATGGGATCCATTGCCAAAACAACTTGATCCATGGGTGAGTTATAGTGAGGGACTGCTGTCATGGAATGGTTTGGCTTACATGATGTTTGTTTGGATCGACTAAGTCTAACTATTTGTTTTCCAGATTGATTTAGATACCATTGATGTCAGCAATCTCAACAGACAGTTCTTGTTCCGCAAAGAACATGTAGGAAAATCAAAAGCACAGGTGAGTCCTACTTTGTATTTGTAAAGGCTTAAATATTAGTAATTACATGAAAATTTCTCGTGCAAAAAGTATCGATTATCTAATGTACCAGACAATACCTTAAGTATGTAAGTAATTTTGCATATGTACTCACTTTAAAGTCAAGTTAGCTGGCTATCAACATAAACCCAAGATCTGCCATCTCATTAAGAGCTGTTAGACAAGGGTCTATGTTGTTTGTTCTACTGATTAATCCTAGCAAATTGCATATATCCAGATCTTCTGACACATTATCTGTACCTCATGTTCATTGTGCATTATTGGTCGTATTGGCAATCCATACCATATACAGGTCTATACTGCATAGTTTGGACAGCCAGGCCTTTGGTACATCCGATATCATTGATTGCATGACTACTTCCTCCACCATTTATACTGGCCACCATGTATAGCCTATCTTGTGCTGAATTATGGTGTTAAAACCCCACAACAACAACTCTTCAGTTCAGATCAAAGAGTTCATTTGCTTTCCAAAATGGAATCTGACTTGGGTTTTGACATGGCTCCAATGAATTAAATTTGAGCCTTTAGCCACAACTGTGCAGAAGTTGCTAGCATAGAAAACATGTTTCCTTGTAGGCATAGCTTTGACATGCAGGGTGAGCAATTTACATGCCATTTCATTGGATAGTTCTGAATGATGCAAGCAGGCTATATAACCAAGAATAGGTTGCTATCACTGGGTAATCAGGTAGTCAGTCTCTTTTATTTGATTGATATGCTAATAGAAGTGACTGCAATATCCTGTTGGTGACCTTGAGCATTATTTGAGTGCACAGAAAAATCATGGAACAAGAAAATGACTTTTTCTTTCAATGAAAGTCAGAGAAAAGTCATCCAACAAGAAAAAATTATTCTTTCTACTGGTAATACCAAAAAAAGGATATTTATCCATTTGATGTTCTGTAATGTATTTTTATATTATGTATATTATTTTTATAATGCTAGTTTTAGCAATGGTATTAGTTCATTACATTTTTAATGCTCAAAATTGTATGATTGTAGTTGTACCATAAGATGAGTAATGTGTAGTACATATGTTGTTTCTTTCTCAAGGTTAAGTGGTTCTAATAAGTGGAAGTAAACATCACCTGATCTAATCAGGACAGGCATTCTTGGAATGGAGGTCATAGGTTTCCTAAAAAAACAAAAACAAATGACAATTGACCTGTTTCCTAACTTACTTGAATAAACCATGTGACCCTTGTTCAGTAAAGTATGTTTCTCCCATTATACTTTACTGATCACATTACTATAAAACCCTCACCATCTCCCTTCCATAGAAGCCACCTCATTAAGCTATTTAAAACTAATGACACCTGGTGGCAGCAATGGAAGGTAATGGGATAAAGTTCTTCATCTGATATAAACTTTTGGGAGGGCCTAATTTGGATAGTAACAAGCTTATTTTTGTAGTGTTAGCGCAATCAAATATTTATTGTCAGAGAAATATAATTTATTATACAGTTGTATTTTCTGTTGTTGTATGGCATAGTAATATGTCACAGCTATTTGACATGTTATGTGTGTGCAAATTCTTGATGTATTTAACCAGTTTTAAAACTGTTATTTGGAGCTATGATATCTAATGAAAAAATGTCAACTTTTTATTTTAATGTAGTTAAAGTTTTGCTTCTTATAATATATAACTATCAAATTTCTAGCCCCTAGTTTAGAACCAATTTTGTGTATGTTATGGCTCTAATTGATTTGATGTTCTTACAGTTATCATGTCATATCATTTCAGTTATTTGTAATTGAATATGCCATTTAAAAAATTGTTTGCATTTTTTATAACAGGATATTTAATCCATAGTCAGAAATTATTATTTGTTTGAGTTTACTCTTTTTGACCTCAATTATGAACTTAATGGAGATTCTGTAAAGTTATGTCGTAACCATGACAAAATTTATTTTTAAAAATAACTGCTTTTATTTACACAACCGTAAAACACTAAGTTTTGACTTTTAGACAAATTCTGAATTTAATGAATGTATGAAAAAGTAGTATAATTTATTTTAAATTGTTAGAGCAAATTTCTGGTTAAAAAAACGAAATGTCTTTTAATTTTTGATATTTTATATTGAATAAAGGTATGGTTTAAGTCTGTGCTAGTTATGACACATTATTAATTATGACACATCATTAATATCCCATAATTTCATGATTATTCAAGATCTTTGTTTTATCTGTATGCATTTTTCATTGGAAAATATATATGTGCATTGAAAATTGGTCTCCTTTTTTATTATTTTAGGTTGCCAAGGAGAGTGCTTTTCATTTCAATCCTGATGCAAAAATCACAGCTTATCATGACAGCATAATGAGGTGAACACAGAAATCCACTTAGGTTTTTTACATTTATTTATTTATAAAAGGGTGGGCAGTAGGCTGTCAACAGGTTCCTAGGTAATCGGGTCCCCGACCGTAGTGAAAAACCCGGGCATTGAAAATTAATGATGAGTTCCCATTCACAAAAATAATTTGTTAACAACATTATCAAAATATCATATATCATCAGCAGTACGCTGGTCTGAGTTGCAGCTGCAGTCTCAATTTAGTTAGTAGTAGGACCACCCGTTATGCTGCTGCATGCTGGGCTGTGCGAACAGTTTCTTAGTGCAAAACAACACTAATATGTAGACTACTCGTGTTAAGATATCACTTCAGCGACTCATGGTCACGTGGTATCACTAGTACAAAATTTATAAAGTTTACAATAAACTGGTGAATACTGATTGCGAACAAATTTTATGTAGCCTGCCCGCTGAGATACCCCACCATGTGGGGTGCAGGATATTTAAAATCTAGTAGAACCTGCAGGATAAATGAATGAAAATATAGTATATATTTGGGACACAAACAAACACACACCGATGAAGAGAGGCAATATTAACATACTGGCTGGAATCCTTAACCCATTCATGTTTCGCTCTTGATGGAGACTGGATTTTATGATTCTTAATTTTTTTCCCAAAGCAAGTTGATCATTAGTTTTCTTGTAATTGTTTTTCTTTAGTTCATGTCTTTCTCAGGCATTATTTTTACATGGCATGTTTTGGATTTTACATGTAGGCATAAATCTCTGTGTAACATGACATCTGCACTTTCTCCTTCATTCTTTATCTTCTCATGGTCACACAAGGTTAATTTAACAGTAACCATATTGTCATTTGGACTACTTTGACCTATGGTCAAAAGTAAGTGATTGATTTTATTTCAGTATTCTCAAGAAGCATGTTATTGTCTGATTATTTGGACAATGCTCACTGACAGCATTTGCTATCATGATGTATTTCTCTTCTTCAGCTCAGATTATGATCTGGAGTTTTTCAAGAAATTTGATATTGTGATGAATGCCTTAGATAACAGAGGTAAGTTATGCCATCAGTTTGCCTGGTTTTCATAGGTTATGATGGTATAATTCTACAGACACCTAGCGTCACATTTTTTTTGTTGTCTTTATTCAACATTAGTGGAAAGTGAGACAGCAGTCACTTTCTGCTTGTGTTTGCATCGGTCAACATATACAATTTTGGTTAAAGATTTTCATTTATAAATGTGTCCTAAACTCCATGATAGAGTTTATTCATACTTGGCATGAATCACCATCAATCTACGAAAATTCATTCTTCGTGAATAGCTGCCTCTTTTTACCTTGAGATCGTGGTCAGTCATAATATTTGTTTAAAGGTTTTGTAGTAGAAGACAGTGGCGCATGATAAAATGACTGAGAGATCAAACCTAATTTTCTATAATTTTAATAACCTGGACATGTATAACTTGCAGTTTCTGAATTATTTACAATATGTGTTTACCTGTAGACTCACAGACACAATATTTAATTATTGGTTTTGACCAAAATATCCTTAAAGTGTGAGCTTTACTATGTTTTTATTTTTATACTGGAATATACATATATAATTAATGAATATTATGCTTCAAGGAATTGTTTTGATATCTTATAGCCTCTTTCGGAAACCTCATTATCTGCCCTTTCTTTCCTTGCACTTAGTAAATGGAGGCTGTGCTAGAAGCATTTCCAGTAGCTACTGCTGCTAGTTTACATTCACTGTTTGCAAATCAGAAGAAAGTGAATAAAATTATATTTTTCACCATGGGCAAACATTGTAATTAAATGCCCTAAACAAATGCACTATAAAGTAATGATTTGCATTGAGCCAAAAAGGCAGTGGTGACAAAAAGGAAAGCTTAAGAAATCTTTGCCAAAGCCATAATAAGAGCTTTACTGACATATCAACAGGTTGTGTCCATTGAAGAAAAAGACTAGCTAATGTATGGGATTATTTGTATATAGTTGATGTATTTGCTGCAAAAACTGAGAAATTATTGTGATTTAATTACAATGTGAACACTGACATGCACATGGAATAACTTCAGCATCAATGTATGAAAAAATTCATGTAAATAAATAGATAAATATTGTGAAATTATTAAAGTCAAGTTGAACATTTTAGGTGAGTTTATTAGTTATTTAAATGATTATTTTGGTTTATTTTATTATCATAAGTTGCACCAGGAGCAGGACCCCCAAATCCCCTTGCAATTTAGACTGTATAGGAATTCTTTTTCTCCTTTGAATATGTTCCTTGACTACATTAATGTTAAGAATATAAGACCTCCCAAATCTAGTTTTCCCAAAAGCTGAAACTTTGTCTTTATGGTCTATTTTGTATAGTAAAAGGGAAATAACTCTTGTCAATACCTTCATTTTGTCATCGCCAGATGGCACTAATTATAAACTTTTGCCTTGAACTGAAAATATTACTTTTACATCAGATCTTGAACATTTATTGAAAATTTTCAGATATAATCAGCAGGTGGTATACATTTTATTTGTATATTGGATCATTTATGTGAATTTTCACACATGGATTTAGTTAATGTATTATTTGACTGCATGGTATCACAATGCATCATTGTAACAGATGTTTTGTAGTTGTGTTATTTAGCACATTAGCTATTTATTTTTCTTTCTTGTGTAACAAGTTTTGTTGTCTGTTAAGGCAGTCAAAAATAAATTTATTCTTTTCTTTGTCATTTATGAATAAACATGATGACACAAATTCAAGAAGTTTAAGTCCATCACATCTAGGTCTACAATACTGTGAAAAACTGCTAAGAATAGGGAAATATGTTGGAAAATATAACATAAAAATACTGATGTTTTGAGCATTCATCATATTAAGGAACTATTAGCTAGCCAGATTGGGTACCCAACTGTCCCCACCCCACCCCAATAAAGATACTACCATAAATTAATGAATATTGCCTGCTAGTTATCCAGTTTGTTCCCTACCATGATCCACCATGTGAGGTCTATCGACATGTGTTTCAATTTGATTTTTACTCATTGTAGTAATATTTGAAAAGATTTATTTCCTATTTTAAAAAATGTATCAAATTCGAAATAGTAATCCAGTCTAATGTTGATCATAAAGTTATCTTTTGCATTTAAACTAAAAGATTTAGTTTTAAAGACAATATAGCAAGAAGACAAGATCAACTTAACAAAATCAGCATCTTGAGTTTAATAACTTACTAGTTGACTAAAATCTTAAACTGCCATAGATAGAATTTTAGAATATGAGGTTTTATATCAGTGTCAATAATATTAAAAAATTAATGATAACATGTTAATTAGAATTTTTGAACTTTTATAGCAAAAAAAAATAGAAGTTATAACGTTACTTACTTAAAGCTACTATATAAATAACTGTTAATATGTATGATACTGCGGATTAAAAAAAATCTTATGCATTGTCAATAAATTAATATTGCATGTTGCAGTCAGTAGGCCAGAAAAAGTAAATTTATTAATACTGGCTGCCATGTGTAGCCTATCATGTGCTGAAAAATGGCATTAAATCCTACAACAACAACTATTATTGCCGAGTGCCAAGCAAGGTAGTTGATAGTAGCATTTTTATAAATCTTTGGTAAGGTTCATACCGGTGACCTCCTGCATCTGAGGCAGACGATTTAACCACTTAGGCCATGGTGACAATATTTGTTATGAACTGAAAATGTTTTAAAACTTTGTGGTTGGTGTGAGTGCAAGAACAAACTTAAAGACCTAATAATGTTTCCTACCTTATTGCTTTTTATAGAACCTACATTAAAGAAACCAAATCAAAGACCTGTAATGGGTGACAACATTATTTATGTTAATTTAAGACAATTTATTGTAAAATTGAAGGGTGTGTTGTTCATGTCATCTGGTGATTATTTATGAGATTATTGATTTTGAATGGACATAAAGGTGCTGTTTTGGTCCCTACATTTAACAAAGAGTGCTTGTGGCCCAATCATGGAATGGCTGAGATGGGTCAAGGTGAAAAAACTAATTTTAAATGTTCGCAGTTTGGTTGAATTGGTACTGCTTGCATGTCCTTTTATCTTGTTTAGCACATGCATTGAACTTTAGACAGTTTAGGGTTTCACTGGTAATTAGGTTGATTCATCCTACCCTACTATTTAATACCTGCCATATTTAAAATGAAAAGAAGCCATCACAAATATTGGTCATTTATTAATCTTATGAAAACTAGCATGTTATATATGTCAACAGGTTTTCAAATATATTTTTTACACACAATATAGAAACTGCTCATAATAAACGAGTGCATGTTATGCTTAGATGCATGCTATATTTGCTAATTTATGGTATATACTTTGCATATGGCATGAGTTATATCTAGGGAAATGGAGGAAACTGTCCTTCTCCTCAACTGTCTATGCTGTCTTTGTAGTTACAGGTGCATTGCTACATACATCAAACAATGACACATTTGATTAGTTTTTCCCAGTTCTTCCACCTACTGTTACAAATGATTTTGACACTTGGGCAGATTGTACCACCCTCTCTCAACTATAGTCAACTCATTGGGCATATGTCCCAAGCAATGCCTTTAAGCTTGTAAGTCTGGGATCCATGTGGTTTATACATGTACTGCATTGGTATTAGTAGGATGCTCATCATTCCCCCCATATATAATTACATATTCTTTATAGCTTCTATTCTCCAAATGTTAAAATGATCAAGGAATGTTTTCGAAGGAGAAAGAAATGTTTTCAGTAAGTTATACTTCTCCAGGAAAACATTCCAATCCTCTCTGTATTGTGTGCATCCTGTTCACTTTGCTTAAAACTAGCGCCACCTGGCAATGGGAGGGGAGGTAATTTGCAATATTTGTTAACCTTTGTTTACATAATATAAGCAGGAAAATAATAATTTTCATCTCTTAGTGGTGGAGGTAGGCCTTGTATTCCTAATATTAATGTGATTGAGTATGTATTCTGTGAAAAACATAAACATAAAAAGTTGTTTTATAAAATGTCTTACAATAAAACAAATACTTGTATAAGATAATATTTGAAGTAAGTTCATTGATCAAACAACTGAGCCTGGAAATTTATGAAAATTAGCAAAAGCTTTTTGAGTTGCATGTGGCTATTCTCTTACTGCTTCTTTAAAATTGTGGTTCCAATCATCTATGAAATCCATGAAAATCGATACCCCACTAAAATAATGAAAGCACAGTATATGCCCAAATTGTTTGTATAGCCAGGCATGGCCTCTTACCTATACAGGTGCAAAGACCTAGTTTTTAAATCCAATTTTTAAGAGCGTGCAGTTTTTAAGTTTTTATTTTATTTTAGAAGTTTGTATTTTTTTATGTGGATAAAATGTTACCATGAAGGTGTAATCTGTTTTAGTGGCCAGAAACCATGTGAACAGAATGTGTCTTGCAGCAGATATCCCTTTGATTGAGAGTGGCACAGCTGGTTACTTGGGTCAGGTTTCAGTCATAAAGAAGGTATGAATATTTGGAATTGTAGTGTATTCTATATCCATCATGAAATTATTAACATTGAGGCAGTTGTTGCATAAAATGATCTGAACTTTTATTTAGCTTTACTGGTCAAAGAGTGGTCTAGAGCGCTGTCCATTATGGATCACTGCCATCTCACTTCTGTCTGCGTGGGTTTGAGTCTCGGATTCAGCCAATGTAGTTATGTGAGAAAGCTTGCCAGTAGCTTCTTGTGGGTCCGTGGTTCTTTCTGGGGTTTTCCGGATTCTTCCTCCATTAATACTGGCAGCCATGTATAGCCTATATTGTGCTGAAAAATGGCGTTAAACCATAAAAAGAAAAACAACAAACTGGTCAGAGATGGCCTCTTAGATATCCGGTATCAGGGCCTCCCATGGAAATATTTTCGTTGCGCTATAAAAATTTAGAGCCATTTTTCACCCATAAGAACGATGATGAAGGGATTTAAATATATGCAGAATATCATATTGGTCCTGGTTTTAATCTATATAAATGCCAACAAAATAGTCTTTACATGTTTTTATTACATTTCAGAGCACAAGAATAATTATTAATAAATATAACAATACCATTATATACACATTAAGTTCAATGTATAGCATATGAAAAGCACGAATGAATAAGAATGTTTCTTTATAACTGATAATACAAAATACTACTTAGTCTTTATGAACAATATCGCTGACACTTCATCAATATCTACCTAATTTTTTTCCAAGACAACTTTTTAAATGCCATCCTGAAATCAAAATTCTCAATACAGGGCCCATCAATAGAAATTCTCATTAAATTTTTCAGAGTAGATTTACCCATACAATTTTGTAAGTTTTTTTTTTTTATCAGATTCTGGTGAAAGAACCCCCTCTCAAGTATTGGGGGGCCATCTGGAATTTTGTCATTACTTTTGTTTGGATGACACATCGACATAGAGATTTCAATGTAACACTTTTACTAAATAAAAGTGATGCGCATCAGATCACTGGCATGTGATTGCCACAGTGGCCATCATTGAATTCTTGTTATTGCTGGTCCTTCTGCATGAAGGGTCATATTACCAATAAAACACTTGCAACAATTTGCTTTTGTTTTATAAATAAAAACAGGTCTGATCTCCCATGCCCATCTTGGTACTCTTGTTATTGCTACATCTCCTAAATTTATGGTCATTTGGACATGGGGTTTTGTGAAACATTTTTTGCAATATGTTTTTGTTTATAATAAAAAAAAATATGTTGATCTGATATCCAGAGTGGAGGCCATGATAGTCAGCTTGAAAATCTATTACGTTGTTGTTCTGTATGAGCATATACTTTGTATTTATATGGCTTCTTAGAATATGTACTTTGTCCTAAATGAAAATGGCACCTAGCATGAGACGCGCATGTGTTATGGATAGGGCCTAACCGGAAATCGCCTCAGACATTTGCTTCAGCCGAATATCCAGTTTTTCGTAACTATTCAAAAGTATTCGCCTCGGCAAATAATACGTGCACAAATGGTTACAAGTAAAATAATTCAATAAATATCGAACTTTTTAAAAAAAAGTTTTTTAATATGTAATAATTTTAGTTAATATTAAAAAATTTCATCTTATAGGCGATATATACGGTATACGGTTCGCGAAAAGTTTAAGCTTCGCATACGATAATGAAACAAACGGTACACTCTGGAGTCAAACCTACTACTCAGTTTGTGTCCGGGATCTGGCAAATAGCACATCCAAATACTCGGATTCGGTTCTCGGCGAAAATTATCTACTCAGTTAGGTCCTAGTTATGGACACCCTGGTCGCAATCGGATTAGAAATCATAAATCAGTGAATGAACTGAGTAAGATTTATTGACTTTTTATCTTGTTTATGCTTTTCATTACTGAAATCGGCAGGGGTTACAAACAAACGGGGATATAGACTCTGACTATAGTTGTTGCTGTATGTACAGGTGTGTGTAGGCTGATAGGCAGATGCAGTATTTTGTTTGTTTTTTAAACGTGTTTATTTCATTATCATTGCTGTAATCCATTCCAAAGAGGCTGCTTATAGCCTGAACAGTTGAGTCTCAGGATTCCTGATAAGAATGCATATAGGTTACACGGCAAAAATAACATCTATTTAGTTTCCTTTAAGTCGGGTCTCAGACTCGAACCAGCCTGATGGCCGCATGAGGTCTTTTTTGATGGCCCCATGGGCAGCACAACCTTTTATATTTCTTATGACACCGTATGACACCAATCATTTTGCAGGCCATATATGATACAGTTTGGCAGGCTGAAAGCAGCCGATGGGTCATGTGTTTGAGTCCCCTGCTTTAAGTTGTACTCTCCTGCTAATTACTTTTAAGTTCATTTAGCACAGTGACTTGAATTTGATACCAAGGCTGTAGTATTTTGGCAAATGAAAGCTTCCACATGACTGTCTTATTTTCTTCTTCAAATACCTTCCACAATCACATTACTTTAGGAATATCGGCCTGCATCTTTATGATTCCAGCCCTACTAAAAGTAAAAAATCATCTTGTCCTTTTTCAATAGACAAAGGGCAATAACCTTTGCCCATTACTTCCCCCTGACACTGCAAGGTATAAATGGCTTTTAGCTTCACAGCTGTACTGGATAACATCATACAGTTATACTCCAAAAATCCAAGCCATTTTTTGTCTTTTAATTGACTCTTCCAACATTTCTTTTGGAATTATTATTCTGCTGCATGTTGTATATATTCTTGTTTTGCAATTTTTGGCAGTTTGAGTGATTTTTTTCACTTTAGGGACTTTGTCCTTTTAAGACCAAATAATTTTTTTAGCTAGTTAGTAGCCTGATGATTACTAATTTATTATTTATTACATTCTTTTTTTTGTATCGTTGCAGCAGAATATCATCTAAATGTTGTAATGCAACTTCAGAGCATGGAAGTCTACCATGACTCATTTTGTTTATACTATGTATACATTGTCTGTAAAATGCTGTATGTGTAATTTGTGGTCAGAGAAAGTCTTGATTACAGTATTTTAGTATTGAGTATGATCATCAGGCCTGTTATACTGGATGCATGGGGTTTGCATCAGATCTGTTGGATCCAGTGTATCCCCTAGGAGTGTAAGACTGAGGGTTAAAAAAATCCTTTGGTGTCAGAACTGCTGTTCCAACATGGGGAACTTCTTGTTGAGTTGGTCCAGCCAACGATGATTTACAGTAATCTTGGTGACAGATGCATCCATCTAAATATACTGTTGTCAAGATACCCTTACAAGGATGGAGATTTAAGTGAGAAATCTGCCCAAACAGGCCTTTCGAGTGGCCGGTACAGATGATAGTTGGACCATTTTCTATACGGTCATCTACCAGGCGGACCATTCACCAATAATATCATCCTCTGAATTTCTCCATCCCTTAACTGGCCACCTTTTTTCCAATCTCTATGAAAAGCTACTACTTAATGATATTGGACATGTATACACATTCCAGCATCATGGCATCCACGTTTTTGGGCATATAGAGACATACAGTGGGACCCCGCTATAACCCGTCTTGCTATAACCCGAATTCGGATATAACCCGGTCGTGGCATGGCTCCCGAAATTTCGGGTAATTTATTACAGATATTTTTCTCAAAGACCAAAAAAAAAATAAAGAAATTTAAGTATGAAAAAAAAATATTAAGAGTTTAATTATCATTCTCATATTCGTCTAAACCGTGTGAAAAAGAACGTGTAGAAAATGTATTATCAAATTTCTTCTAGTTTTGTGCCAAAATAAACGTTGGAAATACGAACCAATTGCTGGGCCTACTGAGAACTTTGATCTTTGTTTATTGTTGAAAAATTACAGCTCATAAGTGTCAATATTATGATTACTGATTCCTGAGTAATGAAGCCATCGTGTCTACTTTGTGTTTGTCTTAAATGCATTCCGAATACAATCGTTGCTCAAATAATCTCCGATATATGTTTCTCTTAATATCATACACAACTAAGCAACAGCCAATGCGGCAGTTGATTAAAGATTCTCACCAGAATGTATAAATCAATTTAAGTACATGTATCAGATATTTTAGTCCATTTTTTAAATCTCAATCGACCAAAATCTCAAATTCTGTTTCCAAACAGAAACAATCCTGGGTTTGAACATGGCTTGATTTGTTTTAATTTAAGCCTCTAACCCACACGTTGCAAAGTTACTGTCATTTAAGATAATGTTAGCTTTAGCTTGCACGTGCAGGGTAAGCAGATTTCATGCCTTTTATGTTGACTGGAACTCTCAGTTCGAATTGGAGGGTTCTCTGGTTCTCTGTACATAACCAGGCTCTTTAGCCAAATTCAATTACTGTACATTAGTCACCAGAGACTCATCACTTCATCACTCACTCACTCTCTCTTCCATATGCAGGTTAAGAACTGCAACCATGCAAGATCCTGTTTATGCTTTCAAGCACAGCTTGACATGTACAAAGACAAGTCATGGATCAAGCAAACACCTCTTCCTTTATGTGAGAACCCTGACACAGAATATCATCCTTCAAGTTTTTGGTTAAAGTGAGTTGTTTGTTTAGTGTTTTTGGATCGCACACCAGATCAGAAGCACCTAACGAAGATTATGGCTTAGATGCTTTGATCAGTCTCTGTGATGCCTGCATTCAATCATAATGTTTCAGTCAGGAATATAATAGAAGCTGCTGGCTGGCAATAATAGTTAACATTCTCAAGTTTTTATCTCAAAGATTCAGGGTTGCGGAGGAAAACATATTTTGTTGATCCAATAGTGCAGTACAGATGGCCACCAGACCTAATTGATCAGCACAGCCTGTTTGCTTTGCTGGATTAATTGGTGAAATTTTGTGGTAAGAAGATTTCAGTATTCATCTTCTTCACCATATGTTTGGGTCACAGGTCAAGTGACCCATGCTATGTTGCTTATGTAATTAGGAGAATGGGTTATTGTTCACATGGGGAATCCAGCTACTCTTCCCCAGAATGATACCTGAGGTACAGGTCAGATGCTCAGCGACCTTGTCTCCTGTTACTTATTCTCTTAACATAATGTGATTAGGGAACATGTTCGAATGAGAAAGCAAATTTTAATATTTACTCAGTCACTGTACTTCAAAACCAACAATACCACACAAGCATCCATGTTAGTATCTCAGTCAGCTAAAAACTAGTGACACCTGGGAGTGCTAATTGGAGGTAATGGCCAAGTGTTATTTGCACTTTTTATATTGAAATAAACAGGAAAAAGAAGATTTTCATATTTTAGTTTGTTTGATTTGGACTGGTAGTGTTGCTGCCATATTGCTACGATGTCCTCAGTTGATAGTGATGTCTTGCACTGGGGCATCATGCCACAGACATTATCCTGACTCCAGGCTGACCAGTCCTAGCTTTAACATCTTAATGCTGAATGTCAGGCAAGGCAGATGATAGTACCATTTTTATAAGTCTTTGGTGTAACTTGACTTGGGTACCATTTTTATAAGTATTTGGTGTAACTTGGCTTGGGGTTCAAACCTGTGACCTCCATCATCTGGTGGATGCTCTAACCTCTTAGACTACTGGAGTGGTTCATCTTGTCTTAAGGCTGGATTCACATGGTAGCAGGCTAATATTCCTAATGTAATGTGATTGGGTAAGTATTTACAGAGAAACATAATTTACTTTAAAATTTGCTTTTGATTAAAAATGCTGTTCTTTTAAAGATGTTATGGCATGTATCAGATTGAATGCTCACAATATTGTCAACCATTATTAAGATTTTAATAAAAGAAAAATATTTCAGATATGAGATATTTTCTTTTAAGATAACATTAATTGTTGTTGGCAACATCAACTTTAAACTTATTGAGAGTATTGTGTATTTTCTTTTCAGTCTGTGACAGAATGTTATGAATGTCAACCACAAGCACCACAGAAAACTTTCCCAGGTTGCACAATCCGAAATACCCCATCAGAACCAATTCATTGCATAGTCTGGGCCAAACATCTCTTCAAGTAAGACATGAATTTCACTTTTAAATTTATTTACTGTGGAAGCTATGATGTTAAAATGCTATGGATTTACATTTGTAATTGAAGTGTCATGGTTTGAATACCTGTCCAGGCCAGGCTCTGCCAGGGTAGGTTGCCTTGGTTAATCCTTGTGAGAAAAACACTTAGCCTCATTTCCTTGACATGTTAGAACCAATATTTTGCGGAAAGCTCAGTTAAAAATCACTTTCTTTTTCATAATACAGATGTTGCACATGTTTCTTGTGCAAAATGTCCTTAAACAACACCCTAAATATGTTCATGACATCTAAAACTACAGTTGTGAGACATGATATGAATGTGTCATCTTCCAAATTCATGTTACCAAGAGATAAAATATAAATGCAGCTCTTAATATTTTAGTTTGTATGTCCATCTTGGTTGTTTACCTTTTTGCATGGTTATTATATTATTTTGTTTTTCATGCAGCCAGCTGTTTGGTGAGGATGATCCTGACCAAGATGTGTCCCCTGACACCGCTGATCCAGAACTGGCAGGTATAAGCCACATTTTATAAAGGATAGGTTCCATTACACACACAAGTTGGTGTACAATTATTCCTTTCAAATGATATTTCATTTCACTGAGCAAAACATTTGATCTTTTGTTTCTGTTATGTCATCAATCTTAATATCACAAATACTATCACACATCCGAGTCAATTTTGATTTGAATACCCCTCTCCCAGTTTTGAAACTGGAATCTGTCCTGGATCTTAATTCGTAAACACATGTATTTGTAAACTTGTATGGATGCAGAAATCCCCATTCCTTTGAGTCCTATGTACGCACACAATAGCCAGGTGGCAAATTCAGAGGCTTCGCAGTCCTACTTCAACCAGCTGCATTGTGGGAAAATGTGTTGATGATGCTATTATTTTAGTCGTACTAATTTTTACAATA
The DNA here is from genome assembly GCA_029339505.1 of Unio delphinus. NCBI lineage: Eukaryota > Metazoa > Mollusca > Bivalvia > Unionida > Unionidae > Unio > Unio delphinus. The sequence continues at coordinate 17,375,934 of JAQISU010001235.1, forward strand.
ACAGAATTCAGTGGCTGAAAGACCCCCAGTTGTACATGTTGTCATTAAAAGAGTACATCAAATGGAAATTTACTGGCCATGAAAAAAATCTTGTTTTGGACGCTCCTTTGGAATGAAGGATGGCATTAACATGGTGGTTGCACTAAGAAACCTCTTGCAGTGTGTAATTGGACCTGTATAGATGTGGATAAGGAAGAAGCCTAATGATTTCTGGGTCAAAAGACCAGAGGACAATGTTATTGATTGAGGGAAGAAAAATGTTTATGTACAGTATTATTAGCTATTCATTGCAGATCTGGAGCAAGTGTTATTTTGGCTTGTACATGCGGTAAGTTGCTTGTTGGTTTGGAACCAAAGGTCAAGGTCAGTGACTAAAAGAGGAAAATGGTTTGTCACAAAAATTTTAGTCATCTACCATGTAACTTTGCCAAGTATTGTGAATGACTCACCCATTGGGTAAGAAAGACAACTCTTAATTTTGGGGTCAAAAGGTCATTTTTCAAGGCACCTCTCAAAGAAGATAAATACTTTTGCACAGTAACTTGTGTTTTAGACCACATTCCTTGACCAAAGTTTGTACAATTAAGGTATGGAAGAAGCTTATTTATTATGAGGTCAAACAAAAGTCAAGGTTAGTGTCAATGTTTCTTAAAGAAAAATGCATTGCAGAATGACTTTTGATCTGGAGTAAGTTCCCTCACCAAACTTTGTGTATGTCTTGCGCTTAGAGTAATCAGTGAATCAAGAGTCTGGGGTCTAAACGTCAGAATTTATGATCATGATAATTCTGATAAGAAAATAGTGGTTTCTGCACAGTAAGTTTAATTTAAAGGTCAAGCTCATTGTGAATCTGAGAGTCTGCCATGCCTGCTTGTGCCTACATTGAAACACAGGCATATGGTGTGCTATGGATGATACTCTTGTTGTACTTCACTTACTTTAAAAACAAAGTGACATATAAAACTGAATTTTGAACTGATATTACATTTTGTCATTTTTCTGTCAATAAGTTGATTTCATATAGATTTAAAGGTCAAATGTCTTGACCCTGAACTTTTATCTGTGACAGATTTCAATGTCAAATGTCTTGTCAATGGATTTCAATCTGTAATGGATGAGTGCATGATAAACAAATAAATAGTTCAAACTGGCCTTGATTTTCAGGCTTAAGGTCTTGAGTTGGGTTTTTTGTGATGACTTAGAGCATAATAATAAACAAGTTCATAGCTCTGATGCAAATTTCAAGGTCGATACTGTAGATTCGTTTATTTTCATGGAGCTCATTTTTTCATGGTTTTTTAAAATAAAATATTTTCGTGGGTGCTTATATTTGTGGTTTTACCTGTCAAAGTCTGCATATCATTAGATATTTAATTATGTTGTTAAACCTATGCAAGTGTCCAAAATAAAGAATACATAAGCATAAAATGATGCTGAGACAAATGGCGGTAACTTGAATATATCAAAAGAATAAAACCACATGTATGAGCACTAAATCAAAGACCTCACAGGTTCAATACTTAACACCACATTTCCATCCAAATGAATAACATCAGTGGAAGCTGATGCACCTAACAATGCTAAAGCAATACTAACCTAAAGCAAAAGCACCTGTATGTAATTAAGATCAATTACATACACAGTGGTTTTGTCTAAGTGCTTAACATCAAAAAAAGTTGACAGCATCAAAGTACAGAGATGCTAACTAATTTGAATCACTATTTCAACTTCAGCCACTAAACTTGACAGTAAAAAAAGAGTACAAAGAAATCACACATCCATCACTAGTATGCTAAAATAGGGCATGGGGTCCATCGGGGTAAAGGAAGATGTTATTGGTGACAATCGGTGCACCTTATTGATGAATCTTGCATCCTCATTAATCAAGCCAATTCATGCTGAATGGATAATTGCAGCTATAGTGAAAAGACGATTGATATGACTGATACATTGGCTTTGTCCGAAGTGTGAGATTTGATATTCTCATGTAATTATTGTATAAACATGTTGTTTCATTGGGGGCCCCCGAGTGGTCTAAAGCGCTGTCCGTTACAGATCACTGCCATCTCACCTCTGTCTGCATGGGTTCGAGTCTAAGATTCGGCTAATGTAGTTATATGAGAAATCTTGTCAGTAGCTTCTCCTGGGTCAGTGGTTCTTTCCGGGGGTTTCCCGGGTTCTTCTTCCACCAATAATACTGGCTGTCATGTATAGCCTATATTGTGCTGAAAAAATGGCGTTAAAACATTAAAAAAAATATAAATAAATGTTGTTTCATTAATAATAGTATTTCAAGCGATAGTATTTTACAGCCACGTTCTTATGTGCTTTAAGGGGAAATTACATTTTTCAGCAACATTTATACTTGAGTGAAGACTTAATTCGAATAAGTATTTATCTTTAATTTCCATATGCTAGTAATTTTATTATTCGTTCATTTTTAGTATTACTAGTGCTTGAATACCTTCTTCATTTTTCTCTTTTCTCTAATCCGTTTCTCACAGGCAACAATTGGATTTTACCTTAAACCCTTATCAATATTAGAGCATTGAAACAATGTAAAATGCTTTATAATTCTTTTTTCAAGAGTTAAAATTAAACACATGTAAAAGCTAATATTTTATCACATACTATTAACCTTTTTTAATTTCTACCAACAAAGCACAGCAGAAATTTGGATGGGGTCCACATCATATGTGGTTAATTTTTCATTGGGTTATCAAATTTATGGTTTGGGGCAGCAATGAAATCCACAAAAATTGGATCCCCACAAAATATATGATACAACAATTTGCTCTTTGTGTTAAGTATTCACCAATATTGATCATCTAAGTATTTATGGACCAGTATTGATCTAATGAATTTATCTGTAGTAATTATGTCTTGTTACAGGAGAAGCGGGGAAAGCAGCCCTTGAATCAGAAGCCAAAGCAGATGCTGTTGGAGGCATTAAGAGGAAATCCACTCAGGCCTGGGCCATGGAGACTGGATATAATGCAGAAAAACTATTTAATAAAGTAGACTTTTATTATTTGCATTTTCAATATCTGTAGTGAATTATGTTTATAAACCTACACAGAAGGGTTTAGGGAATATGAAAAAGGATGATTTGCTTCAGCTAATCAGACATTATGCTATTTCTGAAGTAAAAGCATCCTGACAAAACAAAAATAAGCAATATTTTGGTTCAGTATTTGGTGGGAAAGGAGATTTTGGAAGACAATTCCTTGGGTTTCATTAGTAAATGTGTCCTTCATTTTGATTAGAATTTAATGAATTATGGTTCAAAAACCAGATGGAGTTGGAATTAACAAAAGCTTCAGCTTCTGAAAGAAATGATGGAATTGCATATTCCGAAAGAGATAAGGTAGACACAAAGGAGAGAGAGAGAGAGAGAGAGAGAGAGAGAGAGAGAGAGAGAGAGAGAGAGAGAGAGAGAGAGAGAGAGAGAGAGAAGGGCAGAGTGAAAAATAATAGAAGAGAGAAATAAAGGAGAGGCAGAGGAAAAGAAGAAATAAAAATGCAAATGCAGAGAGAAGAATGAGAAATGCAATATAGATGATGTTAAGTCAAATGGGTCATGGATGTGTATTTAAACATTTTAAATTAGATATAAATTGTTTCTTTTAAAATTTAACACTAATTTTCTTTAAACAAAGTCTATTCAATCCTGATTATTGAATGATCTGCACTTGAACTGTCATCAAGAAACTTCCAGATGAAAGTTATAGATTTCTGTGGTCTTTTACAATGGTGGCAATGTACTAAACTTGGATCAAGTAAAGAGCATGTTGATTGGACTCATCACAGTATAGGGTAGAACTAATTTGTAAATCAGTATGTGTATCTTTGATTGTGACATCACAGCATGCAACATTCAATCTGGATTGGACTGGATCACACCTTTGGATTCATTTTGTTCAAAAAATGTCTTCGTTCTTGAATTTGTAGTAGACACGTCTTGGCACAGCTAAATAATTATATTCTAAAGAAATTTGGATGTATAAAAATCCAAATGAAGTGAATACTTTCGACTTATAGGTATGTAGAATCAAATTCTAAAAATTGTCAACCATGACTGAAATTGTCTGTGTTGAATATGTTTATGACCTGTGTGACTTCTACTAGAAACAAATTTGAACTGGTAGGTTGAAACCCCTTCCCTCCTCCCTTTACACACAAGTTCAGGTTTTATATTATCAGAACTATGTTAGTATGTCATTTTCAGGAAAACGTTTATATATACTTTCATCCCTTTGAGAAAACTGCAGAAAGCTTGAAAAGGCCAAGAGAGCATTGGCCTTTTTGGCAAAGCTCGTGAAGTTTTGCATGTGATTGTTGGTACAAGCGTATGCTGATTATATTATAGTTGAGGATTATATCTTAAAGTAATATAAGCTGGAATCTAAAGCATATCCACAAAGGTTTAGGAATTGTGAAAAGGTAACTAGAGAAAAACACACAGAATTTCCGAGGGAATAATCTTGATCAATCTTCTTGGCCTCACTGCAGACATCATAGCGATATGACTGAAAAATTGTTAAAGCTACGTTAAAAATCCTAATCAAACAAACAAACAAACAAAAGTCCTTGCAGTTTCAGGAGATGTGTTGCCTTCAACAATAATTTTTCGTGGCAAGAGAAAGGTCAGAAATAGTCATGCACTGACAGAATGTATCATACATGTGAAGGGTTGGGTTGATGAGATGCTGCTTCAGTGGATTAAAGAGTTTTATCTCAAGTACAAAGTTTGAATTTGTTTTTTTTTAATATTTAAGTTGGAGTGCATTTTCTGACATGTAATTTTGTAATGATTTAAAAGGTGTCCCATAACTAATAATAAAACTAATAATAAAAAGCGTGACCCAGAACATACAGTGCAGAGAAAACAATTACTTTTTAGCATTGCTAAAAGATCCTGAATGTGTCATCAGATGCAATTGAATCACATAAAGAATATCCACATAAACATAAAGATCAGACACAGCTAATGAAGATTTCAGCAAAATTTACACCTGCATGGCTATCAGATGTAATGTACGTAGTTAGTCAGCTGATTGATACATCCAGTCTCCTTCTTTGCTGCTTCTGTTTGCATGGCATGGCCTTGTAAAGTAGAGGGCTGAATCTTTTCAGGCCAATGGTTGATGCCTGGACATTTAAAATGCCCTGTTCACGAAATCACAAACTTAGTCTTTGGAAGATGATTGGCATAATTGTGATCTGACAGGAATTTATCTCCCACATGTATAAACACATTCAATACATCTGTGCTGAACTGACATTAGATGTTCATCCATACAAACATACGATTCATCATGATCCTACAAGTTGACTAGAGTTAAAGGCTGGATGCTCAAAAATTTTCATATCTGATTATCCTATGTTAATGTGAGAGGTAATGTATTTGACAGAGAAAATAAATTTCTTAGTAAATTATATATGTTTGATAATTACTTGATCACAATACTAAAATTCTTTTCCATTTTTTTTTTTTTTTTTGCAATGTGAGCATTAAAGGTTTCACACAAGTTTAAACTGGTTACTTTTGGAATACTCATGACCACTTGTGAGGAATAAAAGGGAGTTAGCCTGTAAGAGTTGTTTTTCTTCAGCTATCTGACAGGGATGGACAGGGAGGGTTGGTTTATTGGAGAAACATAATTTACTAAAAACCCTGTTACACTGTTAAAACACGTTATGGATTCAAACCTAATTAGTTATGATGCTTTACATTAAATGGCTCTTTGAGAAAGCTTGCCATTAGCTTCTCGTGGGTCAGTGGTTCTTTCTGGGGTTTTCCTGGGTTTTTCCTCCACCATTAATACCATGTATATATAGCCTATCGTGTGCTGAAAAATGGTGTTTAACCCTACAACAACAACAAGTTACTTTTCATCATTGGCCAACAAAATTAAATGGAATAAGGATCCTGTTTTGCATCAGAATTTCTTTTTCTGCTCAGTAACTTTTGAAAGACTTAATTAGCCAAATTAAATTTAGTATGAGGTGTTTTTGGAGATTCCCTTTTTTCACAAAGATTTTAAAGAAATATGGTCTCTGTTTTTCACTGAAAACCATTACCATATTGCATCATATTGGTGGAGGCATGTTACACATTTCTTGTATATACATGAAATTAGAGAAAATGCTAGCAGATCTAAACCTAATACAGTTTTTTGGGAGTAATCAGCATTGACCCTGATTTTACTATGCATTATAGAACAGAAAATTAGTGTCCATGTTGTTTGTGTTTGGATTGAACTTAGAAGTGAGTAATATATACAGTATAATAACTACAGTACATTCTTATTTATTCATATTCTTATTATCAGTAATATTATTGGTCCCCAAATAAATTCATCTGAAGCAGATAATTGTCTAATAATTTCACTCTTGATTATCAATTGCTCTGGTGGCCTAGTGGTTAGAGCATCCACCTCAGATGCAGGAGGTCATGGGTTCAATCTCCAGCTCAGTCATACCAAAGACTTGCTAAATAATGGTACTAGCAGCTGCCTCGCTTTGTGCTCGACATTAAGAGGTTAGTGTTAGGACTGGTTGGCCTGGTGTCGAGATAATGGGACTGTATGGGACATCATGCTACATGTCTGCGGCATGATGCTCCAGTGATAGACATCACCATAAACTGCCACACTACAGACATTGTAGCAATATGTCTGAAAAATTGTTAAAGCCACATTAAAAATCCTAATCACACACAAACACACACTTATGATTATCCAAACCATTTTCATAACATTAGTGAGTCAGGACAATTGAAGCTTTAAAAATCTTGACAGTTTTAAAATAAAAAGCAGAAAAGTCCTTTATTTTCTTTATTCTTTCAGTCTTGTTTACATACGTCTTAAGATATCAAGAATGAAGCCAATAAATACAGAAGTTTTACTTTTTTATTTCAGTTTTTCCGAGATGATATCAAATACCTACTGTCAATGGAAGCTTTATGGAAGAAGAGGAAACCACCTGTACCTTTAGACTGGAATAATCTACCTCAAGATGGTGGGTTTTCATTTCAAGAGTCAGATCTTTTCAAATTCATTATTTTAAATGCTCTCAAATATCAAGCTAGATTGCAAACTTGTATTATTAAATAACTAATGTGCTGTTTGTATTCATTAAGAATGGTATACAGTGTTTTAATACACTAACCTTTGGTGTCGCGTTTACAATGCGTGAGGTAGTATCCTACTTTCAAGCTCTGTAGCATCATGGTCATGTATGATACATTAAAGTGGGTGGTATTATAGAAAGGTAGACAGATTTAGATCTATCCCTCTTTGTTTATGGTTTTGCATATATGTGAGGATCCATGTTGGTAGATCAGTTGGCTTAAAAATGGTTAACTACTATTGGTATTAAAGGGCTATTTCCCTTTATATGCTATAGACTGAAAAAACAAATAAATATTCATCAGTTAATTGGTCTTGATTTAGGAGGTAGCAAACTTGCTTTTCGTGGTTGATATTACACATGCCTAATATTAAAACTGTCCTTAGAGAATTAAAAGAGTTTGTAGATTTTGTGTACTGTGAATTCACTATAAATTTGGTACCAATTTCCTTGGATTTCTTTAATACATACTTAAGATTAAAAGCTAGAAAAACAATAATCCCTCAATGGACACAAAATCTCTTATAATCCATGATTATAATTATAGTGGAGTGCCAGGTATTTTTTTACTGACAAAAAATGCTTTTGACTAGACTCTTATTGTAACAAGATAACGGGGTGGGATTTTTCGAATTCACAACAGAACACTTTTGACGATGATGTAGATACAGTGTTTAATAATGAATTACTTGAATAAAGAAAAGATACAAACAAATTACTCTACAAAAGACAAACACAAGGCGTGAATGATTCACAGTGACTAAACAATAGAAAGATGGATATAGTTTACTCAGCTAGCAAACAATGTAGAATTTCACTGATGTAGTACAATGAATTCACTCATAGTAAAATTATGCAAATGAAAAAGGACAACACTGAACAACACCAGATACTGGACATCACAGGATACTCCAGATACTAGACACTCCAGATACTGGACAGCTCTACAGCTGCGACACTCCAGATACTGTATATTCCAGACACTCGACAGCTGAAAACATATCTAATATCATGTATTATATATATGACATGGGCATAAAAATGTAATAACATTATACATGGTACATTATACAGATAATATTACCGGCAAAATAATTATAAAACAACAAGTTCAGAAATAAACCTAACCTTTCTTGATAAGAATCCTACTGTACAAAACATTTCTTACAAGTGTAGCCTTTTATTCTTAATTCAAAATCCTTTGCTAAGTCGTAAACAAGAATATAAACATGTGCATTATTCTGTGTAAACCAAAGCTACAAATCATGCAGAAATTGAGGTGGTAGTACAATAGTGTTATTGTATATATGAGATATTATTTGAAATTACCTACCTCTATAGCTGGAGATGTGCGAATCCATATAGTAGACCGCTGACTGACAAGACGTTTTGTAATGTAAAGATCTTTACATGCAGTGAGGTATTTATACACAGGTATTGTCTGTGCTTTGAAGGCATTCGGTTCATGTCATCAAAGGCACTTCACATGTGCGGCATAGGATGAACCGAACTCACTATTTTGAAATATGACACAATATACATTGATCACCCTCGGGGATCATTGTACGCCAAAAATGTAACTCAAGTACACAAATTTAATAAATAAATAAAAAGGTTTTATACATTTCCTTGACACTTATGATGTTGCCTGAAAATTGGAATACCCATAGATTAAAATCGATAATCATAATGACCAGTATTATGGATAAAATTATTATCTCCCTTTGAATCTGGATAATGTCATTTTATTTTTTCAAAAAGGCAAATACTGATGCCCACAAGTTTTGATGACATGACCTCATCTTAGTTGATTCTGCAGTAATCTTGTTTTGTACAATCGTGGACAATCCTGTAATTTGACTGTTGTTTTGAGAACTTAAAATAAGTTGTTGTTATCCTTGAAAGGTTCTTGAATTTGTCCCAAAAAACCCACATTGAATTTTGCCTTAAAGTCATGAAATTATCTGAGAGCAAACAGAGTGCTAAAACTAAAATTTATGTTTTTACATAAACAGTTTTAATGTTTTTCAAATTCATTTTCCAAAAGTATTGAATATTAAATTGGGATGAAATTTGGAGGATCAAATGACAAAAGATAATTAACAAAGTAAGATATAGAAAAGGTTCCTAAGACATAATATTACATACAACCAATTAGAAGTCCTTGAAAAGTCATTGAGATAACTTTTCCCAGGCTGAAAGAACCATGTTACCTAGGATATGCTACCATTAGTTTGACATTTTGGATATTTTTCGGTTATTCATATCTAGCACATGAAGTTTAGTCAAAATACAAATTACATCTTCGTATCACATCATATACTGCTTAATGATTTTTCTTTTTTAGATGCTGCTAATTTTTGTCTCGCCAGTGAAACATAGGCAAGATGTAGGGTTTACTTTTGCAACAATGTTGGTCTGCTTTGGTGGCTCAGGTGGTAAGAATGTCCGCCTCAGATGTGGGAGGTTGGAGGTTCGAACCACAGCTGAGTCATACCAAAAAAAAATTAAAATTGTACTGGCAGCTGCCTAGCTTGGCACTCAGCATTAAGAGGTTAGAGTTAGAGCTGGTTGGCCAGGTGTCAAGATAATATGACTGGTTGGGACATGATGCTACATGTGGTGGCATTATACCCCAGCGCTAGACATCACTATAAACAGCCGCACTGCAGATATTGTAGTAATATAACTTTAAAAATGATGAAGCTGTGTTGAAAATTCAACTCACCCACACACGCACACTTCAAACGCATTGCTACCAGTGTCAGATTTTAGCTCAGTTCCTTTGACACTGTTGTATGTTCAGAAAGAGACTTCATGGGGGTGTTCATCTTGGATGGTACTTATCACTGTAGACAAAAGTGAGTCAATGTGACCTAGTTCATGCTGAAGTAATTACATTTTTGTATTTAGCTCAGTTTCTCCAGTACTTTGAGTTTTGTATGCATGCTCATGAAACTTGATGTGTAAATCACAGTGAGTTCTAGCAATTTTGCAGTAGTACTGTATTATGCTACAGGCAGGATTCCTACGCTATCGGGAGAAATGAAAAAAAATTTCCTGACAGTTAAAAGACCTGATATTTAGCAAATATTGATGAAAGTCTGGAAAACCCTGGAAGTTTTCCTAACAACTTGATGCCCAAAACAATTACATAATTGAATTGTACTTGAACTGTTCACGAGTTAAATTTATAGAGTTCTAACCAGAATATTGGGAGGATGCAGTATGGATTATTTGGGTGTTTGCCATAAATATACTTGTTGAGACAATCCAAATTCTTAGTGGATTAGATTAGTCTGGTAGACTTTTTGTTTCACAGAAAGCTCTATATCAGTATGGTTTTTTTTACATGGAAGGTACGAAAACCAGTCTAGCATCACAAGAGGCTAACATGGTGGCATTAAAGCATAGCTGCTTAGCAGATGGGCTAGCAAACTTAAACGTGGTTAAATCGAGTTTTACCTGCATGAAATTGATATTTATTATATCTTAAGAAACGATAAGAGCCGATGTATCAATACATGTTTGGGGACTGGTTTATTGAACTGCAAGAAGTTAATTCAGTCCTTGTTTATACAACTTTATATAATTTTGAAGGGTTTTTTTTTGAAAATTTAAATCGACCATTTGTAAATGTATTTAAATGATGGAATTTTTAACCAGATTGTCTGAAGGAGTTTAGGTTAGTTAGAGTGTGTATGTGATTTGGATTTTTAATTAAGCTTTAAAACATTTTCAATTACATCGCTACAATGTCTGCAGTGTCAAAGTTTATAGTAATGTCTAGCACTGGGGCATCATGTCACAGACATGTAGCATGATATCCCACCCATTTACATTATCCTGACACCAGGCCAACCAGTCTTAACACTGACCTCATAATGCTGAGCTTAAAGCAATGCAGCTGTTAGCACCATTTTTGTAAGTTTTTGGTATGACTTGGCCGGGGATTGAACCCATGACCACCTGTGTCTGAGGTGGACACTCAAACCACATGACCACCAGAGCAGTGGGTTGGTTGAAAACTCATTTATTTGCACACATTCAGGGTGAAACTTTGCATTTATTGGGGGGGGGGTCATACTGTGTTAGCAAATGTTTAATATGCACATATATTGCTTGAGAATTCTTTAGAATTAAAAGTTTGAAAGGAAACAAAATAATTTATGCACATTATGTTGTTTACAAATACAGCATGTCCCCACTATAATGTACTTCGTTATAACTCTAATTCGGATATAACACAGTCCTGCTGTGGCTCCCAAAATTTCATATACATGTATTTTTCTCATACACACAAAAAATTCATTCTTTAAGGTTTAAGAAAACCGTAAATGTTTGTTATCATTTTGGGGAAGAGATCACATATGAACATGATACAAGATGATTGTGGCATGTCCTCTGAAATTTTAAATGTATTTTTCTCGTACACGAAAAAGTAGCATTTTCTTCTTAAAAGTACACAAAATAATATGGATAAAGTTTATTCTGGGATCATTTAGAATTTGCAAACTTCAATTTTCTCCCCTTATTGCTTGAACAATATACCAACTTGGCAATTTTTTTAAAGGCGACATTGCTGGCTTTTTAAACTTGTATATACAACCATTGGTTTAGAGTGGAGAAATTTAGAGGCCCCATGAAAGGAAGCTGCAAACTGGATATAAAATGGATTGAAATTTATCTATTGTTAAAATTCTTTGTCCGTGTTGACAAACCATCTAAACAGTGCATTGCTATATCATGATCCACTTATGTTGACATCAAACATGAGTACTGTATGTTGTGAGATGTTCGCTTTTTGTTGTTGACAATTCTAGTAACAAAATCAACTGGATGAGGCATTATTTTCAGCCGCTCGCTAGTAATTAATATATTTATATTGACTGACATTTGTATGTGGATGGTAAGTAAAACTCCTCTTCTTTTCACTCAAAATGTAATCCTTCAGAATATGCACATTTTCTGTAATAATCACTCTTTACAAATGGCAAAATAAAAATTAAACAAAATTTTAAAAAAAAAAACAGCACATCATACTTATTGGTTTATTAATAGGCAGGGAGGAACAGTAACTAAACAAGACTAAATGTCGGCCAATTCCTTTTTAAATGTACCCAGATAAAATAGCTAGCTGAAATTTCAAAGAAAACATATTACCTTTCAAGCACCGATTGTTATGAAAACATTCTCAGCAAATTGAAACAAATCAGTCTCAATCATGCAATACAATTATTTGCTGTTGCCGCCACAATAAGAAAGGTATATGTTTGGCACTCCAAAGCTGGTCTTTAGTGGTGACTTCAATAACGCATTTCATCAAAGAAAGCATACTTCAATCTATTAAAAAAAACAACTATTCTTCAAAGGAAGTCAGTACCAAACTTAAATAAAAATAATGGGATTTCTGCCTTTTCCAACGTGACTGGAACATGTTACCTGTTCCATGAAAGTTTCCTCTTTTGCAGGGAAAAAGTTTATGCTTACGAATGCTACCAACGGCGGCTTAAAATGCAAAGTAACTTTTACTGACTTGGGACATACCGAAAAGCATATGTACTTTGTGATTCATTATGTGATTGTGCTGTGTGTTTCCACTGAATTCAGACCATATGACCTGTGACAAAACTACTTAATATTTTAAATCTGTGTGTGTGCATATTTTCGATGGAATCATTTATATTGTGGATTCAATTTATAATATGAGATTTATGGGTGAGTACACGGTGTTGATACTGACAAATGATTTGGAGAGTCTGAGAGAAATATCTTCAGATTTAGAAAATGCATGTTTTTTATAATCCAAAATGTTCTTTCATTTCACTCATTAATGGTTATGTCTGAACCTTGAAAAGAAAATATTTCATACTGGAAAAGACCTGGAAATGTATATTTAGAAAGAGGAGAATGTGCAGGGCATAGCATTCTGGGAATAATTGTTCTTTTTCCTTTGCAAAATAGGCCAGATATAAGAATAATTGTTATTGGTCACATTGGCACTGTTGTATATACTGTCATGAAGCTTGATGGGGTATATTATCTGTCATGAAGCTTGATGGGTTATATTTATCTGTCATGAAGCTTGATGGGGTATACTTATCTGTCATGAAGTTTGATGGGGTATTTTTATCTGTCATGAAGCTTGATGGGTATACTTATCTATCATGAAGCTTGATGGGGTATTTTTATCTGTCATGAAGCTTGATGAGATATATTATCTGTCATGAAACTTGATGGGGTATTTTTATCTGTCATGAAGCTTGATGTGGTATACTTATGAAGCTTGATGGAGTATTTTTATCTGTATTGAAGCTTGATGGGGTATACTTATCTGTCATATAGCTTGATGGGATATTTTTATCTGTCATGAAGCTTGATGAGGTATATTATCTGTCATGAAGCTTGATGGGGTATTTTTATCTGTCATGAAGCTTGATGGGGTATACTTATCTGTCATGAAGCTTGATGGGGTGGGTATACTTATCTGTCATGAAGCTTGATGGGGGTATTTTTATCTGTCATGAAGCTTGATGGGGTATATTTATCTTGGAAAGCAATTTTGCACACTTGTCTAAAGTTGGACACAATAAACCAACTTTTCACTCTTCAGTAAGTTTGATTTGGGTGTTTAGAATAAGTTCTGGTGGAACAGGCAAAACAGCATTTTGAAGAATTCTTGTTACTTGGTGTGCATCAAACTATACTGTAAAAATGTATGATGTAAACATTTGCATTATTTATTTTCCATTACTACTTGATCTGTTGAGCCTTGTCAGAAGTGTTTATTGTTATGTGATGAAGATTTAATGGAGTATACACAGTTTTTTTTAAAAATATGGTAAAGTTTGAAAGTAGTAAAATAAAGTCACAGTATATGTGTAACCCATTAGCTTTATCTGTTTTCAGTACCAGCATCTACTCATCCAGGTGCTATATGTGATCAAAGGTTGTGGTCAATACAGGAGTGTGCTGATGTATTCACTAAATCTCTCTCCAGTCTTAAAGAAGAGCTCATCAAACAGGGAGAGGGAGGAATGCTAGTGTGGGATAAGGTGGGTTCAGATCAAGAGATTTATGAAATGGATGAAGACTTTTTAATGGGGATTTTATTGCTTCATCTGGTATACCGTAAAATTCTTCTGCAAAACTTAAAGTGTTAAGAAGCTTAGCCACCTATTTATAAAATGGTTTGCATTATACCAAATCCAGAAAAGTTTGCCTGGTATTTATTGGCAATTTGCTGTTAGGGTTGTACACTGTTCAGTCAGGATTCCTTCAGGGCTCAGTTGTATATCCCCCTCTTTTTCTAATCTTCACAGATAACTTTGATATTTTATGATGCAGCCCTTCACTCGTCAAGTCTTGATATTAATGTTACCCAGAAGAAAGAAACTAAACAAGGACAATCTTCAGGTTGTCAGAAAAATCCAGATGGATAACAAATGACAGAAAGTATATTGTATATGATATTGTGAACATAAAAAAAATGGTAGTCCCCATCACAGGCTGTATTTAAAATGCTAAATATGAGAAACTTTTAACTGCTTTGAAAGATGATCAGTTTCTTGTTGTCAACCACCCAAAGTCGATTTTAATATACTTGGCTTTCTATATTTCAATTTCTTCTTTGAATACATTTCCCATTAACATTGGTATTAGGAATATAAGCCTGCTACTTCCCAAATCCTGCCGTGCTAAATAACGAAAATCCATCTTTTCTGTCTGTGTGTGTGTGTGTGCACTTATATTACATTCAATGGGCAGTAACTCTTGCCCATTACCAACTTTTGACCCCAATGTTGCCAATTTTTAGGTCTCACTAGACAGTTTATCTGGGGAATTTTCATCTGACAGTGACCTATTGCAGAAAAATGAGAACAATTCTAGTTCTAGTCTAACTGTGTTTCAAGCCTAGCTCTAAGTAAATCCAAACCACATTACAAATTTTTTCTTCTGTGTGAATTTATAAACGCGCTACTTATGATAATTAGGTTTAAGCCTTCTACCTTAAAAATTAGGGAGGTTTTAAAATATGAAACTATCCAGTGAGACCTTGTGCTTCATTTCTGTACAACAACAACATTTGGAATAATCCTACCATTAAATCCAAGTCTTTTTGTTGTGAACTTCATGCCATCCTTTAAAGATTTTGGATTTATAAGGATTAACATTGATTCATAAATTGGTATACCCCCTTTATGAATTGATATTATTCCAAATAAATCCAAAAGCTAGCAAATTGCTGAAGTAACAACCCTTATCTGATCTGAGAGAACACAGTTTAGTTGTAAGGCTGCAGTTGTCGAGATACTGGTTGCTGCTGGCTTTAGAATGCCCTCCACCCCCTACCGCCATGCCAGACTTTATAGTCAAAGCATCAGTTGATAGAGAGAAATAGCTTCCTTTCCATCTGCTTCCCTAGTCAGGAAAATGAAGGAGATTAATAATTGGCTGTCTGAATGTATCGGTGACCTGGGAATGTTGTAACCTTTTAGGAAAACAAGGTACTACCCACATTCCACTGTCTACCATTCTAAACTCCTGGCATAATTCATTGTAATGAAATTACCTGTCAAAATATTATCTGATAAGAAAAACATTGATTTTTTTCAAATTTGTTTGCTGTTGCACAACAAGCCACCTACCATCGCTCATTGTTTGTAAAGTTTTGGACATTGCAGTAGAAATATGTAATCATTATTAAGGGTTCTCCACAAATTACTCATTCATAATTTACATAACAGTCATTGCAGTTGAGAGAGCTCCCAGTATTATTGTCATTAAAGTAATAATGGTAATAACATGGTCACAACATGACATCATTGGTTTTTAAGAGATTAAAGTAATAATGGTAATAACATGGTCACAACATGACATCATTGGTTTTTAAGAGATTAAAGTAATAATGGTAATAACATGGTCACAACATGACATCAATGGTTTTTAAGAGATTAAAGTAATAATGGTAATAACATGGTCACAACATGACATCATTGGTTTTTAAGAGATTAAAGTAATAATGATAATAACATGGTCACAACATGACATCATTGGTTTTTAAGAGATTAAAGTAATAATGGTAATAACATGGTCACAGCATGACATCAATGGTTTTTAAGAGATTAAAGTAATAATGGTAATAACATGGTCACAGCATGACATCATTGGTTTTTAAGAGATTAAAGTAATAATGGTAATAACATGGTCACAACATGACATCATTGGTTTTTAAGAGATTAAAGTAATAATGGTAATAACATGGTCACAGCATGACATCATTGGTTTTTAAGAGATTAAAGTAATAATGGTAATAACATGGTCACAACATGACATCATTGGTTTTTAAGAGATTAAAGTAATAATGGTAATAACATGGTCACAACATGACCATTGGTTTTTAAGAGATTAAAGTAATATGGACAATAACATGGTCACAACATGACATCATCGGTTTTTAAGAGATTAAAGTAATAATGGTAATAACATGGTCACAACATGACATCATTGGTTTTTAAGAGATTAAAGTAATAATGGTAATAACATGGTCACAACATGACATCATTGGTTTTTAAGAGATTAAAGTAATAATGATAATAACATGGTCACAACATGACATCATTGGTTTTTAAGAGATTAAAGTAATAATGGTAATAACATGGTCACAACATGACATCATTGGTTTTTAAGAGATTAAAGTAATAATGGTAATAACATGGTCACAACATGACCATTGGTTTTTAAGAGATTAAAGTAATATGGACAATAACATGGTCACAACATGACATCATCGGTTTTTAAGAGATTAAAGTAATAATGGTAATAACATGGTCACAACATGACATCATTGGTTTTTAAGAGATTAAAGTAATAATGGTAATAACATGGTCACAACATGACATCATTGGTTTTTAAGAGATTAAAGTAATAATGATAATAACATGGTCACAACATGACATCATTGGTTTTTAAGAGAGATCCCAGGCAACCTGGAGGTTTCAGTATTGGGTTATAATATTAGTACAAATCAGCAGTGATCTTGTGCTATAATTCATAAACAGAATAAAATGAATAAACTGACATTCTTGTTTTTTAGCACAAATCAGTAATGAAGAGATAGCGAGTCTGATGCACCCCTCATTACAATGCATGTTTTTTTTATCGGTGCTAAAGTTTCTTGTTTTCATAAATGTTATTTTTAGGTATATCAATTGGTTGGTAAGTGTGAGCATCATAAAGTCCCATGGGACACTCACTCAACTTATATATCATGCACAAAATATACATAACAGGAAGAATGACCCATTTGTTGTTTGTGGCTGAAAAATATTTGTACTTTGCAGAAAGTAGGTGCTTATGTAAGAAGAGGAAGGACGCATGTTCTTCTCCTTCTGGATTAATTCAATCTCAAATTGTGCAGACCTTAGCTGGAATTTACTGTGTTTTTCCAAACAAAAACAGGAAGTGATTTCAGGATTTAGATAACTTATTTCTCAGAGGCTCATGTGTGCTCCCCTGGAGAAAGAAAGGGAATAACAGCACCCTTCTTAGACAAGCTAGTCCATCTTCTAGAATGAAAGCAGCTTCTATTGTAAAGGGCAATAAGTTTTCTGGGTCCAAGTGCATCCCCCTCCCAACTAAAAAAAGGGTAGGGAAGCACCATTACATAATTAAAGCACATTAATACAGTAATACCCCTGGTGGGGGTTGAACTGAGGCATAATTTTGAGACTTCTTGCACCTTCCCCTTGAGAGAGATGTAGCTTTGGATCCTTAATGCTTTTTGCTAGAGCATAGCAAAAATCCTTTAAGGGCTACACTTCTAGATTTCTTAGACTTTATGCAGTGGTCTCATTCTCACTATTGCTTCTCAGGATTTTAGGGACCATCAACATATGTCCAGTTCACTGAAGTAATAAATTTTTGATCTTGGATATGTTTGTCTTCATGAAAATTGTACACAATTGTTTTGATCAAGATAGTTCAAAATGAGCAGGATGTGTCATTGCATATCATACGAGGTAACCAAAAAAAAACAAACAAGTTGAATCTTCCCAGTTAAATTTCTTCATTTTTTTAAAATGAGAATTTACATTTTCAGGATGATGATCCAGCAATGGATTTTGTAACATCTGCAGCAAACATTAGAGCACACATCTTTGGTATTCCTTCCAAAACAAGATTTGATGTAAAATGTGAGTATATAAACAAGATTGCCAAAATAACATTATGCTTAATTTTGTTAGTGTAGCAGTTGTAGTTAATAACAGTGTAACAATAGCACAGTCTGAACTAGCACTTAACAACATTATATTACAATAATCTGAACCTTTTATTTGCATGATTAGTTTTTTTTAAGGCAGATAGATCTGCCAGACATTTCTCTGAGAATGCATGATATTATAATACCTAAAAATTTCAGAAATTACATTGTGATATCAAATAGGAAAAAGGCATTACAACAGATGCATTCCAAATTCACTTCAAGACATTTTTGTGGTTTTTATTAACAAGATCAATATCATTTATCATGTGATAAATAGATGAGTGCGAGTTTCAACTGAAAGTTTTGAAATGTATTTAATAGCATGAGTCCTTGCACAGCAAGACTATGTGACTATGCAGATACGTGTAAAGACAGCATACCTCCCATTTTCATGAATGATCTAGGCAATAGGTGGCATTACAGCCTGACAGAAACCCTAAAATCATACTGAATTACATTATCTTTGGAAGCACATTCACGATTATATTTGCCTTGTCTTCATGTAATGTAAAATTTGTTGTTTGAAATTTGTATACCCTTCCATAACAAGTAATCCTTATATAAATCTGCCTCTCTGACCATCCAGCACTTATTCAATTGTCAATGAATTGTCATACAATTTGGTAAACAATATGGTCTGAGTTCATTTAGTCTCACAGTTTTGGATGGACATTGTGGTCAGTATCTGAAGATGCTAATGTTGACAAATCACTTTGGTGGCACTCTGCAATTTTGCATTGGGTTAGATTTTTTAAGGATAAATCATTTTCATGGCTTTCCACACTGGTTATACTATTTAAATTCATTATATATCTTAGGTATTGTTTAAATAACTTTAATTCCCTTTATTTTGGTGTAGGATAGATGATGCCTGTAATATGGGTTATAGAGTAAAGAACTTGACTATACACTGGCCACTCAGAAGTTCATAATATCTGTAGAGTGCCTCTCCTCCCCCCCCCCCCCCTTTGCTTTGATAGGGCTCACCAGTCATGTGCTTTTAAGATTTCCATATGTAAGGTCAAGTTGTTTGCATTTGCAACATGCACAGTAGAGAGAATGTTGGTGTACATCTCGGCTACTTTTATGAGCTGTGGCTGACATTTCTTCTGGATATTGTATTTGTGACATGATCTAAGCACACAGCAGAGCAAAATGGATTCTCCAATGTGCTTGAAAAACTAACCTGAATTAGTCACCATGTTTTTTTAGCAGTTATTAAAATAGGGAACATGAATTTTGCCAGAGTAGGCAATAAATACCAGTTTCTAAAATAGCAATGAAAGAATTACAAAATATCTGAAAAGTAAAATAAGTTATCAACTCTTTTTTTTAAAAAAAAACAGTTTACCTCTGATATTCAGGAAATGAAAATGACCAATGAGCTATCTTTTGTTTTAAAAATTAGTTTTATACAAGTACTTCTGATGTGAGTCCAAGCTGTATAATCTAGAGCCCAAATTATGGTCATGATCGGAAGATGTGCATATATCTATATATATAACTTTGACCTCAGTTTTTTTAAGATTTATTAACAGTGTAATTCAGTACAATGTATGACAATCTCGTTGGAGAACTAGTTCTCTTTATGGTGTGTAATGACAAAATCTCACTAGTGCCACCATTGCTTGATGGATTGCCATGAAATTTTGTTAGTATTATGTTCATTACGTGTAGGTGCAGATTTTATGAAATCACTTTGTATAACACAATCTTGTTAGCATTAACAGTCAGGAAGTTTTTTTTAATGGAATTTCAGATATTTTGTTCATCTCTAGAAGATGCACATATCCACAAATCATTATTTTTGTGAGAGTTATTGCCCTTGCATTGCATAGCTTAATTATGTCTGTATGTTTGGTCCTGGATATTGTAATTAAATTTTTGGTTTGTTGGGAAACTCTGTACATAATAACATGTACTCATTGAAAGGATGGACATAATAATAACCATTCCTTTAATTAGGTAAGGGTTATTAACCTTTGTTGATGTGCAGCTGGATACAGGAATGTGCCAGAATTTTGTGAGTGCAACTGCTCTTGCAATTTTTAGTGGATTGCTATGAAACTTAATATATATTATGGTCATTATCAGAAGATATGCATGTAGACAAAAAATTTACTCACACTGTTTTCAGAAGAGTTATCCACTTTATTATATATTAATCCATTCAGATCACCTTGTCTATTTCTGCACACTAAAGAAATAAGATCTAGATGTATGTCAACTTAATAATTTGCCCCAAAAAACATGCATTCTGTTTGCCAGAAATGTCTTTGCAAAAAGGAAACAGCAATCTATTTTGACAACCATGGCTATTTTTACAATTAAATTGACTAGATTGGACAGAATGAAGTTTAAATTTTTTTTTAAAAAAATAGTTCCTTGCATTTCAACTTATTGCTCAATTTTTGTATGATAATCACTCTGTTGGTCTCAATGACAGCTATTGGCATACATGTGAGGTATGAACCATAATATTGTGTGTGCATGTTTGATTTGGATTTTTAATGTAGCTTTTAAAACATGTTCAGTTATATCACTATGATATCTGCAGTGTGTCAGTTTATGTTGAAGTATAGCACTGGGGCATCATGCATCAGACATGTAGCATCATGTTCCACCAGATCACATTATCCTGATGCCAGGTGGACCAGTCCAAATACTAACCTCATAATGCTGAACACTAAGCGAGGCAGCTGCTAGTACAATTTTTCAAAGTGTTTGGTATGGCTTAGCTGGGGTTCGAACCAGCAACCTCCTGCATGTAAGGTAGATGCTCAAACCACTTAGGCCATCTGAGTGGTGGACAGTAAGATTGACCGAGAACATGTGACTGTAGATTCATCACCATTGAACCAAGGCAGATAGGGTAATGGTAATTTATGTGCACAAATTGTTCACCAGTCCTCTTGTTTATTATGACACTGGCACAAACTAACTTATATTTTTGTATATTATCGAGTTGACGTTTTTAGTTTTATATTCTGTGAAATCAATTTAATGTCCCTAAGTTCTCCAACACTACAGGTTTTTGGTACGATACTACTCTTTATACCCTTTACAAGTCAGATCCAAGTATGGACAACATAGAACAAGATCTGGTGCATTATGCAATAGCAGATCTGGTACTATCTTATTTGATACGGACAACATAGAACAAGATCTGGTGCATTATGCAATAGCAGATCTGGTACTATCTTATTTGATACAACTTATATATGTGTATATAAAGTAATTTTAAATTCTATTTTAAATCAAGTATATGTGATGATTTTTTACCCAGGAAAACACATGTAAGTAGTTAGATTAAAATTACAGAGAAATCTGTTAATAAAAAAACACCCTATGGTCCACAAAATTTTGTCCTTTATTGGATAGTATCAATTATATAAAAGAAAAATTATTTAAAATGTAACAGTAATTTTTGTTCATGCTTGTAATGACATTCTCTTTTTTCATCTTGCATAGCTATGGCAGGAAATATTATCCCAGCTATTGCCACAACTAATGCAATCATAGCAGGTCTGATTGTGATGGAAGGACTGAAGGTTCTCAGAGAAGAGTTTGACAAGTGTAAAGCAGTAAGTTTGGGTGCAAAACAGTAAGCTAGTTACATTTGATATCACATATGACAGGAGTATTATGAATTTTTTTTTTTTTTTTGTTTCATTTTATATCACACAAGGCATAAGTTCAAAGAATTCATTATTTCTGTGTTGTCATATATGTTACATTACAAGAGATGGGAATACTGTCTTCATTATTGTTTGTGTTTGGTCATATATTTTATATTAACATGAGACAAGAGAACTATGAATACATTATTATTTGAGTATTTTTCATATATTTTATATAACATGGGACAGGATTGCTATGCATAAATTATTTTTTATATTTATTATTTGCATGATATCAATTTGTGTGGATATCTTGGTTTGCTATAACTTTATGTTTAAATAGCTAAGTAACAATGATATTTCTTAGGAAATAGTAATACTATTTCCCCAGTCTGGTAAATAAGTACTGACCATATTTGTTTGTGCCAAAATATATCCCTGGAAAATAAGTAAATTTACAGTATTACAGTGAAGAAGAACCCAAAATTTGGACTTAATAGGAAGTGAGCCAAGATACTAAGTGTTAAGTCTTGTTGGGGTAGAACATGTATTTTGCTAAATTTGACATCTGGAATAAGCAAAGACCTGCAGTACTTTTATTTCTATATGTATCAATGTACTTTTCACAAGGATTTTTGGTTGGTTGGTGTTCAGCAGTGCATCAACCCATGAACAATTGCCAGGCTTCTCAACAGATTTCAAAACTGACTAGTCAGTTGTTTCTAAACCCCAAAATCTCAAGAGTTAAAATGTAAATCTCAAGAGTTAAAATGTAAATCTCAAGAGTGAAAACAAATCTCAGGAGTCAGTTCATTACGAGCTTATAGCTGTGATTCCTCATTATTGGTGGAAACTAATGATTTTTAAGATTTCTTGTCTCCTGCTGAATAATTTGTCACAAACATACAATCTGATTTGTGTAAAAGTGTTTTACTGTGTTGTATATTTGATATATGAAACAGACCAAGGATTATAATTTATTATATTTTCAACATATTCTGTTATCAACTGCCCAAACTATACTATATACAAAAATATACCCACACACTTATGAAGGTTATCAAGGATGTACATCACAGAATTGTCTGTATTTATTTCCTTCTATTTTTACTTTTTACAAACTTGGCAATGATCCTTTCTGCATCCAATTTTTCCAAGATGTACATTCTTCACATTTACTGATGAGTTTTGCCAACATAACATTGTCTAGTCTAGACTTTGCCTTTGTCTTCAAACATTTATGGCTAGAAAAACCATGCTCAGAAGTCATTTTTGTTAAAGGGGCCATCAGAATATACTTGGTCAGTACATAATCAAATGGAAACATCTCACTGTATTGGCCAACATGTGGTTTACAATATAAGTTCTTAAGCACTAACTTTAATGGACAAATGTCCTGTTGCATTCTGTCAGTTTCAACAAATCTGCTATGGTCTCCTTTTGGCCCAATCCATTCACAGTTAATATCCACATCCTGATGACCATGAGTTAATACATTTTTGTTGGTAGATATCAAGGATTAATGATTCAGTTTGCTTCAACTTCAAACATAATCTTAAAACAATCTAACCTAATTTAGTAGCATCTAAGTGTGAAATCAGGGAACTGTTATCTCGGCCCAGTTTATATATATATCTTCCATTGGTGTGATATTATTGTCCATCAAGATGTAACTATTGTTGAGCACATGTCCTACAGTAAATTTGTTATGGACAGCACACGCTTAGTATGAAACTAAGCTGGAGACAAATCAGAGGTAATTGAGGTTGATGCTCTGACTAAAATCAGTTTGTGTTGTAACAGACACTCGGGTTGGAACCTTATGCTTTTTTTTAGTTGTTGTTGTTTTTGGGTTTAACGCCATTTTTTCAGCACATGATAGACTATATATGGCAGCCAGTATTATTAGTGGAGGAAGAACCCAGGACCCCCCCCCCCCCAAAAGAACCATCGACCCACGAGAAGCTACTGGCAAGCTTTCTCGCATAACTACATTAGCCAAATCTTAGACTTGAACCGACGCAGACAGAGGTGAGACAGCAGTGATCTGTAACGGAAAGCACTTTGGACCACTTGGGGTCCCGGAACCTTATGTCAAAAATGGGTCATATTAAATTCCACATGTCAAAAATGGAGGGTCTTTTGAAAACCATGATTGCATTGTGAAAAGGCAATTGGAGTAGAGACAGATTTAAAAACTCGCCCTCATTTACTTGTTGAGTCCAGCAATGTTAGCCACTTTGGATGTACTTCTTCACAATGATCATTGTGTTCAGTTTAAAGTTAAACTGTTTGCTGTTCTTACAGAGATATACAAAAACATGCGAAAAATGCAGGAAAACTCAAAATTGTCTTTTGTAGGAAGTGTTGTTAGGTTGTAGTGGATAATATGTGGTATTTGGAGTACACTTTCTTGCTGTTACGTTTCTTGTTTTAAGACTAAATATATCCAAGGTTCTGAAATATCCTTTCAAATAATATCTTTTGTCTTGCCTGCTAAAGAATGGTGGGATATATGTATCACATTCTGGTAGCAATGTTGGCATGCTAATGTTTTAGTTTTTTTTTATTGAGATAAATGGGTGTGGGTGTGGATGTGCAATTAACACTGGATTATGAAAATTATATGAAACATGCATCAGTCTTCTCTTAGCTGTCACTGTTCTTTTACTTTCAGGTATTTCTCAATAGACAACCAAATTCCAGAAAGAAACTCCTTGTTCCCTGTCAGTTGGAGAAACCAAATCCTAAGTGCTATGTTTGTGCCCCCAAGCCAGAAGTTACAGTTATTCTGAATACACACAAAATTACAGTCAAGGTATTAGAGGAAAAGGTAATCATCTAAGAACAGATCATCATAAATCCATGTTAAAGTACTAATTGACTTTAACATTACCTTAAGTGAGTACTTAAATCCTAGACATTTAAGAGATTTTTTTTAAAATAAAGACTATATAAATTGTGTAAAGTATACAGTGCTCTGCGTTTCTTTTAATTTATTTAATAGTTTCTGTAGAACCCATAGCTAAATACTTACTGGTATGTAGAGATATCTATGTGTACTGTTTGACTGTGGATATAATATGGCTAGGTCATGGAGCCAATTTAAGAATTTGAAATAGAGAATCAAATTATTTTTCAATTTCGATTTGCATATTGATTTATTTTAGTTTTTTTTAAGGTTGGCTTCACCAGAATGTATTGCTGCAAACTGCACATTTTCTAATTAGCTTTAAATTTATCCTGCTAGTGTCAGGTATTTTATTCCTTATTAGCTGAAGGACACTAGAAATACATTTAGAACAGACCAGTGGTGCCAAATTGGCACATAAATTTTTACAGCTGTACATGCATTACACAAAAATCAAACCAGTATTTCTTAGCATGCATTAGCTAAGACTTCTGTGTGATCTGAAACAGTCTATGAGGCATCAAATCAAATGGTAAGATTGTCTTGACCTGAACGATTTCTCTAACTGCTACAAGTAAAAGTTTTCTAAGGCATCAGTCACTTTTGGGCTACTCACTGAATTAAGTACATCAGCCATTTAAGTTCTATTCCATTACATAAATTCTTCATGTACAGTGCAAGTACATGTGCATCTTTATGTAGACTGCTAGTAAATGTGACTGATACCCTACAAAAGTAACCAGTATTATGAGTCTGCAGTGCGAGATAAGGCCAATACAGTATACTTGTGGTAACAAATGTTACCCTAAAGCCATGTGAATAGAATTTTACATTGATGAGATCCTGTGGTGATCCCAACGCCATTGTAACTTAACAAAATGTAAATGTGATTCTTGCATTGCACAAGCACTCTTCTCAGGGCAAATAACCAGCTGGAAATGGTGATTTTTCTGAGTGACTATAGACCTAAACAGGTTTTAACTAATGGAAGTCGGACTTGTATAGTAATGAAAATCAACCAAGATATTTGCAGACCTGTTAACCCCAGATTTTGGCTGTCAGTACTTTCAGCCCTATCATCATTATTTTCAGAAGGCTTTGAGTGTTTTTAATTGCAGAATTTTTGATAAATATTGAAGCTCTCAATGTAAGTGCAGCCACTTCTGATTATACCTTTTAGCAAAATATGAGGAAAAATAAGGAAAATTTAATTATTTGCTGGTAAAACTTAGGAATATTGTTTTGCCATTCAAATGCCAAGTAACATTCATATTACTGTTTACTAAAGTAGAAGTGTTTACTGTTCTTCAAGAATTAAGAAAACACAACACATACCTACATTGTACCACTCTCCAATGAAAATCAAAAATGCATAGCTAATTTCTATTAATGTTGAACATTTGTATTGTTACAGAAACTGCTGCATATCCTAGATGATGTGAAGCAAAAATTATTTAGAAAGTCTGAGATAGTCTCTAGTTAAGAGGGCTATAATATGCCCTCGATGCTGTCAAACTGGTCATCTGTTATCACTTTGGTGTAGTATCCTCATTGGATTTTATAACCAATATGGTCTCAATAGTCTCGCTCACCATCTGGCCTATAGAACTTTACACAGCTGAAAATATGCTCACAAGCTATGTGGCACTGTGAGTATGCTCAGTATGACCTAAGAAATCACCTCGAGATCTGGTTTTATAGTAGCAAGAGCCATTCAAGTGTCATCTACTTTGGTTTTCAAACAAGCAGCAATGTCCATTGATTGGTAACAACAAAACTGCTATGTCTCAGCATCAACTGATGCACCAGGTGGTAGTAAGCATGGAAATCATCTGATGTAATTCTTGATACTTTGACTGTTAACCGACAAATAGGGTTGACAACACAAACATGATGAATTTGGGGGTCTTGCAGTAGCAGCTTCTCCAAAAGATAGGAATATGCGGCTTCAATGTTGGCTTGAACTCAGAAATAGTTTCTTTGATTCTGTTCTGACACAGATGATTTGGCCAGAGAATATTTTCACTTAACTTCTTTTTAAGACTACATCATCATCCTTTTGCTTTATTGATCCTGGAAACTGACCCAAGACTTTAATTTCAGTTTTAAGTGTTGTAATGTAATATTCAAAATACATATATTTATTACACTTATTACATTTGTCATTGTTTGAATGCATTGAAGTTTGTTATACACCATACTGCGGAGGGAAAAAAACTTCATGTAGGTACATGACAGCTTTATGGATACAGATTATTGCTTCAAAGTGAAAAAGGTTCATGATGTCCGACTGAATTAAAATTTGTCTCTCTACATGCATGCAAATTATCTTTTAATCTTACAGATAATCAAAGGTGGCCTTGGTATGGTGGCCCCGGATGTTGAAATAGATGATGGAAAGGGTAAATAATTTGCTTTTGTTGAAAATTAAGATAGCTTTTTTTTAAAATATTTTTCCTCACCTTCTATAAAACCGAACATATGCTATTGTTTTGTCTGTCAATCCATCTGTTACCAATTTCATAATCAATAACTCATTCTACACAAGTTACCAAACTTTGGTTTTCATGCACATGGGATAAGGTAGAAGCGATTCATTGTCAGGGCCTTACGTTAAAAGTCACTGTGATATAAGGAATGCAAATGGTTTCTGTAGATAAACATGAGTTCTATATTACACACCGAGAAAATAAAAACAGATCTCAGTAAAATTAATTCTGCATTTAAATCAAAATGTCATTTGAATATATGTTTGCATGTATTTATGCATGTATTTTGTTCACGGACAGTGTCTGTGCATATTGGCATATTTGTATTGTAATTAATTTTCTTTCTGGATAAATTTAAGCAGCAGTATTTGTAAACTAAATGCAGTACACACAGTTACCATGATAATTTTCAGTTGTGATCTGTAATACAAAAGTCCTTTTCTTTGTTTTTTGCAGGTACTATACTTATATCTAGCGAAGAAGGAGAGACAGAGGGTAAATAAAATGCATGTACATCATTGTTGGAACGATTATGAATGTGACAGTATCCATTTATCAATGTCAGATTTCATGCAACATTGCTGCCTCTGTGTGTTTTTAAACAAGCACAATAAATGACTCTGCATGTTTTGGCTGAAAACGTATAATCCAGTTATGTACTCCAGTTGTACAGAAGAAAAGTGTTATCTTGACTTAGTACATTGTATTTGCCAAGACCAATAGATTTAATAATGATGGGACATAAAATGAAATTTGTTTCTTCGACAGTAACCTTGGTATATTCTCATTTGTGCATGAATGAAAATACAGTTCATAATCTGGGTATTTATTCTTTGGATACATTGACAGATCACATTGACATTTGGAAAGTAATCTAGCTACCCCCCAGAATCGAACCCTCCTCTTAAAGAGGAAAGTCATCTTTTCTATTTTACACCACTCCCTCGATAACTCGTGAACCCACTTATAACGCAGTGTCCGTCATGGATCCCGATTTTTCCTGATATAAAATATATTTTAAATATATTTTAAAATATACTGGACGTGAAAAATTACAATAAGAATTGGTAAATTAAACCTTTATATTTTTCTTGTTTTATCATCAAAAATGGTGATTATTGCCCATAAAGATAGATTCCATATTGTGAAATCTGCAAGTTCTAAATAAGATATCACATATTATCTTAGGGTTTGTTTGTTGATAAATAGTCATCAATACATTGTAAATAAACAGTCTGGTGAAATCACGTTCAATGAAAATGTCTGGAAAGTGGAAACAGAGAATGAAATAAACAGCAATTAAATATCTTGCTATGTGAAAGTCACATTCTAATCTTTTATTTCTGTTTCAATTTAAACCTTATAAACGCAACATATTCTTTTCTATGAAAAACATGAAAAGAGTCAATCAACCATCATATCGGAACCTGTGAGAACGTAATTACCGGCAGGCTTTGTTTTGATCAACAACTTGGCGAAGTGTTTCTTGCACTAAAATAATCCATTAAAAGAGACCTGTGCTGTTTTATCACTTTAATTACGTCTTAGCATCGAATCAAGCAAGGGATGATTTTGCTCGACAGCAGCAATATCAGGGAGTAACACAAAAAATTAAATGATTTTTTTCAAAAAGTGAATTGTCATTTGTCAAGCATATCACAACCAGCATTTTTATTATCGTATTCTAATTTACATTGCTTTAAATTTGTAGACCCACTAAATTCATGTTGGTAATGAATAACCCTTCTGTTTTTTGTTTTTCATTTTACTTCTGCCACAATCAAATATATCTATCAAATGATTGATCGACATTGTTTCTTGAAAAGAGAGTAGATTTTTTGTATTAAAACATTGCGTCTAATTTGGATCAAACAATAAAACTAGAATATATCCAATTCAGCACAAAAGTTAGTGACGTAATACACAATGTGTGAAGCGGTACACATGTTAAGTGAACGGAAACCACGCAGAATAATGTTTTTGATTAACTCCTCAATATACAGTAATTTATCCTGAAATTAATGTTAATCTACGAGGAAAAAATAAACTACACCGTTATGAAGAGATATTTATTCACAGTTAATGACAGCAGGATCATAAAGTAAGTTTTCAACACTATAAAATCTGCGACCCACCCACCCTTTTGCCATTGTATCAATCCTTTTATTATTATGGGTCCCTTGATAACTCGCACCTCACTTATAGTGCGGTCGATGTTTTTGGACTCCGATGTGCGCGCGTTATACAGAAAGTGGTGTAGTCTGCTCAACCAATAAGGCATAAAATACCACATATTCCGCTAGCTGATGTCACAGTGACTGGGAAGCTCTTACATGAGAAAAAAGTCAGCAAAGCATTTAACGGTGGTTGTACATGTGCCATGTTCAACCATGTCAAAACCCACTGCAGGTACCATTTTGGACAATTAGAAACTGGTTAGAAGTCTGGAGAGGTTTATGTTCTGATATCTGTCCTCCATTTTATTACAGCAAAATGTGTTGGAAATTGGGGAACAGTAGCCCTTGATTGTAATCCGTGCTAAAATTTCAAACAATCAAAAGAGAAAGTCAGCTTTCTGTTGTACCAAGGCTTGTACAGAAATTATGCTTCCCTACATCACTGGAAAAAGACCCAGTTTCCAATCATTGGCTTTCTAAGTGGTGGCCTTTTGACCAAGTAAATCTGCTATCTCTTCTTGACAGAACTGGTTTTTTTTAATTCTTATTTGATGAGCTATTTATGCAGGTTCAGCAATCCTAGTTAGGGATGAAACACCTGCATATGTAGTTGTTACAGCAAAATGGAGAAGGCACAATTTCAGTAAAATCAGGAAATTATTAATTCATAATATCTCCCAAATGAGAGAAGCAGTCAAGATTAATCTGTGCTCAGACACTATTTTATGCATGAATTGGGAATCAGAAGGGTTGGAGGAAAATGCATTGAGACTTCCAGTTCAGTGGAAGGCAAAGGCTGCCCAGGTTACTGAATCCAGGAATGGTGAGTCAAAGGATGGGAGCTTAGCATTTTGCTTTGT
Source organism: Unio delphinus (assembly GCA_029339505.1). NCBI lineage: Eukaryota > Metazoa > Mollusca > Bivalvia > Unionida > Unionidae > Unio > Unio delphinus. The sequence goes on from JAQISU010001235.1 coordinate 17,406,391, forward strand.
AGCAAAAGGTCCACAGTCAACCCCCACTGGTGCAGATTTGACTTAAGACCTATGAGTTTATGAATCATTCGACATGAATCTATAGATTCCATCTGAACAGCAAATGGATGTCGGTTAGGACACTGTTGTAAGACCTATGAGTTTATGAATCATTCGACATGAATCTATAGATTCCATCTGAACAGCAAATGGATGTCGGTTAGGACACTGTTGTTATCGTTGTAATGTTTAATGCCATTTTTCAGCACACGATAGACTATACATGGCAGCCAGTATTAATGGTGGAGGAAGAGCCCGGGAAAACCCCAGGAAAGAACCACTGACACATGAGAAGCTACTGGCAAGTTTTCTCACATACCCACATTGGCTGAATCTGTTTTAGGACATCGAGCCAACCTGAAAGACAGACTTATCAATAATGTCCCACCTGGAGAAAAACACACATAAGAAGACAGATACCTATACAAAGCAGTTTTATTTATGTTTTATTGTTCTGCAATATCAGTACATATCAACTGCAACATATGTACACTTTATAAAATAAGTTAATATGAAATTAACAGTTCATTTTGTTCCTAAACTGCCTGGTGTTCAATTAAAAAAAATAAAAATTTTACCAGATTTCAGCCTCTATGAAGTCTTCAAAAACTAACAGTGCATCCAATAATACGTTAATTTTTTATCAGAAGATACTTGTTATGAAGATCTTACACACATCAAAATTTTTTACATGTTCTTCGATTGCACTATATATCCAATTCAACACACAAAAATTAGTGATGTACACAATGTGTAAAGTGGTACACGTGTTAAGCGAACGAAAACCATGTGGAATGTTTTCGATTAACTCCTCAATATACGGTAATTTATCCTGAAATTAATGTTATTTTATGAGGATAAAATCAATGTTATGAAGAGATATTTATTCAGTTACTGCATGATTATAAAGGAGTATTCAACACTAAAATCTGCCACCCACCCACCCTTTTGCCTTTGTATCGATCCTTTTATTGTTTTTTATTATTGTAAGTCCCTCGATAACTCGTGCCTCAGTTATAGTGTGGTCGATGTTTTTGGACCCTGATGTGCGCAAGATATCAAGGGAGTGGTGTACCTTCAAAGTCAATACATTTTGATACAACACTGTAACTACTAGTCAGGGCTGAGAAGGTCAAAAGGTCATAAACTACTCTCAGTGTACATATATAAAAAGACAGTGAGGTCATTTTTTTTTTGCTTTCCAAATAGAAGGCAAAGGTTACCTTTTTTTTTTTTTTAAGTGGCTTGGTCACCCACTTTGGTAACATGACCTATGTACATGTATAATAAATTAAATTTGAATAATAATATTATTATCTTCATAATTCTTTGAAGAAGTCCTTTAAAGGCTTGCATTTACGTGTTGTTCTATGGCAACAATAAGTAAAAGTACATTTTTATCACTTGTAGAGAACAGTGAAAAAATTTTGGAACAGTTTGGGATAAATAATGGAGTGCGACTCAAGTGTGATGATTTCTTACAGAACTATAACCTCACTATTGTCATATACCATAGGTAAGTGGAATTTAGAAATATACCATTATTTTAAGAAATATCACAGGATCATAACTGTTAATAAAATAATGTTTAGCTAAAAATTACTATACTTATGTATTAGGCAGTTAAGTCATTACCAGAATACGGTCTTGTACATTGAATTTATGTAACATTAAGTTAGGAAGAGCACCATGCCTGTAGTTGGATTCTTATCATTGAAAAATACTTGGTAATTTCTTCTTGACTTGGAGCAAAAAGTAATTAATATATATTGGATTTTTTTAGACAGATTTCTTATACCTATTCAGATTCACATTTAAAATTCTACTGTCTTGCAATAGTTTTACAGAGCAATACCAATAACCAGTATCTTGCAATTATTTTGGTGCACCATATCTGTAATTCCTTTTATATAAACTGCATTAATTATTTTTACAGTAATCACAGGGCTTGTATGGTCTTTGAAGGTCTTTGACAGTTAGGGAAAATGATGTAGCATTTTCAAGGCCTTGAAAGTTTGGGAAAATCAAGAAAAGTCTTTCAAAATTGAAGTAAACACTTTTAAATTGATACTCTGCACTTGGTGGCTGTGGCATCTTTTTCAAGCAATGACCACAGGCAGTTAACAAGTTGTTCTGCTGTTAGATGTAAGAAATTTGTTGGGTTTTCTTGGATGTCATGCATTAGTTTGGTTCTATTTATCATACAGAGGTTTCTCTTAGTAGCAAATAAAGGTGGAATAACAGAGTTTTCTAGAATGAAAAATTACAATAAGACACACTTTGCAGAAAATCCTGAATATTACCTAGGTCAAATTGAGGGCTTTATAATCTTGTTTGTCTATAAATGATTCTCTCAAGCACTTGTTGGATGTTTTCATCAAAAGAGCATATCATTACACTTCAGTACATCATTACACTACAGGCCACTAACAGAAAGTCAACACCTTCAGCATTGGATTTTATTTGAAATACCACAAGTTTATTCAGAATTGTTTTCATTGGGACTTTTTACAAATTCTAAGACTGTTTAGGATGTAATTTACATTACTATAAAAAAAAATTTTAAAAGTGTCACTTTGTGTTTAGGCAAATAAATTATTTGTTGATGTTTACAAACCTTTTTGGTTTTTGGTCTTTTCTACTTCTTGGTTTGAGACCATAGAGTCACAATACTGCTGTTTATAGAGATAAACTTGTCTTAGATATTTTACATGAAATTGTCAGCTCTTTTAGAGATGACATGTTTGCTATTGTACAGACATGAAATAGTCAACTCTGTTAGAGATAACATGTCTGCTATTGTACAGACATGAAATAGTCAACTCTGTTAGAGATAACATGTCTGCTATTGTACAGACATGATATTGTCTGCTCTATTAGAGATGACATGTTTGCTATTGCACATATATGAAATAGTCAACTCTATTAGAGACAACATGTCTGCTATTGTACAGACATGATATTGTCAGCTCTTTTAGAGATAACATGTTTGCTATTGCACAGACATGAAATAGTCAACTCTATTAGAGATAACATGTCTGCTATTGTACAGACATGAAATAGTCTGCTCTATTAGAGATAACTTACTTGTCTGTGCTATTTTACATGAAATTGTCTAACTTTTTACAGAGATAACTTGTCTGCTATTTTACAGACATGAAATTGTCTTCTATTTTACAGAGATAACTTATCTGTGCTATTTTGCAGAGATAATCTTGTTTGCTATTTTGCAGAGATAATCTTGTTTGCTATTTTGTAGAGATAATCTTGTTTGCTATTTTTTAGAGATAAACTTGAGGAAGACAAGGAGTTTCAGATAGTCGGAGATGTTTCTGAGATACAAGCCAAATGTCTTGAAGACAGGGAAAATGAAGACAAGCAACCCAATGGCCTCGCAGATAAACAAGGTACATGTATGAGTTGTGTAGCATCCAGGATTATATAGATACTTCAGATGGTCAACAAAGGCATGTAAAATACTAGAAAAGAATCATTTATAGTTTGTTCCGATATCTACATCTGTAACTCTGTGAATTTTCTGGTCTGCAGCATTAAAAGTACTTTATTTGCACACTATATATATATATATATATATATATATATATATATATATAAAGACCATTTGATTCAGCCTACAGTGTAACACAAAATTTGCTGAAATCAGTGGTCTGTTTGTATCAAATTACATCAAATTTTTTTATGCTGCCATGACCTGTTGAAGAGTGTTTGGTTTTTAAAGATTAATCAGTTCCCATATTCAGCTGTCTTAATTTTGCCTCCCTTTGATTTCTTTGCAGCTGCATCCCAATACTTATGCATATATACTTCAATTTTGTTGGACAATACACTTCTGGTGGCAAGTCTTGTTATTTTTATCAAAATACTTTATTCTTCATCAGGCCACTCACATCACAAACACAAATGTTTAATAGAAATGTTAAATGGTGGATCATTTTTAAAAATATAAAAAAAAGTAATTTTTATTCAAGGACACATTGTATGTCAAATCAGCATTCACAAGTAGTTAACCATTTTCGAGATCATGCTTTACCATGACATCCTCTACTGACCTATGTAGATAGTATATACATATATATGTAGATAGTATAGTATTTTCACTCTAAGACTATAATGTAAATGAATCCAGCAGAAAAATATACAAACTTTGGAACATTGACCTTGCTTATTTGTAATAGTGGCACTTAAATTTAAAATTATGATCACACTGATCTTGCTGAACAATTTTGAATGGTGACATGAATGTTTCTACTTCCAATATATTCCACAATAACATATCTTGCCAATATGTTCTCCCAATCACATTACATTAGGAGTATTAGCCTGCTACTTCCCGAATCCAGCCCTGCATTGTCTTGTACACATATTGTATCTTGTAAATCATATGCAAAGACAAAAAGCCATCATATTCTAGTTGCATTCACTCTGAAGTAGGGTAGAAGTGTTGTCCTCCAAACAAGTGTTAAAGTAAACAAGACCCAAATCAACAGAGAAACTTGGAATAAAAGTTGTCATTAAAAATCTGTAAGGTATGAGTAATTACTGCTCTGTCTAGGTGTGCTGCATTCATGTAGTTGAAATTTGGAAAAATGAAAAGAATGTCTCAATAGTTAGTTGAATGTCCAGAAATCAACAAAGGGAATTTGGACCACATCACAATGAAATGTATTCAAGATGATCAAATTCCACTAAAGCATAGTAACAATTCCATAAAGGAAATGTGAGAAAAAGTTTGATAGATGCATTATAACAAGTATACCTTTGTTTAGGCTTTTTTATTTACACATGGTCATCTTAACTAGCTTGTCATAGAATTCGGGTCAAATTCAGAGAATGTAATCACACTAACTTCATTTCTCTTTGCTCTATTTTTGTAAATCTCAGTTGTTCTTTTGGGTATGGATAAGATTTTAAAGCCAAGTCATCTACTATTCTTTGTCTTCAGCTGCAGAAGCAGCAACAGCAGTTGAAGATGAGGATGAGGTGATGTTAGTGGAAGAGGAGGAAATTCAAGAGACTACAGTCAGCAAGAAGAGGAAACTAGATGAGGGACCAGAGGGGGTGAATGTTGACAGAGCAAAGAAACAAAAATTGACCAATGATGTTGCTGAACATTATGATATTATAAATTAGAGGATAGACATGATGTGGAACAAAGAGAATGCAATGTAGGATCAAAATATGATGGTTTTGGTAGCTGTTAAATTTAAATGTAGAACTTTAGAACTGGAAGCTTAAGACCATTTCTGTAAAATATGTCAATGCAAAACATGGAGAAATAAGGTTTAACACTGAAATTTTAACACAAAATAAAGGGGGCTTTTATTTGAACTGGTAGAAAATACAGCATGTACATTTCAGACTGTGTTGTTCACCATCAAAATGAATGGCAAATATTGTATTTTGCTGTTGCAGTTTATTTGAAGCATATAATACACTGTAAAAGGAGGTTGTTTAAATATTATCAAAATTATTCAGACCTTAAGAACAGTTTTATTATTAAATTAAATTTGTTAGTTTATTCATGGTTAACATAAATGTTTTGTACAGTTTTTTTATGTGTCATATTCTCAAGAGGATTTAAAAACTGACAAATTAACAATGGTAAGATCAAAATCATCTCGTCAGAGCAGCATTGTGTTGAAAGATTTGACTGTAAAAAAAAAAACTTTGGACATTAACTCGTTCAGCCCCAATAAACTTATCAGTAACACTGTTACTGTGCCCTAGCCACACTAAGCTATGTCTAGCTGCTTGTGCCCAAGAGTGTTTTACCGGTTTAGAAACTTTTATAAATATCATGCACATGCCTTCACATATACTTTAATTTCTCTTCTTGTATCCAATATTATTCCATGAAAATTTTTACCAATTAATCCAAATGAATTTGCGTACACAATGATGTATTTTTCTTTCTGTTTGTCAAAAAAAAAAAAACTTTCACAATTTATTTACACACTTTTTACAAAATTATGTGCAACATTGTTAGGAATATCACATCATCAGCACTTAATTTCATTAAAATAAACCAGGAAAATTTAATATGTGATATGGTTTTAAACAATTTGTACATACATTTACTTGGCAATGTTCACATCCAGTTTTTGGTTAAGATAGAACTTTGTTCAGTAAACACATTTTGCAGATTGGATACCACGTTTTGTTTGGTGATACCAATATGCATTTTTAGGCATATGGATTTGTTTCGTTTGCGATGTCCGTATACAGTTTCTCTGGAAATAATAATAAGTGAAAAAAGATAAATTTCTCTTTTTTCCTTGTCAATTTGTCAATGTGTGTTGTAGGTCCATGATTCATTCCACTAAAATCATTGATTTGGACAGGCAGAAGACAATCGCTCCAATCTGCTAGATCGACAGAAACTATTCAGTCTCAAGAATCTTCAATGTCCCATTCAAAATCTCGCAAATTATCCAACTGTCGAACATATATTTCCTCTACTTACTCAATATTTTTGAGATCAAACCCGAAAAACTCCTCATTTTCGCCCTCACCGCTATCAAAAATCACTCATGCTTCCGCCATCATTTTACGATTTTTTAAGAAAAAAACACGTGTATTGAAACTGCTCTCAAGTAGTAATCCTTGGTTTCTGAACATTTAAAGTTTGCCCAAATGAAAGTAAATTCATTTCTGATTGGTTATAAGTGGGCCTGATTCTTCGAAAAGCCCCATTTATAACCAATCGGAGACTTTCTCTCAACCACACATTCAGAACGAGTATGAACGGTACCAGCCATTGAATGCAGAAACTAAATTACGAGCATAGACTGTATCGGGGCTGAATGAGTTAAGGATGAATATTTTATGTCACCATAAACTTTGTTGCATTGATTTATCCCTGTTGTTGGAGGTATAAAAAAAAGAGCCTGTACATGTGTGTAAAGAAGATTGTTTGTCAAACATGTGAATATTTATTACATTTCCAGTTTTGTCACCAATATTAGCCATCTTATAATTGTGTGTTAACATTATTGAAATTCTGCTTCAAGTCATTAAAGTGAAACTTTGCTTAATATTACTCAGAGAAGCTAGAAATTCTTGTGTCAGTTCTTTGTCATCAGAAAACTCTGTCATAATAATGCTGTAATGAAGTAAATAAATCTTTGTCATTAAGAAGTTCTACAGCTCATTGACCATAAGATCTTATGGGATGGCCTGTCGGTCATCCAGATTCCAGTGTTCATTATCAAGTTTGTTATCATCACTCTTCCTAAATTGTAGAAGATAATCGCCAAATTGAAGAGTTAATCCCAAAGTTTAAATGGTTCTAAGTTGTAATGGTACCACACTGACTTTCAAAATAGCTACCTTAGCAGCTGTTCTAAGAATCTTTTTATCAGGAATATTCCTAAATGTCGGGTCATATCAACATCAGTTGTTTTCACTAAAAGACGTCTTATAATGTCTGGTTGGTCTTATATGAAAATGGTGCCAAGATGACTTCCATGGTGGCTTCAACAGTGGCTATTTTCAGAATTTTGTTTCTGCAACTTGTTATGTCTAATTAGTCCTAATTGAGATGTTGTCAGTTGACACCCAATATAGTTGCAGTGGTGGCCATCTTGAAAATATCGCTGCTCTGCAATGGAAGATCATGCTGATAAAAGGGTTTTCACTGCATGAATTCTTACAATGTTTGGTCCTAAATAGAAATTGGCGCCAATCTAACATCAAATATGGCTGCAAGGTTGGCCATTTTGAAAGTCTTGTCACTACTCTCCTTTTATAATTTTATTCACATGGGGTTTTCACAGAAAGACTTGTGATGGCCATAAATGACAATGAAAACTTACAGTGATGCTTATATGACCTCAAAAATGGACACCATGGAGACCATTTTGAAATGTTTACCATTACTTCTCCTGAATGGATGGTCCTTTCAACATAGGGTTGACACAAACACATTTTTATTTAAGTAGGTCCTTTGCTGATCTGACTATCATGATGGTTATCTTGAAAATCTTGTTATCACTACTATTCATATCAGCATTTGGTTTTCACTAAAAGACTTATGATCACCAGTTGGTTCTAAATGGAACTTACGCTTATTTTATATGCAATATGGCCACCAAACATTCCATCTTGAAAATCTTAATATCACTGCAGCTTTTAAATGGTTGGTCCTATTGACATGGGATCTTCAGCAAAGACTTCCTGCAATATCTGATTACTCCAAAATGAATATAATGCTGATCTTACAATCAACAGTTAAAAAGAAGTGGTCTTATCTTGAATTCCTGGAAATCTTTACCTTCCAGGGTCATTAGAAATTAATCTATTCAATGATAATTACTGTATTTGACATGTCTTAATAAGCACGCACTTTTTGTCCAACACTGAGATATAATGATTTTTTTAGTTTACATTTCTCAATCACAGTGTGGCTTTAGGAAGAAAAGTGCTTTTTATTGCCAAAGTTAAAAACACTATAATTGTCACAGAACTAATAACAAATGAGACTAATAGCATCAATATATGCACTGGTGTTAGATTTTACACCAATGCATGCAACCCATGAAATATTTATGTACCCCATTTATTTTGCATTGTGTTTCAGTCAGCCATCTCATCATTTAGCATTCATCCTATTATTGTTTACCATTTATCATGGCAAACATTCTTTTGCTTTTCATTTATGCAGTTTAAGAATGGTTTGGAAATGAATTTGTAAAACTTTGCAATATTACACGATGGGAGTAATATGGAAAAAATCAGAATTTCTTGTTTAATAACTGATATTTACAATGCAGAGGCAAAAGATTATTTGTATTTCAGATGTGAATACATTTTGCAATAATATTCAGAGTATGCTTTGTTTTGTAGGTATACTTAAATGTTGTAGAACATTAGTATTGTTCATCATTATCTTGTGAAGTGCACGAGTCAGTCCTGATAATGTTTGGGACAAGCAAGTATGTAGTCTTCTTATTTTCTTTGAAGTCATGAAAAAAACAATTAAAATAAGAAAGTCACAAATAAGTGTCATTGATCGTTTTTTATCCAAACTGTTAAAGGCTCAGATGACTTGTGATAGAATAATGCCTCTTCACTTATTGTTGGTTGTTCTTTCGGGGTTTAATACCGTTTCTCAGCACAATATAGGCTATGGAGGAAGAGCCTGTGAAACCCTGTAAGAACCACTGACCCATGTGAAGCAACTGGCAGCTTACTATGTATGGGAATCCATGTGCACAGAGGTGTGATAGTAGTAGTAGGTAAAAACAAGCACTTTACACCACTTAACCACCTATGGCCCCCACATAGTGTCGTTACCAGATTCAGTTCATTTTTGCTGTGCTTGAAATCACATATCTAATAGTGTCGTTACCAGATTCAGTTCATTTTTGCCGTGATTGAAATCACATATCTAATAGTGTCGTTAACAGATTCAGTTCATTTTTGCCGTGCTTGAAATCACATATCTATCACCTTTTTTCATGCAATTGTCATTGACAGCAGCATTAGCTATGTTTAGGTGCTGTTACAGTTATTAATATCATATATCTTCTACATGAGTTGATGTATTCAACAGAAATTTTGGTGAAGTATTGTTACATGTTGAACATTTGTACCCACACAACCTAAGAGCTCTTCTGTTACCTAAATATGCAGTATAATACATCTAGAAAATGTTCACAAGAAAATCAATTCTTCTGGATACATGTTGACTAGGTTGGATGAAATTGCATATTGATAATAAGTGCTGTGTTATCTGTCTTTAGTATTTAAACATATCTCCCATGTAGATTTAAGTATTCTTTGCTGTGTACTGATAAGTAGATAATTTACATGTAAGGTGAAAGTTCAGTGCTATCATACCAAAAGCAGGGTGATAACAATTCTGCAAAGTGTCACAAGAAGAGAAAGGAATACGATTAGCAGAACTGCAAGGACAGAATAACTAATGTTGAGGTAAACAACATTTACGTGTTCTACACCATTATACCTGTAATATTTCAGATATAGTTCATCGAAGAGTCATTAAACAGAAAAGAACAACAAAAAAAAGCAAATGGCACAAGACAAAACATTGTGATATTGTGGACATTGCTATGAAAAGATACTTTGAAACCAGGTATTGACATATAAGAAAAGGGAAATAGATATTGATTGTAAGAAAATTCAAAGGAAAATGCAGTAGACTATCATATCTGTTAACAGGATGTATGTTATTTTATTATTTAAGATGTAAATTTCTGAGCCAGTAAGATGTTTTACTAACACACCTGTACGATAGTAGAAGAAAGGTAACTCCTAGCCACATTAGCATCTGCATTGCCCTGCAATCGACCATTTCCAAATGGAAAATTCCATATACTGACCTAAAATATTACATAAATTGGCATGCTCTATATAGTTGGCAAAATATTTGGAATAGAAAATCGACAATCAATCTTTGTAACATCAAACCCCTCTTTGGAAATAGGCATTCCTTGTGTAGAATAAACTATGGAGGTTTTATTGTGACAGTCGCATATAAGATATATACTTTTATTTACCTGACTTTTGCTCATCTCATGAAGAGTAAACCTCGACCATAATGCTGGTCAGCGACCTAAGTTTGTTTATATGAACTTGATTAATGAACTTTATGATGCTCTACCATCCCCCAAAATTCTTTGACTTTTTAAAAGTAAACTAGTTTCACTTTTGAATACATTTCCCAATCACATTACCACCAGGTATATAAGCCTGCTACCTACAAAATCCAGCCCTATTAAAAGACAAAAAATGCCATTTTCTGTTCATATCATAAACAAAGGGCAATAACACTGCTTAATACATATGAGACACCCAGGAGGTCGCAGGTTTGAAAACCAGTTGAGATATACCAATGATTTATAAAAATGGTACTAGCAGCTGCCTCGCTTGGCACTCAGCTATTAGAAGTTTAGTGTCGGCCTGAGTCAGGATAATATGGGTGGGACATGATGCGGCATGATGCCCCAGTGTGATGTGACTGAAAAAAAAATCTTTTAGTTATTTAAAAATCCAAGACACATACACTTGTTTGAGACACCATCTGTCAATCCAAACCAAAATTTGTGTTAAAAAAATATCCATACCATCCATACAGAATTTAGGAATTCTTTTGATAAATAGTCGTTTCTAATCAGGTGGTAAATAATAACCTTTGACTTTGAGAATAGTTTAGGAAATGTTTCATTTCTTGGATTTTTTAAATTTTGGACCATATGGCTATCGATGTACAGTATTGATCTTGCTGACTTTTCCTCACTCACCAAGTTTATATTTTTTTTAAGATTTTTCAGTTTTATATTTTATCTTGTCGTGTCAGTGTAACCTGTTGAAGAAGTATAATAAATTCAAGAAGTTCAAGATCAAGGAAGACATGCATGAGTTGTGCAGACCTGCCAACTCCAACGATTTTGTCGTAAGTCTTAAGAAAATTACCCTTAAAATACAGATTTACGGCATAAAAGCAAAAACTATGGAAAAAATTATAATTGCCAAAAATCTCGAACTTTTTCATCTGAGTTTTATTTGAATCCAGGTTTCATATTAGACGTGAAATTGGTCAGGGAACCAGACTAACTTTACAGTGGCACATCAGACACTTTAAACTGCACATATTTGTTTATGCAAAGCATCTGCATGATTAAACTGTTGATCATACAATTTTTTAAAAATGGTGTTCAGCAAGTGATGCATGGTCAAGACGAAAGGGAGAAAAAACCTTTTGAAAAGTTAATAATCAACACAGGACAAATAAAAAGGAATATTCAGATTCTTGTGAATAAAAGGTGGAACTGACACAATTATGTTTATTGGATATCACATGCCAATATGAGTATGACTTGTGGCAGGAAACACGATTGCCATAGTCATGTGAAATAACAGCAACAAGCCATTGACCTGTATATGGTTTGGATGGAACTAATATTTGTTAAACTGTACTAATGGTAAATAAAGTCTACATGTACTTACAAACTTTTCAGTTGAAAATAATGTTTATCGTCGCTGCATGTTCTAAATACCGAACTTTTAACTACATTTTCCAGCTTTACAATAGCAGTTTATGATATTTTCTTACACCATACTGAAAACTGGTCAAACTTAAGATAAAAATCATCTGTCTTACTGATACGGACTCGTCAGGGTTGGCAGATCTGGTTGTGCCTTGAATGTTCAAAGTGTATTTCATCAGTGTTTCATATAATCCATGAGTGTTATGGATCATGTCAAAGAAAGAGGATGAGGACGATGCAGAATTTTAAAAAATGATGAGAATGCACATTACATTTAGAGAAGGAAAAGGAAAGTGAAATGCAAATATGCAAATCCAGAGAGAGGAAAGAGAGGGGCAAGAGAGAGAAAGAGGAAAGTGAGAGGCAGATAGAAAGAAGGAAATGTAGACAGAAAAGAAACTAAAGGCAATTCAGAGAAAACAAGATTGGGAAATACAAAATCCAAATATAGATAGAAGAAAAGGAAATACAACATAAATTAAAAAAATTAGAACCTGAAGGAGGAGCACACTTCATCCTTTACATACATGTTCCAGTTTTGATGTTACCAGAAATATCAAGTTTGTACCTTTTCTCAAGAAAAAGAAGTAGATACCTTTTTGACTTTGAGAAAAATGGCAGGAATTTGGAATGGCCAAGAAAGTATTGGACTTTATTATTACAAAGTGTACTTATTGGTAAAGTTTTTGAAGTCTTCACTTCACTGTTAGTAGAACAGTGCCAGTTAATGATGGTGGTTAAGTAAGCAATATATCTTGAAGGGTTATGAATTGGTACCTGAGGCATATCAATAAAGATTTAGGGATTGTAGAAAAGAAATATGACAAATCCATGTCGAATTTGCGTGGGGACAAGAACACTTATTTGTTGGTGTTTAGCCAAGAAGGTTGATAAGATTTTGATAATGTCAGACAGCTCATATTAATCGAAGAATTGTCAATACCTATCTTCATCAGCAAAAGGCAAAAACTTGGGAAGATATTGAAGTCATGAAAAAAACAATTAAAATAAGAAAGTCACAAATAAGTGTCATTGATCGTTTTTTATCCAAACTGTTAAAGGCTCAGATGACTTGTGATAGAATAATGCCTCTTCACTTATTGTTGGTTGTTCTTTCGGGGTTTAATACCGTTTCTCAGCACAATATAGGCTATGGAGGAAGAGCCTGTGAAACCCTGTAAGAACCACTGACCCATGTGAAGCAACTGGCAGCTTACTATGTATGGGAATCCATGTGCACAGAGGTGTGATAGTAGTAGTAGGTAAAAACAAGCACTTTACACCACTTAACCACCTATGGCCCCCACATAGTGTCGTTACCAGATTCAGTTCATTTTTGCTGTGCTTGAAATCACATATCTAATAGTGTCGTTACCAGATTCAGTTCATTTTTGCCGTGATTGAAATCACATATCTAATAGTGTCGTTAACAGATTCAGTTCATTTTTGCCGTGCTTGAAATCACATATCTATCACCTTTTTTCATGCAATTGTCATTGACAGCAGCATTAGCTATGTTTAGGTGCTGTTACAGTTATTAATATCATATATCTTCTACATGAGTTGATGTATTCAACAGAAATTTTGGTGAAGTATTGTTACATGTTGAACATTTGTACCCACACAACCTAAGAGCTCTTCTGTTACCTAAATATGCAGTATAATACATCTAGAAAATGTTCACAAGAAAATCAATTCTTCTGGATACATGTTGACTAGGTTGGATGAAATTGCATATTGATAATAAGTGCTGTGTTATCTGTCTTTAGTATTTAAACATATCTCCCATGTAGATTTAAGTATTCTTTGCTGTGTACTGATAAGTAGATAATTTACATGTAAGGTGAAAGTTCAGTGCTATCATACCAAAAGCAGGGTGATAACAATTCTGCAAAGTGTCACAAGAAGAGAAAGGAATACGATTAGCAGAACTGCAAGGACAGAATAACTAATGTTGAGGTAAACAACATTTACGTGTTCTACACCATTATACCTGTAATATTTCAGATATAGTTCATCGAAGAGTCATTAAACAGAAAAGAACAACAAAAAAAAGCAAATGGCACAAGACAAAACATTGTGATATTGTGGACATTGCTATGAAAAGATACTTTGAAACCAGGTATTGACATATAAGAAAAGGGAAATAGATATTGATTGTAAGAAAATTCAAAGGAAAATGCAGTAGACTATCATATCTGTTAACAGGATGTATGTTATTTTATTATTTAAGATGTAAATTTCTGAGCCAGTAAGATGTTTTACTAACACACCTGTACGATAGTAGAAGAAAGGTAACTCCTAGCCACATTAGCATCTGCATTGCCCTGCAATCGACCATTTCCAAATGGAAAATTCCATATACTGACCTAAAATATTACATAAATTGGCATGCTCTATATAGTTGGCAAAATATTTGGAATAGAAAATCGACAATCAATCTTTGTAACATCAAACCCCTCTTTGGAAATAGGCATTCCTTGTGTAGAATAAACTATGGAGGTTTTATTGTGACAGTCGCATATAAGATATATACTTTTATTTACCTGACTTTTGCTCATCTCATGAAGAGTAAACCTCGACCATAATGCTGGTCAGCGACCTAAGTTTGTTTATATGAACTTGATTAATGAACTTTATGATGCTCTACCATCCCCCAAAATTCTTTGACTTTTTAAAAGTAAACTAGTTTCACTTTTGAATACATTTCCCAATCACATTACCACCAGGTATATAAGCCTGCTACCTACAAAATCCAGCCCTATTAAAAGACAAAAAATGCCATTTTCTGTTCATATCATAAACAAAGGGCAATAACACTGCTTAATACATATGAGACACCCAGGAGGTCGCAGGTTTGAAAACCAGTTGAGATATACCAATGATTTATAAAAATGGTACTAGCAGCTGCCTCGCTTGGCACTCAGCTATTAGAAGTTTAGTGTCGGCCTGAGTCAGGATAATATGGGTGGGACATGATGCGGCATGATGCCCCAGTGTGATGTGACTGAAAAAAAAATCTTTTAGTTATTTAAAAATCCAAGACACATACACTTGTTTGAGACACCATCTGTCAATCCAAACCAAAATTTGTGTTAAAAAAATATCCATACCATCCATACAGAATTTAGGAATTCTTTTGATAAATAGTCGTTTCTAATCAGGTGGTAAATAATAACCTTTGACTTTGAGAATAGTTTAGGAAATGTTTCATTTCTTGGATTTTTTAAATTTTGGACCATATGGCTATCGATGTACAGTATTGATCTTGCTGACTTTTCCTCACTCACCAAGTTTATATTTTTTTTAAGATTTTTCAGTTTTATATTTTATCTTGTCGTGTCAGTGTAACCTGTTGAAGAAGTATAATAAATTCAAGAAGTTCAAGATCAAGGAAGACATGCATGAGTTGTGCAGACCTGCCAACTCCAACGATTTTGTCGTAAGTCTTAAGAAAATTACCCTTAAAATACAGATTTACGGCATAAAAGCAAAAACTATGGAAAAAATTATAATTGCCAAAAATCTCGAACTTTTTCATCTGAGTTTTATTTGAATCCAGGTTTCATATTAGACGTGAAATTGGTCAGGGAACCAGACTAACTTTACAGTGGCACATCAGACACTTTAAACTGCACATATTTGTTTATGCAAAGCATCTGCATGATTAAACTGTTGATCATACAATTTTTTAAAAATGGTGTTCAGCAAGTGATGCATGGTCAAGACGAAAGGGAGAAAAAACCTTTTGAAAAGTTAATAATCAACACAGGACAAATAAAAAGGAATATTCAGATTCTTGTGAATAAAAGGTGGAACTGACACAATTATGTTTATTGGATATCACATGCCAATATGAGTATGACTTGTGGCAGGAAACACGATTGCCATAGTCATGTGAAATAACAGCAACAAGCCATTGACCTGTATATGGTTTGGATGGAACTAATATTTGTTAAACTGTACTAATGGTAAATAAAGTCTACATGTACTTACAAACTTTTCAGTTGAAAATAATGTTTATCGTCGCTGCATGTTCTAAATACCGAACTTTTAACTACATTTTCCAGCTTTACAATAGCAGTTTATGATATTTTCTTACACCATACTGAAAACTGGTCAAACTTAAGATAAAAATCATCTGTCTTACTGATACGGACTCGTCAGGGTTGGCAGATCTGGTTGTGCCTTGAATGTTCAAAGTGTATTTCATCAGTGTTTCATATAATCCATGAGTGTTATGGATCATGTCAAAGAAAGAGGATGAGGACGATGCAGAATTTTAAAAAATGATGAGAATGCACATTACATTTAGAGAAGGAAAAGGAAAGTGAAATGCAAATATGCAAATCCAGAGAGAGGAAAGAGAGGGGCAAGAGAGAGAAAGAGGAAAGTGAGAGGCAGATAGAAAGAAGGAAATGTAGACAGAAAAGAAACTAAAGGCAATTCAGAGAAAACAAGATTGGGAAATACAAAATCCAAATATAGATAGAAGAAAAGGAAATACAACATAAATTAAAAAAATTAGAACCTGAAGGAGGAGCACACTTCATCCTTTACATACATGTTCCAGTTTTGATGTTACCAGAAATATCAAGTTTGTACCTTTTCTCAAGAAAAAGAAGTAGATACCTTTTTGACTTTGAGAAAAATGGCAGGAATTTGGAATGGCCAAGAAAGTATTGGACTTTATTATTACAAAGTGTACTTATTGGTAAAGTTTTTGAAGTCTTCACTTCACTGTTAGTAGAACAGTGCCAGTTAATGATGGTGGTTAAGTAAGCAATATATCTTGAAGGGTTATGAATTGGTACCTGAGGCATATCAATAAAGATTTAGGGATTGTAGAAAAGAAATATGACAAATCCATGTCGAATTTGCGTGGGGACAAGAACACTTATTTGTTGGTGTTTAGCCAAGAAGGTTGATAAGATTTTGATAATGTCAGACAGCTCATATTAATCGAAGAATTGTCAATACCTATCTTCATCAGCAAAAGGCAAAAACTTGGGAAGATATTGCAGACAAATCTGAGTCATTCTGTAAGAAGAAACTTGAAGACCTAATGTTTCTTACCTTAAATATTTTCAGCATGTATTATGTTTTCCATTTCATGGTGGTTTTTTTTTTTTACTATTATATCATTATATGTTTTTTTAATAGGTTTTTCTATTGTTGTAAAACGCTTAGAGCTTCAAGAGATTAGGTGCTATACAAAGTCCTCATTATTATTATTAAGTCTTCCTCTCAGCAGTATTTTTTTTTTTTTGCTTGAACATTTCAGTCTTATACAAGTACTTCCAGATCTCAATCTAGCACAATTTTTAAGGATCAAACATCTAAGACGGATCGGAAATCCTTATCTCTTCCAAGATGCACTGATTTACTATAATTAAAAATATAAGTACAATTAAAAACAAGTCTTTCAACAATTAAATTTTCCAATACATTATTTTAAAGAAAGTAAAGAAATATTAAAATAATCCAATGTTAGATTAACAGCTTAACACTAGAAATTCCTAGTGTATAGAAAATTGTACGTAGACAGTATCTTACCTGTAATGATACAAGTCTCCTCAGAGTTCCGACGAAACAGCTAGTTCGATCTAATATCAGTACTCTTTATATAATTGTTTTGTTTCGTCAGAATCTCAAAGTGAGGTTTTATTGTATAACACAGGCCAGAAATGGTTACTAAGTACTTATTAGTCAGTCAATTAGCTACATCAGCCTTCTTAATTAATCACAAAGTATTTCTAATATTTATTTGTCTGTAAACTGTAAACATACCGATGGTACTTTTACTGACTATAACATCAAAGATAGATCGTTCTGCAATTACTCCTTGGTATATAATATCTACTTAGTGCTTAATTTATTCTGCTTGTATCAACTAATTGAAACAGACAATCAGTTTATGTATTATTTGCCCATTACCTATAGTGCACTTTTCTTGACCCAAAGATCGAAAATAGTTCCTTATGCGACTACCCTATCTACTTAGTGCTTAATTTATACTGCTGGTATCAACTAATTGAAACGGATGGTCAGTTTATGTACTGCTACTCTCTGGCTATATCTCATTCGATTATACAGATAGCCAACACATGTAGTTACTAAATGTCTAGAAGGTATATCAGGTTATTTTACCAAATCACATAAACAAGCAATAAGTAATCGTTCTTGTTTGATGGTTGTTTTAGAGTCGCAATCCTGTTCTTCTAACACTAATTTCTTAAACAACTAACTTAAGCTCCGGAGCTAGAGTTTTGCCTTAGCACGTAAGGGTCTAATCTTCAGTATAATAGCATATAATTTTGATAAATATAATTAAATGAAATCGATCTCAATATGTTTTAGTAGAAATTAAAAATTACTTTTAATATAATTTAGAAAATTTTTCAATCTTGTTACTTTTACTTAACATTCTAAGAAGATTATTGTGACATAACTTAAGATATACCGAATCAAATTTTGTTCCTGTTGCCTTTCACAATTTTCATGGTTATGACTTTAATAGTTTAAGCATTCTGCAGCAAAGATATAATAAACAGTCAGAACATTAATGACAACGATTTAAATTTAAGTGCACTGAAAAGTATTTGTCGGTGACACAAGGTAAGAAAAGATTTATTGAGAGTTTGCAGTTTATGGCTACATCATTAGACGAGTTTGTAAAAGACTGCGGTAAGTTTGATAATTTAACAAGATTTTGGTGACAAGTCAAAATTGTTAACAAGAAAAGGAATTTTCCTTATGACTATCTGGATGATTGGAGCAGATATGATGAAATGAGTTTACCAGCAAAAATAAAATATTTTTCTGTTAAATCTTGAAAGTGACAGCTTATGCTAAATCGATATGGAAAACATTCGGCTGCAAAAACTTCGGTGATTTTTATGACCTGTGTTATAATATACATGTTGTTGCTTGCAGAAATATAAAAAAAATTTAAGAAAAGTAAAAGTGTCGATAACTACGGACTCTACTCAACTTGGTACAATTCTGCACCAGGACAAAGCTGGGATGCATTACTGAAACATAGCAAACTAAATCTGGAGTTGCTGACAGACCAAATATATTCCGTTTCAACGAGGTGGGAATCAAAGGAGGAATAAGCATCATAACAAAATAATATGCAAAGACTAATAATAAATATTTACACTATAATAATATGGCGCCATCAAGTTTATATCTCGATGCCAACACTCATTACGGTGTCCGAGCCTATGCCAAATTGTGGTTTCAAGAAGAAAAGTGAAAAACAATTTGTTTTTATCAACCTGATAAAATCGTAATAGCGGGATGTGAGCATTCTGACATTAGTTATTTGTTGAAGTTAATCTTGGCTATCCTGTTGAGCTTCATGATAAGCATGATGATTATCCATTTGTACAGAATCGATTCTGATGGAATATTTGATGAACAGAGAAATTATTCAGAGGGTAAATCTAGTTCCTAATCTGCTTGACAAAACAATGTACACTGTAAAAATCTGAAAGAGGCACTTAGTCATGGTCTGATACTAAGAAATGTTTATCGAGTTCTAAAATTTGATTAATTATGTTGGATGAAAAACTATATCGACGTTAATACTAGCTGAAAAGCAGCTTCAAAATTGGAATTTTTAAGGGAAAAAAAACTTTTTCTCAAACATGAATAACAGCTTCTTCGGTATGACAATGGGAATATCAGAGATCAAGTCAATATTGAGATTGTTAATAACGTGGAACGTCATAACATACTGGCAGCATTTTTGACGATTTTGTTAATATGAAAATGTAGTAGCCATTCATAAAAGAAAGACAATCCATTTTATTATCAGTATGGCAGTACTTGAGATATCAAAGATGTACTGGTTCTACTATTGTTATGGTTAAATGGCCTATGCAGAACTGTTATTTACAGACACTGACTCGCTAATGTACAATACAGAATCTGATGATATTGATCAAGAGTTTTATGATAGCCAAGAATTATTTGATCTTTCAGATTATCCTAAAAATAGTGGATTTCACTGTGACAATAACAAAAAGGTTTTGGAAAATTCAAAGACGAAACAAATTGTGTTCATATCGTTGAGTTTATCGATAATTATAAGGCTGCGTTAGATGTTTTTTTTAGTTATGTAGAAATGACGTCAAATTGTCATAAAATTGAGACGGATGTTATTACAAAATCTGGCTTTTGTAATTTTGATGATAAAGGATACTGCTGATGGGATCAATAAAATTACGTTAGGATATAAAATGTCTGATATTGACTTTAGCAAGGTGGATTTTTTTCCATTGGTTATTACAGTAAATCTTGTGTGGATGTCAAAAAAAATCGGAATAGTAAAAAAAAATGTGAAAATATAAAATAAAACCCGCAGTAGTCTTATGAAAGAAGACTGTTTCTGAGCCAACCCTTTTTTGTATAACGACTATAATGATTTTTCGTGATCGGCCATTGAGTTAGGCAATTGTCTAAGAAATCAATTGTGTTGCCTCAACAAAGTCATCTTCGTTTTTGTTTTGCTAACTCAGGCTCTGTGGGTAAGATTGTCTCGTTGTCAAAGTACAAAGTAGGGGTTTGGCTCAGAAGCACACTTTTACAAGCCTACTCAGATACTCTGTACATATCCTAAATTTTAAAAAAGCAACGTTAATAACAGTAACAAAAGACAAATATCAATGCTAGTTGTTGTTATATCCGCAAGTGAATTTAACATTATGCTACCATTTTGAATAAACTTTGTATGGCTTTAATGGGAATCCAGTGTTAGTTTTGTAAAAGACCTGGCCTAGACTAACTTATATGAAATTTCTAAAGCTGAAATGAAACTGAGTGAAACACAAAAACTGGAATATAAATATAAAAATATGACAAAAGCTAAAAGTTGTAAAAAGAAAATACACCCAAATATGATTTAGTTTTAAGATCTTGCAAAAAATAATTTTAAAACTGATGCTTGGTTTCAGTTCTGCTAATACCCTCTAAAACAAACAGGTGATCACATGAATTTGTTCCTATTTTACAAGTTATTGTCTTTCATCACTATAGTTAAATTAAAGTGGATTGTAGGAAAAAGTAATAAATTTTCTGGTCAGCATCAGTCTCAATAGATCTTTTTGACATAGCTCTAGTAACTGAACAATCTGGTATAGATCAGGGATATTTTCCCATTAGGATGGCTTTTTGATCCAACCAAGGCCTTTTGGTTACAAGTGGATTAACCGCAGCCTTATCTCCAGCTAGGTCAATAAATGAATTCACTTGATGATTAGATAAGCCGCGATTCCGACTATGATTGGCCCTGAGACTAAGTCTGATGAGAAATGTACACGATGAAGAGGAACATGAACAAAGCCACACTTTACTTCCTGAATAAGAACATTTTCACTAAAAAACTTACCTGACAAAGGAAAAGTACCTAAAATATAAAACTCTTACAAGCTACTGTGTCAATTAAACTTTTAATAGCGATGGTAGAATCACCAATAAGTGATATAGAACCTTTCAACATGAATGGTTCATAATTATCCATAATAAAATTAGACTGGGTTTTGCTTGACCCAACAAATGTATAGTTTCCAATACTTGCCACAGAGCTTGACCTATTAGAACTAATAATAATTGGAATAATTCGGCATTTATTCTGTTACTTATATTTTATTCTGTAGCAATCATAAATAACGTTCCCTTTATTCTTACATTAAATGCACTGTCAGAAGATATGAGGATTTCATAACAGTATTATAAAAAATGTGATTCTTTAAATTTTGTGCTACATTGTGATTTGAAAGTACTCGAATGAGACTGATATTTGTTTTAATCAAGACTTATTGAGAAATGATTAGCAGTACGAGCAGCATTTGTAAAAACAAAAACAATTGACAAGCATATATACAGTATATATTTCTTTTTTTCTTTTTTTTTTTTGTCCGGTATTTTTGTTTCGTTCTGGAAGTTTAAATGTTTTACCCGGGTTGAATTGGTAAATAGTTGTGCCGCTTTATCAGGGGAGGCTACTCCAATAGTATGGCTACCATCCGAACGCCGGACACTTCATATTTAACATCGGAAGATATAGATGAAATATATGAACCTGCAGAAGACTCGTTTCTATTTCTGGATGCTTTAGAAAAAGAAATAACCTTTCTCAAAGAATTGAAGTAATTACTCATCATCAGTTTAAATAGTCATGAATACCGTTAAGGGAGATCGTTTCGATTCCTAATTTCCATGATTGATTTGGTAAATACCACTAAGAACTACAACAAAGCACTAAGACCTACAAAGAGGTACTAAGTGCTAAACTTTGGGCACTAACAACCATTATGTTCCCCAAGAAAATATAATTTTTTAAAATAAAAAAATCGATAAATATTGTTAATATGGACCTAAAAGATATAAACGAATTTTGAGTATCAGGAAAGACCATTCCGTATGGACCTCGGTTTACTGGTTGGTGTTTAACAAATATAAAATGTAAGAAAAACATAAAAACCAGAAATAAAACGAAACGAAAAAATAGAGCAAATAAAAAATACATCAACAAAAATTCGTTTAGAATAAAAAGAACAGAAAAGAAACAGAAGTAAACAAAGAGGAAAAACTAAAATATATTTCAGATACAATGGGGAATAAAACAATTATAAAACTATTCCCCTCCCCAAATTTTGTGCAGATAGTTCTGTTTTGGCAATACTGTTTCCATATTGTTAGCACAATCTGTTTCCTTTCTTTCTATCTCTACATTATGTTACTGTCTTAAGAAATAAAGAGCATGTATTTACTGTCTGACAGCATTAAGAAATTTTTAGAAACACTAAGAGTTCTAGACAGCAATTAAGTATTAGAAATTAACACTAAAATCTTTTGCAAAGAACTTTAAGTTAAAAATATACATGACATGCTGATGTAAACCTATCCTGAACACACGCATTTCAGACTGATTTCCATGTCTATTTCTTTGTCACTGATAAGAACAAAACATCCTTTTCACAGTATGGTACTGAATTGGAGGTGGTATTGTTATGAGTTGATGCTCGTAAAATAAGTAATAGAAAAGAGTGAAAACAACAAGATGTGTAAATTTTAACAAATAATTTATTCACTATATAACAAAAGATAAATGAGAAAAAAGAAGTTATTGTGAATTAAATCCAGTCTGTAATCCAAGAATTAAAAGCACAAGTCCTAGTAATAAAAAGTCCTGAATGAAACTCTATTCAAGTCCCTATTAGATCCAAAACTGAAGGTTATGGTGTGTTTAAATTCCAATGAATGCCTTTATCCAAGAGTTTTGTTGGAGCACTTTTGTATTTCCAGAGAAAACAATCATTTGAATTCAGTAATTTGAAGAAAATCAAATTCAGCCCAAACTGGTTACAACATAATACAACTTAGAGTGCTAGATGTTAAAACATGACTGGTAAAAATCCTTACAGTCACAAGACAATATAGTTCTCAGGTCACTCTAGCATTTCTAAACACAACCATTACCTAATGGAAAATAACATTTCAGAATGATCTTAATGAGCTTTGTTTACTTTTTACAACACAATAACCTGTTAAATTCATTTGGGAATCTCCCACAACCCTGAACCTGATGAACATATTTATCACTTCTTGTTTGCCTGAATAATAATTTGGTTAATAAACTCATACACATAGAGTATAAAGAAGCTATATTTAGTTGTTTACATAAATGAAATTTAAAAAAAATATATGAAAAGTTGTAAAGTCAAGCAGAAATGAACTCAATTTTGGATAAGGTCAAGTCCAGCAAACAATGTTACATTACAATATCACGTAATGAAATAATTTTAAAAAAGCTAACAGACAAACGAAATGAATTAAATATACATATAACCATTTTTCATTACTGGCTGATAGTCATTGAGATGGTAATCGGAACATGATTTAAAATACATTTTGATGTATAATCAGTTCTTAGAGTTAATGAGTTCGTGACGAAGAAATTCTTCTGTTATCACAGATTTCCCGTATCTTGCAACAGCTTCAAGATTACCCATGCCAAAAGCAGCAGTGTAAATTGAAGCACACACAATTTTTAATATTTAGATAAGTTTACAAAAGATTAAAAATATCATTATATCTAGATATAATTTACTTTGTCCAAAATTTTCATAAAAAATTTGAAAATTCAGCAAGTAATTTAAGACATTCGCAAAAACATGAATGCCTCCTGTTGATAGAATGCACAATTTGAATATCACAATGGCAATAGCATGAATACATGTATTTGCATTCAGTTTCAATTTATTTTAAGTGTTCAGTGAAATACATGTACCTTAATTAAGCAAAATATAAGGAATAAAGAAGTAGTTTATTCACTCAGGCTTCAATTTAAAATATATATATGCCTTTTGAATGAAATCAAAGTGTCCTTGCTTCAGAAGCAAAAATTTATTTCACATGAGCAATTAAGATAACGGAAACCTTTTCTAATTTATACATGGTTTAAATTAATAGAAATGTCAGAATTTACAAAGTGTATAAATTCCAATGTGCCTATGCCATAATTGTCTTATATTCACAGAATAATATGCATACATAGTCCTAACAGAGTTGTCTTTCCTGATATTCAAACTGCATTTTATCTGTTACAACCCATGTTAACAATATTTATCCTTTTTTTTTAGTACATGTACCATTTATGTTTTGGGGGTAATTAACTGCTTTACGATGGTATTAGTGCTCACATTTTAGCACTTAGTGCTTCTTAGTAGTTTTTTAGCAGTTTTTACCAAGACCCCATTATATGACAACTCGAAAAACCACATGTCTTTTTACTTATATATATATATATATATATATATATATATATTAGGGCATAACTGACTTTTGATCCGGAAATCGGATTCCACCGGATAGTATGAACTTCCAATTAATCGGAGTCGGACAAGGCAGGAACGACCGATTCGGATAATAAAAATAATAAAGTTGAATTTCTATAGCACCGTGTCTAACACTGCGTGTCATTCGATAGTGCGTTAATAAAAATAAATAAGAAGTCAGAAAAATCCAGTATGGTCAACACAACCACGCTGTGAGACAGTCTATTTAAACTGGCGGGTAAAAACCGGAAATGAAGCCGGATATGGTAAAGTACTAAGTACCATGCTAGACACGGCAAAACCAGATACCAGAAACCCGGAAACGGAAGATGAAATTTGTTAGAAAAAAAAATACGGATTTAGCATTTCCGATTAATTGAATCGTATCTGGAATCGGAAATCTTTCATGCCCAAAATCCGGAATCGGAAATCAGTAGAAAAATGCTAATCGGTTATGCCCTAATATATATATATATATATATATATATATATATTCCAAAAAATTCAGATATATTCAGATACTCTCAAATATACACTTGAAATGTATGCAAGGAGGTAAAGATCACTGCTATGTGAGACCACCTGTCTTGAGAGATCACATTCTTAGTGTACACATTTATTGATTATATAGCATTGTGACCTGTTATGAGAGACCACCTGTCTTGAGAGACCATAATTTTTTGGCATAAGAGGTGGTCTTTCAAGGCAGGTTTTACTATGTTTGTATGTGTGTGTCTATATATATAGTCAAATGGTACATTTTAGCATACATGGGTCAACAAGAACTATGTCATTAAATCATAGCTTGATGTAGGCCATAGCAGAGAGAATTGCAATACATTTATTTCCATTATAAAGTATCCTTAATTAAGTGTTGTCCTTTTTCACACTTAAAACAACATACACCATGGTCGCAGCAATCATCTCCAATTTATTTTACCGATCTTGTTAACAATTGCACACACATTTACAGCATCTCCTGTCTCAACATTTTACTTGCAATGAAAGGTCAAGGGGCAGTGGACAGATAGCATTGATTATTTTTACTTCATTGAAAATGGAAGAAACAACTTTTTTTTAGAAAATATCACACTGAAATCAAGTGTTACCCTTTTTCTATGGAACTGTGTAAACCATTATTATCTACATGAAAGCAACTACCAGACATACTACATAGATTGGGATTAGACAACAAACCAGATCTGATTTTCAATTCAATGAAACAGGATTTAGTGGAAAAGACAAAAGTAGGCAGAAAGTTATTGGTATCAAAAGCCAACAGAGTTACCAACAATAACATCTGGTCACATTACTGCACATTTATGTATATCTGCCAGTGGAAAAGTCCTTCCATCCTTTTTGATTGTTGATAGATATTTACCGCATATAACTTATAAGGAAGGTGTTCCAGGTCCCTGATTATTTGGATATTCTGCTAATGGGTATTTGGATGGAACACTCTTCACTCTTTGGTTTAAGGAATTTATTTTACGTCATGGTGGATAAGCAAGACCAGTTCTACTTATCAATAATAGCCACATAAGTCTAGATGTCATCAAGCTGCACGAGACAATCAAATATAATTATTGGAGTTGCCACCATACACAACCCACATTCTACAATCATTGGATGTGCAAATCATTGGTCCACTGAAAGCAGAATTCACCTCAGTTGCAGCTAACCATGGTTGCATTATCTAGAACCAAATATTAAAAAAGGCCAAGTTTCCAACAGTGCTGTCTTATGCCCTTGATCACATCAGCAAAATCATCATCTGATGAAGAATTACAGGCATCAAAATCACTCTGTCGAACCTGTGATAGTTATCTTGGAGTAAATCTTTTGATAACAAGGCCGCATACCTCAACATTTATCTAGCATCTTCCCAGCAGTGCCAGTTAAACCACAAGTTAAAAGAGAAAAACTGGTGTTAAATTTAAGATTACTAACATATGATGATTTTAAACAGAAGGTTAGAGGAGAATAAAAGGCAAGATCTAAAAGAAGGGCATATGAAGGAGAGATTACAGAGAAAAATGCATCAAATGGTACAAAAAGTGAATAAAGAGGAGAACAAATCAAGAAAATGTTTGTATGGAAAGAAAAAGAAATCTTGCTCTGATTTTGGTATATGTGGTATGTTAAGTCTTCTGATCCACCAGTGGAAGAGTCTGATGTTGAAAATGATGAAGATGAGGCAAAGGATAAATACAGGGTTCAGTGTTGCAGGTATCCACAGTGGTACCACCAATACTGCATTGGAATATATGCTAATGAATAGGGTAACATTGGCAAAAATGACATGAGTAGATCATCAGATTTCAATATGCGGCAACAAGTGGTACTGAAACTCTCGTAAAGTTCATTTCCAACAGTTTTAATGAATGTTCTTCACGTAACAGGTTGTGCTGCACATTTAACACAAGGAAAAATATTGTTAAAGACCCTGCTTTCATGTGTTCATGTCGTTAGTGGATGATTATAAAAGATCCAGGAAAAATTGGTGAGAATTGGTCTCCAATCGGAATATATATATATATATATATATATCTATATATATATATATATATATATATGCAATGCCACTCAAAGAAAGAAAGTGTTTGTGTTTTAATCCTGGCATGCGTTGCAATGCCACTGAAAGAAAGTGTTTGTGAAAGTGATCGGGCTTGAGCAGTGCAAACTCAAACGGTTTCCAATCTTGCTTCCCATTGCTCGTCTGTTTCAACTATTACATATTCACACCGCGATTGTTTGACATAACCAAGGCGCGAACCAAATGTAACTAAGTAAATGTGATGTATCTAAGGCGCCTACAGTTCACACCGAAGACACGCGAAATTAGGTATCGCTATAGACCATGTTCAATCACGTGACGTATTTAAGGCGCCTACTGTTTGATCACGTGACGTATCTAAGGCGCCTACAGTTCACAGCGAACACACGGTAAATGTCACAAAACTATATGAAATACACACATTTGTTAATTGTACAATTCAAATTGTTGTACTAATTCAAAAACCTTCGCGTGCGTGCACAGAACAACTCACCAAAGTTTTATCGCAATTGGATGAACGGTATAGGAACGCATACGACACAAACAAACAAACATTCATTTATATATATATAGTTTGTACACTGTATCAATGATATACCACGAGCTGTGTACATTTTTCAGTAAAATGAAATGAGGCTTGCTGAGTTTCCTTTTAATGAAAAATTGATACAAAAAGTGGTGTATCATTGATCCAGAGTAAATACTATACATATATTTTATTTATATCACATACAAATACATATATTTGCCCGTTAAATGGAGTTCAAGATTGATTACAAGCAATTTTCTCTATTGACCAAGTGACAGAACTCCTCATATCCCTTCCATGTGTGTCTGCTACAAAATGAAGTTCTGTGTCTCTCTCTCTCTTATCCTTTGGTTGGTTTCAATTAACTTTTACCATTATCCATAAGTCCATAGACATCGTGGGATGACACTAGCCAAAATCCTCTTTGCTTGTCTTTTCATAGATTTTCGCCTCTATCTTACTTTGATGGTGAAGATAGGGGAGGCAACCATTGGATAATTTCATATTTAATTAATAAAATCTATTTTTAGAACATTATAATAGGTTTAAGAAACAACCACAACAAAACATGAAATGCATCACAATAAAAGTACCACATAACCAAGAGATTGATTGTATAATGTCATCAAGGTTTACAACTTTGTATCATTGATTATGTAAACACTGTAGTGTAGATAAATCCCAAGGAAAGTGCACACATACTGTTGCAATGAACCATATTCTTTTAGGTTACTTTGTTTAAGTTCAGTTTCAAGGTTTTCATCCAGCCAAAATTCTTTTCCTCTCACACTCCGGATTTCTGCACATTTGTCCGATATGCATGAGAGGGGAGGAAGAACAGAAAACAAAAGATTGCAATGAAATTGTGTACCATTATTAAATTCATTTAGAAAATGGGGATTATTAATACTTTTTATCATTTATTTTGATACATGTACATCATTAATGATTAATGAGTGGACAGCACATAGTTGCAAGAATGTTTATGCACATTATTGTGTGCCATGGGTGGATCACAATTTGATATACCAATAGCCATGTTATATTTAATGTATGTCATATATATATATATATATATATATATATATATATATATATATATATATATATATATATATATATATATATATATATATATATATATTGTTACATGCTTAGGCTCGAATAAGCAGCAACACAGAAAGAGTGAAAACTAACAAGCTTGTAAAACTTTAACAATGAATTTATTAAGTACAATTATTTTCATAAAATAAATAAACTTACGGTTTTAGAGAATCAAATCCAACAAATATAGAATTCACAAAATAATCCACTAATGGAATTGCAAGTCCTGATAAATAAATGTTCTAATAGTTCCAGGTTCGAAACTTGACGATGTAATCCAAAATGGCTGACAATGTCACGTGGTACAGTTCTTGTTTTTAATTATCCAAATGAATATCATAAACAAATGTCCTTTTTCCAGATAATTCTTCTTTTCCAACGAATTGACACAAAATCCAAAATAATTAAACTCAAACAGATAATACACAACTTAATATTACAATAAGCCCAAAATCTACTAAAGTTAACTTCTAAAACACAGCTATATATATTGTAATTTCCTCGTAAACAAGAGGAATCATGTGAGTCTGGAAGGTCATGGAAAAAGTACTTTCTTCAAGTCACGTATTAACAGAATGAACCAGAAGGAAAAAATCAGCCACTAATAAAATGTTGTCCCCAAAATTAACCAATGAAATTGAAGACCTGTTGACAATGTCCAAAGCAAGGTCAGGAACTAGACCACTGTAAGCCAAGGTCAAAACTTGTTTACAGTAAAGTCCAGGTCAACTGAATTTTCTAGAAAAAATTCCCATTTAATGAATAATAAACCCTAAATGACAAATTTGGATCCAATAATTAAAAATAAATAAAATTAAATCCAATAGCCGTAACACCTTCCCCCATAAAAAAAAAAGAAAGGTTTATATGATAAAACCTTCTTTTTATCACAAACCAATTTACATCTGAATTTAAAAATTATACAATATAATGAATTATACACGGGAAAGAATGTCTACAATTATATTATCAAGAAATAGCCTCAAACTTTTAACTTGTCCATGTCCCACTAAATGTCCTAAAAAAAACACTCTAGCAAGGCAGAACTCACTTTTAAATAAATTAACAGTTAGACACGTATTAGTGAGTCTGTCAAAGAATTTTCCAATTGTTGCTAGATGTTCTCTCCAGGTGTCGTTGTAGATGATGACGTCACAAATCTCTAGACCAGTGATGAACATTTTTATAAGACGTTGAAATGGACTTTCTTTATATTGGTAGAGTCCTTTTGGAGTCGCATTGTTGAGTTTTCCTTTGCTCTTTCCGTAGTGGAATCTGCCAAAATCCTTTCAGAAGGTCAGAATTTGGTGACGTACTTGGCATTCCCAATTTTATCAATAGAATAGTCAATTCTTGTTAATGGGAATGAATCTGTTTTTATCACTCTGTTCACCTTCCTATAATCAGTGCACATACGGAGAGTTTTATCTGGTTTAGGAACAAGTATGCATAGTGAACTCCAATCACTTTTACTGGGCTTGCTTAAAAATCATTCTTCAGCAAATACTGAATTTCCTTTTTCAAGTATTCCTGTTTGAGTGGACTCGTTCAGCATGGATGTTGTTTGGAATTTTCAGTTTCAACGTCATGAAAATTTTGTTTGTCCTGGTAAGATTATCTGGACATAAGTGCTCATATAATAATAACTTTCAGTTCATTTCTTTCTTGCACTTGCAACTGTGAAAGTTTCTGGTCTAGATTTGTTTATAATTTCTGAATTCCAACAATTCGTCGCTCCAATATCAGTCGAATCCTGATGATATTCCTTCACTAAGTAGGACTGGTACAAATAAATTAATTACATATTTAACATGGCTATTTCTTTCAATACACTGGTACTCCTATAATTAATTTAGATCCCAGGAGCACTAATACTATAATTTAACTAATTCATTTTCTTCTTAACTTTGTAAGGGCCGTAATATCTAATTTGAAGAAAAGTAAGAAGAATGAACAAGAGTAACACAACTCCATTATCAAACTCAAAAGTTCTCTCCCTTTCAGTTATCTCAAACCATAGTTTCATTTTTAACTTTAATTGATTATTTGACTTGGTCTTAGGTAAAGAATCCACACAATCTACCATAATTTCACTGAATGTTTCATCAAACGTAGGAATCAGTTGCAGATGAGCCTTAGGTATCTTCTGATTGGTTTTTCCTACCATTTCACAAGTGTGACAAGATCTACAGTATTTGGCAACATCACTTTTGATTTTTGGCCAATAGAAGTGAGTTAAGATCCTGTGATACATTTTATTAATCCCTAAATGACCAGCCAAAGGAGTTTCATGGGCCAGATTAAGTATTTCCTGTCTGTAAGGTTTTGGAACTACTATTTGATAGTTCACTGACCATTCATCACCAGCAGGTACCTCGGGAGGTCTCCATTTTCTCATAAGAATTCCATTTTTAATGAAATAACAGACAGGAACTTCAGTGACTTCAGTCTCATTTATGGCCCTTTGAAACAAACAGGAGATCTCAGGATCTTTTTCCTGTTCAACGACAAGTGACTGTCGTTTATCACCCTGATTAAGAGAATGAGTTATTAAAAGATGATCACTATGATCAATACCTTCTGATTGATCTAAACCAAGAGTAAACGTGATCTCATCAAAAACCTGACCTATACAAGTGCCAGTTGAAGGAATGCTGCCTTCTGTAACATCACTCTCAAAATCATCACCCTGATTAGAATAAAGAGAATGAGTTGTCAAAAGAGGATCACAATGATCAATACTTTCTGATTGATCTAAACCAAGAGTAAAAGTGACCTCATCAAAAACCTGACCTTAACAAGTGTCAGTTGAAGGTATACTGGCTTTTTCAACATAAGCCTGACCCACGCATGTGTCAATGAAGGGAATACTGCCCTTTTCAACTTCATTCTCAAGAGCTTTCTTTACCATAGCTCTAGTAACTGTACAAGCTTGAAATATATCAGGGATTTCTTTTTCAATTTGATCAACTTTCTGATCCAAATTAGGCATGTCAGTCACAAGTGGATTAACCACAACCTTGTCTCCAGCTAAGTCGTTGCCTAGCAATAAATCTATTCCCTCAACGGGTAAAACCGAGACTGTTCCGATTGTCACAGGTCCTGACAATAAGTCTGATGACAAATTTACACAATGGAGAGGAACATTAACAAAGCAGCACTCTAACCCCTGAATAAGAACACTTTCATTAGAAGAAGACTTCTCAGATAAAGGCAAAGTACCTGATAATAAAAGACTCTGAGAGGCTCCTGTGTCCCTTAAAATTTTAATAGGGGTGG
Source organism: Unio delphinus (assembly GCA_029339505.1). Classification (NCBI taxonomy): domain Eukaryota; kingdom Metazoa; phylum Mollusca; class Bivalvia; order Unionida; family Unionidae; genus Unio; species Unio delphinus. Next base: position 17,438,779 of record JAQISU010001235.1, read on the forward strand.
GATTGGCTGAATCACCCAAAAGTGATACAGAACCCTTCGATATGAATGGTTCATAATTCTCCATATCAAAATCAGACTGAGATTTATTAGACCCAACAAATGTATTGCTTTCAATACATGACTGTGACCTTGACCTCTTGTAAATAAGAGCATTTGGAACTGGTCTATCTTGATTCTGTTGCCTATTTTTCAATTTGTAGCAATCAGAAATAACGTATCCTTTTTTCTTGCAAAAGTTACACGTCGGAAGAGACAAGGATCTAGAATCAAACTTCTCTGAAGTCTGATTTTTGAAAGTTGTGTTAGTTTGAGTTTTAGAAGGGCTTGAATTAGGCGGAAATTCTTTTCTGCCATTAAATTGTTGAGTAGAAGTCTTGTTAACAAAAGGAACTTTATGTGTCAAAGAATATTCGTCAGCAGCTCGAGCAGCATTTTCCAAGGTTTCAATCTTATGCTCCTCAAGATAAGTTTTAACATCACTATGAACACAGTTTTTGAACTCTTCAATTAATATAATTTGCTTGAGATTTTGATAATCTTGCTCAACTTTCTTGGCTAAACACCATCTATCAAACAACTGCTCTTTTTGTCTAGCAAATTCGACATGAGTTTGTCCAGCTTCTTTTCTGTAATTTCTAAATTTTTGCCTATAAGCTTCAGGAACTAACTCATAACCTCTTAAAATGCACTCTTTAACTACATCATAGTCACTACTTTGATGAACAGACAGTGAAGTGTAAATCTCACAAGCCTTACCAGTAAGTACACATTGTAGTAACTGAGTCCAATTCTCTCTTAGCCACTTTAAATTTTCTGCAACTTTTTCAAAAAGAATGAAATATTTGTCTACTTCTTTTTCTTTAAAAGGGGGCACTAATCTAATATTCCTTGCTAAATCAAAATTTTGATTTGAAGTATGATGGTGATTCTCACTTGCCAGCTCTAATTCTTTCATTTTACACTGATATTCCCTTTCTTCCTTCTCTCTCTCTCGTTCAATTTGTTTTTCTTGCAATCTTTCCTGTCTCTCTCTCTCCTCTTTTTCAAATTGTAATTGTCGTTCTTTCTCCCTTTCCTGAAATTCCAGTTTCTTAAACTCTAATTCAGATTGTAATTGTCTTTCTTTCTCCCTTTCTTGTCTCTCTCTCTCCTCTTTTTCTTTATCAATCAGCATCTGCTCTTTTTGTAATTCAATTTGTTTCTCTTTCTCCCTTTCCTGAAACTCCAGCTTCTTTAACTCTAATTCCATCTGGAATTTTAATTCTAATTCCTTTAGTTTAATGTCAGAGTCTGATGCAGACTTACTGACCAGAATCAAAGCACTTTGTTCCAAAACATCCTGTTCTACCAAATATTGGACCAAATTCTTTTTGATATCTTGTTTCGTTAAAGAAGCCTTCACTTCGGAAAGATCATATTTCCTGGCAAGTTGAACCAACTCGTCTTTTTTGAAAAGATCTAATTGCTCCTGGGTAGGATTAGAAAGAAATATTTCTACCTTAGATGTCATTTTGATACAAGCGTGTTAGCCTCACTAATGATTTGAAATTTTCAAAAACTAGGGGAAATTCAAAATTTAAATTCAAATTTATTTCAATCTCAATCTCAATCTCAATCTCGAGCCCCCAATTCTATGTTACGTGCTTAGGCTCGAATAAGCAGCAACACAGAAAGAGTGAAAACTAACAAGCTTGTAAAACTTTAACAATGAATTTATTAAGTACAATTATTTTCATAAAATAAATAAACTTACGGTTTTAGAGAATCAAATCCAACAAATATAGAATTCACAAAATAATCCACTAATGGAATTGCAAGTCCTGATAAATAAATGTTCTAATAGTTCCAGGTTCGAAACTTGACGATGTAATCCAAAATGGCTGACAATGTCACGTGGTACAGTTCTTGTTTTTAATCATCCAAATGAATATCATAAACATATGTCCTTTTTCCAGATAATTCTTCTTTTCCAACGAATTGACACAAAATCCAAAATAATTAAACTCAAACTGATAATACACAACTTAATATTACAATAAGCCCAAAATCTACTAAAGTTAGCTTCTAAAACACAGCTATATATATTGTAATTTCCTCGTAAACAAGAGGAATCATGTGAGTCTGGAAGGTCATGGAAAAAGTACTTTCTTCAAGTCACGTATTAACAGAATGAACCAGAAGGAAAAAATCAGCCACTAATAAAATGTTGTCCCCGAAATTAACCAATGAAATTGAAGACCTGTTGACAATGTCCAAAGCAAGGTCAGGAACTAGACCACTGTAAGCCAAGGTCAAAACTTGTTTACAGTAAAGTCCAGGTCAACTGAATTTTCTAGAAAAATTTCCCATTTAATGAATAATAAACCCTAAATGACAAATTTGGATCCAATAATTAAAAATAAATAAAATTAAATCCAATAGCCGTAACAATATATATATATATATATTGCAATGTCTTAAACTAAAATCTCATTTAGAGAGATAAAACCTGGATATGCTCGTATCCATGATAATTTGAGTGTATCATATACTTCATGTGTCCATCCTTTATTATTGTTGACCAGCCTATTAGTTGGAAAGATTCCATTAAATTTTGCCCATGTTTAAATCATGACTAGATGGTGTGTCAAATGTCATAGGCAGGCACAACTGCCACTAGGTTAAGTTCAAAGTAAAGCAAGGATTTTCTACATTTTCTTGAGACACGTTTTAAAATACTTAAGTTATTACGCTTGAATTAATTAAATACCGTAACCATGACTTCGCGTCTTCAGTCTCAAGGTTAAAGTTTTAGTCGGGGAATAAGAAAATCTTTGTTGTGGTTTGCACTGTGACTAGAAAAATGTAACTCTGCAACTGGGATTTCCTTGTCTTGTGCAAACTCTGACATGTATTTTTTTTCTCTTCCAATTGTTTTTTCATTGAAATTAGAATAACCCCTCATTTTTCCGATATATAGTTAGCAGATACAAAACACAGTATTCATTAGGTACTATTATTGCCACTCACTCTGTACAAGGTCATCAGGTTTTGTACACTTTTATGAAAATCTGAATAATTATCTAAGTTGTAGTTGTTGTAGAGTTTAACGCCATTTTTCAGCACAAGATAGGCTATATATGGCAGCCAGTATTAATGGTGGAGGAAGAGCCTGGGAAAAACACCGGAAAGAACCACCAACCCACAAGAAGCTACTGGCAAGCTTTCTCACATACCCACATTGGCCGAATCCGAGACTCGAAGCCGTGCAGATAGAGGTGAGATGGCAGTGATCTGTAATGGAGAGCGCTTTAGACCACTCGGAGACTCGGAGCCCCTTAATTATCGAAGTAGATTCTAGCTAAATATGCTGCTTTTAGAAAAGAAGCAAAAAAATCAAGACAAATGTTATAATTGCATCAGAGTCTTGTGCCATGTGCCTTTATTTTAGTAAACATGCGTTACTATGATGATGTTATTGAGTCTATGTACACAAGTTCTATGCGTAAGAAAATAGAGACATAAAATCATTTGATATTATTGCTCTAGTATCAGATGTCATGTGAAAGTAGCAATATGTAATTAAAATCTTCTATACGGATAACTTTGAACTTTCATCAATTCTAATTTGAAAAAAATTATATAGTGGGCAGTGGTATGATAAAGTATACAACTGAGTCTAATGAAGTGTGTTATGAGTGTAAGATTTCTAATCAGTGATATTCTTGGAACTTAATATTTTCTGTCATGAAAATATGGCAAGTGTAATTAGTATTGGTGCAATGATATGGTAAATGGAAATTTTCTTATGGAATACAATGTGGACTGATGAATGAACCAGTCTAATTGGAAAGTGCAGGAATATTCATTTGTTTACAATATTTGATTAAACTGGACTGTTTGGGGTTGTTTGACTAAGTTTGAAGAATTGAGGTCAGACATAACATATTTCTAATTGTTACTGGCTTTGCGGATGCTCTTGAGAGAGTTTGATTTTTTTAAATAGCCATTGATGTGCAATACCTTTGTGTTTGGAGTTTTCTGTTATAGTTTGTTCCACACAGCATCGCAAATATTATCCTGTCTGTAGATCAGTAAATTTTCATTCAAAGTACCTAATTTGTTTTACATGAAGTATTTAAAACTAATTAGATACTTTTAGCTACATTTAGTGATAATGACCTGAAAATTTACAAATAGAATAAAATTTGCCATGCTGTGTATAGTTTCTGGCACAATACAAATAACTCAGATTGGTGTGTGTGTGTGTGTCTTGTTATATATTTGTTCTTGTTGTTTGATTTTATAATAATTCCTTCGTGCTCAGCAGAATTATACAACAGGGGTTTCTTCTTTTTAGAAGTAGTTCATGGACACCATGATTGAGACGACCTGACTGAAACATCTAGACTGAGATAAAAAAAAAAGTAAGGTCAGAAAAACAGCTAGATTTCTCAGTTGCATGTGTGATTATGTATAAATCAGTGATTTCTGTCCATGTACATGTATAACATCTGAACCAATGAAGGTATTGTCATGCAACAATAACCAGATGTATATCTAGATTTGGTAGTGTCTAGTTTATTCGTAGTCATACATACCCATGCTGCCATGGATAAGGTCAAAAATAAATAAAACTTTTTCTGCCAGTAATTTTTAGTACCTACTGGTCATAGAATGGAAAGCATAATTTGTAAGGGCTATATTTAAATGGTGTTCAATAATCACAGTAATTTAATACTTACAGCAAGTTTTATCAAATTTAACTTATATAAGTAATTATGTAGAGAGTGCATATGTATCTATCATATAACATCATGTTGTAACTGATGTCTTTTCTCAAAGAAATAAAATTAGGCTGTAGTTCAGTTTTGGTAAATGGAGTGGGGAAAATTAATAAAATGAAATCTCATTTTGACTAGCTAACCCAATTCTTTTAGCATGAAACCAGAAACATACATATTTTTTATAAGCCTATTAGACATTGTGACAACAGATTGTCCCTAACTTTTATTTTCTACTCCACAGTTTCAATAATTTTATGATTTGTTTTCACAATTTACTTTTACAAGCTGATTATAACAATAAATCAGCAGGAGAGTTATATTGTTATAGCTACATTTTATTTTAATAAGGAGTAGAGGAAAAATTCTGAATGTTAACTACTCCATAGTACATACATTTTTAATGGAGATTTTTTATTGGCACAAGCATTGGGAAAAATTAGCCACTTTGCACTAGACATGACCTTTATTTAAATATATACAACAAAGTGCTTAAATATAAGTATGTATACAAAAGAAATATTTGCTATCAAGAAATTTTGAATGACGGGTTCCAGCACAGTGTATCTTTACATGACAATGTCTTATCAATGAGGGAAAACTATATATATCAGTTATTTGTTTGTGTTTGATGCTAAAAAAGGTATTGAACATTTCTTTCAGTCCTATTGTCTGTGTTGAAGTTGGATCAGGCTCTGGCATTGTGATAACTTATCTGGCCCAGCTTCTTGGAAACAGCTGTTTGTATCTGTAAGTTTATTAATTTTATGTATATTTAATTTAAATGTCTGTTTCTTAGGGTTTTTTTAAAGTTAAAATTTCATTACATTCTATTGTAATGTAACATTGTATGTTGGACTTGACTGTGTCCAAAGCTGAGTTCATTTCTGTTTGACCTGATTGACTTTTAAAAATTATATTGTATTAACAACTAATATATAGCTAATTTATTCCCTCTGTGTATGGGCTTAATATCAGGATCAGAATTAATAGAAGAGGGGTCTAGATTTTGGAATTTTCTGAGTTTAATTCTGTTTATGTTTTTTTGTGTGTAAACATTAGGATAGAAGCTTATTTTCCATTAGGTAATGTTTTTTTGTAGAAAATGCTAATTGTATTAGAGAATTATATAATCTTTAAATTGAGAGGATTATTTCATTCATGCTTTAAGTCTGAGCACAATCAAATTGTATTATATGCTGTGTGCAGTAATTTTGGGCTGAGTTTTATTTTCATCAAATTATTGAATTCATGTGATTATTTTCTCTGGAAATACGAAAGTGCTCTGATATAATTCTTGGATAGAGATATTCACTGGAATGTATAGTGAATTCAAACCTGGAATTATATAATGTGATTCAATAAAAGACTATTGACACATCAACACTTTATTAGCTACCACAGACTCATCATTTTCAGTTTTTGGATTTCTTCTGGGCTTTTACTGAATTTTATTTCAGAATTTTAAATTACTAGGACTTATGTCTGATTATTTTGGGATTTAATTCACAATACCCTAAGTTCTTTTTTTCTCATTTTCACTTGTATTCTAGGGTAATAAATTATTTGTTAACTTTTCAAAGCTCATCGTCTTTCACTCTTTTGTGTGACTTATTTTAAGATCATAGATTCATAACACTTATCGCCAAAAATGGTATTCAGACTTTTTCTAATCACTATAGAATTGATTCTGTATTTGTTACCAGTATGTATGATGATAAATTGACTTTTAATAAAGCAAGTCTTGCTTATTCAGATGACATTATTTCATGAAGTACAGTTGTATGAGCAAAACATTCATTCAAGGTCATTCCATTTAAAGGATGTTGGCAAGCCTAAAGAATGTGTTAGCGTTGATGTCTTTATGTAAAACTTACCCAGTTTGCTAAGGGCATCAAAGAAAGAAGACATCAATTGGATGTTAGTTCCAATTCGTTTCATTTGAGTAATTCTAGTTTAAAACCCCCATAAATTATTCCATTTAACATTTTGCATGAGTTGATTACATTTGATACCATGTTTAAAATCTTGTTTCATTGTGGGGTGTATTTTATGGCCATGCCCATAAAATGCTAAAGATAATTTGATGGATTAGCTTGAATCATTGCTTATTTCATCATCCATGATTAACTACTATAGAGTCCAATTACAAACTGCACTAGATCTGCTGGGGCATTATGTGCTGGCAGTTCAGGATATGTGAAGTTTCTTAGGATTATACAGTAGAACAGGCAATATAGACCCTGATTTGCAGGCACATTTTATATTGCTGATCAGGGTCTATGTTATTTATATTTGAACAGTACTTAAAAGTGAGTTTTCATAATAGCTGATATCATTCTATTCTTATTATGATTATCTTGATGTGTTTGTTTTCTAATTTTGGCAGATGTACAGACATTAATCCTAGAGCAGCAGAGGTCAGCAGAAAAACAGCAACCATAAATAAAGTTCAGGTTGAGTCAGCTGTATCTGATCTGGTAATGCATTTTTTATTTGTTATCATTAAACTGCAGTAATCTAATGCCAATGTTGGTTAATGTTTATTTGTGTCTTTATACAACTCTAGAGATTTGTATTCAAGATTAGTCATTCTCAAAGAAGTATTGAGTTGATCACTCAGTACACTTCTCTGTTCTCATAAGTTGTTTTATGCACCTTTTCTGCAATGGAGACATCTGTATTTGATCCTGCCATTCCATTTATGTTCTTACATCCTGAGAAGCTTGTTAGCAGGATTGCATAAAACCAACCAAGTTAGACAAATGAAACAAAGCAGGCATATTTGTATGCATATCTACGATGACAGGAGTAGATTTTCATTCAGCTAAATTATATTTTTTAATTGTCTGAACTCAAAAACCAGAATGATTTAGAAAAAACACTTTAGGCACACAAATGAAATTTTGCCTTTATGGAAATGTAGATGACCTAGATAGATTTTCATGCCGTAATTTTAAAAAATCAAATTTCTTTTGACATTTTTATTTTTGTTTGTTTGGTTTTACAATGTTGTACAAACACAGATCCATCCTGCAGTAAATGTTCATAGAAAACTAGGAATATAGATTGCTTAAGAACAGACATCAATTTTGTTTTTTGTTTTTTATGGTTTAACGCCATTTTTCAGCACAATATAGGCTATACATGGCGGCCAGTATTAATGGTGGAGGAAGAAACCGGACAAACCCCAGAAAGAACCACCGACCCACGAGAAGCTACTGGCAAGCTTTCTCACATAACTACATTTGCCGAATCTTAGACTCGAACAGACATCAAATAAAAAAATCTGATGATACTACAATCATGCATCACGATCCGAACACTAGGATGTAGTTGTTTTGCACATGATGTCATGACATCTTAATATCCCAGATTTCAAAATGGATGAAGATTTAAAAAAAGAGCATTTGACAACTTTGTAAAAATTGTGATTGAAAGAGATTGGAGTTGTACCTGATAAAGAACAGTAGTCAAAAACATCATGTGAATGTTTAGAACTTTAATTTAAGTTCTCTTGCTAAAAAAATATTTGTAATAATCTTTTTCTGTTTCTATGGTGTTAAGAGTAGTATGTCTGACAAAGACTGCCTTTGGGGCAAATAGATTTGAGTGACACTATTTTTGACTTGTGTGCTTGAACATAGGTGTGACAGCAGCAGCAATATTAGTTAAGGTTTTGGTTGTGCACGGTTGTAAGTCCCAAACAACCCTGATCCCAATCATGCTGTGACACTAGAATCAGGAAGCTTTGCTTTGTCATATTTTTACTCTACCCCCCCCCCCCCCTCCGCCTTTTATATAACCATGCTCAATATTATTTGAAAATCTTGTTTAAGTTTATAAAGTTTCCCTGCATTGTCATAATTCCTATATCTTGGAATGGATTGTTGTTGACATACAGGTACTTGGACTGTTGTCATACATGGACTTGGTCTTAAACTACGTAACAGAAAGAAGCAAAACCAACAAGTTTTGTAAAATTAACAAATACTTTATTTTCCAATAATACAAAGTGAAAACTTAAGAAGAACTTACAGATTGTGAATAAAATCCCAAACAATCCAAACTTATCACAAGTCCAAAAATGTAGAATATTCTGAATCAATTCTGAATTTCAATAGTCTTAACTGTCTTAATGTATTACAATCATCCGGAATATCTTTTAATGTGTCATCAATAATCCCAAAGTAGTTTATAGTCCAATAAGCTTTATTGATAAATTGCCCTGTCACCCTGAAGACACCAGCAGACATTTCAAAAAGTATGTAATATCTTGTCACATGATAAAGGTTGCTAACTTAGAAAAAAGTATTTTATAAGTGGCTCAACTCTCATGCATGCCATTGTGATCTATTTAATGTAGAGACAACAATGATTAATATAAATTTGATTGAGGTCATGATACAGAAACACTCCATTTATTTTTTGCCAATTAGCAAGTGCTTCTTTATTAAGCCCTTGATTAATTTTCTAAATATGGATGTTGACTGAAATTTATTACTTAACATGAAAGTTAGTGGAAATTAAGAATTCTTCTTTCAAATTCAAATTGCTGATATCTTTGCTTGTTAAGGGTAATTACATACTTACAGAAATAGCTGCTGGATTCTTTACTTTGGCATGACATTGCATTAATAAATAAATAATTAATGTTGTATAGCTTTGAAAATATTATGATCTTCGATGAATATAACACTGCCAGACAGGAAAATAATTATTTCAAATAATTTTACATTTTCTTTCTTTTAACGTCTCCCATGTTCAGCTCATAAATATGTGTGATAGCATGCTGAAGATTAAATTTTCATCACGTTAAAATGATGCCTGGATTACAGAAAGGTGGGACTCTAAAATATGAACACCTTTTAAAATTCTAGTATCTTTTTGCAGCTTCAATTTCAATAGTTGCAAACCTTGTGTCATATTATATATTTATCTAATAGATAATATACTATAGTCTTCACCATATACATGTGAACCTCCCAGCACAGTAAAAAGTTGTTTAAGTTTAGGAATGCCTTCTGTCACTCACTGAAATCTCACACATACATAAAAGCATGAGAGAAACTAATTAATACCTTTGTTTTCATATTCTGATTCCATTGTAGTACATTTATGGTATTAATGCCTCTGAACTGGCTTAAGAAAGGTAGGACTATGTAGTTGCTAATTTCACCCTCTGATCCTGTTAGCATGGTTGTTTGACATCATTCTTTTAAGTTTGGCAATGTGGATTATACTATGTGTGAGTAGAAGAAATTCAGAAAGGACTAAATAAACTTTGTTGATTATGGTTGGGTTACTAAAGAGACCATCCAGCATGAAACAATAAACATTACTTGGAATCTATTCACATGGTATTTTCTGATTCAGTGCTGTAAGTTGTTGAGATGGATTAGAGTCAAAAGTAATTTAGACAGGATAAAGATATTAAGTGATTATGATTGGATTACATAAGCGCTCAATAGGCATACCACAGGGTCAGTTTGACTTAGATATTTCACAATTGTCAAGATGTCTAAGTAGGCCAATGTCAGAATATCAAAATCCAAGCAACCGAAATATCACAAAATCCAATGATAGTTGGAAACATGAATTTCATTTGTTGCAATCATGTTTAAAAGATTGTGAATAAAATCCCAAACAATCCAAACTTAACACAAGTCCAAAATATATATGCATTTTGGTCTTTCTGTAAAGCTGATTTTAAAGTTTGTTTTGGTGTCAAGAATGACTTGACATGTCATGCAGAGTTCATATGACATATAAGTATACTAACTACAGCAACAAATATACCATCACTGAAATCCAAGTTCATGAAATGTGAATCAAGCTAGATATACCAAGATACTTATTTTCCAACTTTATACTGAACATAGTTTCTCGTGAGTGACTATCTGGAGAACGTGACCAGTGATAATGATGTTTAGGCAGAATTACCATTACATTACCATGAATGAGTGCATTGCAGAAACTGATATGAACATTACTGAACTGATTTAATCCTTTGTAAACATGAGAACCAAATTAATGTACATTTCTCTAACTGCCGTTGTGATCTGTAATGCCGAGGATGAATGGGTCTTTGTCTTAGTTTATAATACTACTAAGAGATATTCATTTACCAGATCTAATTGCCATTATTAAAGTTTGGTGATGATCACTATAATGATAAAAACAAAAGTGTCTGTAAATTAGGCTTAAAGTTACAAAGGTGTGAAGGTATAATGTATGTATTTGTAAAGAATCTTGCTGCCATTCAAACAATATTAAAATTAGACCCAAACAGGTACTGTATGATCTTGTGCTGTTATATATCAAGGAGTCAACAATCTGAATTTACCCACAGACTGGAAAGGATTTAAACTCCTTGGTGGAATCAGTATAAATGTACTGATATTTCCACATTCCATTGCAGACACTAAAAAGGACACATCCATTCTGAGGAAAATTCTGGCTGACTCTTAACATTACAGCATTGCCTGAGTGTTAAGATCAATATTGTTGATGACTGCCACCTATATAATCATGCAATGATCTAAGAAATGCTACATATGATTGTGGTACATATCAGCAGAGTATAAATGGCAACACTGTATTGTTAATGGATTGATTTAAAAAGGTGATGTAAAAGTTCATCACCTGCGCTGTCTTTTCAGTCACTTGTATGAACATGATATTTTCATGCATTTGACCCATTTTTGCAAGAAACTTGCATCAAGTACATCAGGTAAATCATGGATGTAGTTTAATGGAGATGTCTGGTGCATTGAGTAAATCAACTATCGAGATAAGGATGTGTACATGTTACTGTTGCATCTCACTTATCCCAGAGACAAGTGCTTGGGAAAAAATTCCTGACCCCTGATGTACATAACTTGTGTTGCTTTCAAATTTCAATATTGATTTCTGACATATGAATTCAAGTATAAAAATGTGAAACTTGTACCTCCAGTCTTTGAAAAATGGGCATGTACATTTTAGATTGCAGGGATGTAGACAAGTTTAAAGTGCACAAAGCTATAGACTTTTAGCAACTACTTATCAATATCACAAATTCAGTAATATTTGGAAATTAGACACCAAATATTGTAATCAATGATAATTCAGCCATATGTTTTTCATATTTAGGCTGCATTCATTTCTTTCACATGGAAAATATATTTGTGTATTTTGCATTGACACAGTGAGAAATGATATTTGTGAGATTTTCTATTGATGCTCAATATTTCTTGATCTTTTATGTAGATTTCTGCATTTCAAGATGGACTGAAAAACAAGGTTGATGTTCTCCTATTCAACCCACCATATGTGATCACCCCACCAGAAGAGGTTAGTTTATAAAAGGTTAAGTACAATACTGGTTTTAACAGCCTTGACAAGTAATTGAATTTAGGGGACAGAGCCTTCTAAAATTATCAAAAGTCCTAAATATAAGATCTATTTTCCATGAAACATTAGTCATAATATTGGTGCAATTAATATTTCTGTTGAAGACAAGCACATTTATATCATCCTTTCCATAACCTTTCATTATAGTATTTATGGAGGTATATTTAGCTTGCTTCAGTGAAGTACTGGAAAATTATTGTATTACAGAGTAAAGCAATACTACCACCAACACTGTCATCAGCCACACATATTAGAGTAAATACATGTGTACTGCCAAGTTGCATTTTGTACCATTTTATTTTTCCTATGTCATTGGAAGTGGCTAGGTGTGGGTTTCATACCAAGTACACCCTCGGGAGAAGGCTGAAGTGGCTGACATTTGTGCATACATGTACATTATTCGTACATTCTTTGTTACGTTACATTTAATTATTGCCTTGTATATACAAATACACACACTTATACCTGGAATCATGAATGTTGCAGAGCAGATGCACCTTTATGAGGGCTACACCCTCATTGTAAAAGTAGGCCACAGTGACCAATTATTTTGTGCTTCACTGACTTGCATTTTTTATGCCCACATAGGTTTGTTTGTGTGCTGTTTATGTATTATCCAATCTACAAAGATGAAACTTGGAAGTGGGTATTTCTTGTAGAGCACCACCCTTCATTGTGGAAGTAGGTCATTACAGACCATGATTTACCACTCTAGAGGCCTAGTGGTTAGAGCATCCACCTCAGGTTGTGTGTTTGATCCCTGGATGAGTCATACCAAAAGACTTATAAAAATAGTACTAACAGCTGCATTGCTTGGCACTCAGCATTAAGAGATTAGTGTTAGGGCTGGTTGGCCTGGTATCGTGATAATGTGACTTGGTGGGACATCATGCTACATGTCTTTCACATGATTTCCCAGTGCTAGACATCACTATAAACTGCTGCACTGCAGACATTATAGTGATATAACTGAAAAATTGTTAAAGCTACATTAAAAATCCAAATTACACATACACCACACACACAGAGACCACAATTTACACTTTACTAACTCGAGTTAAAATTTTGTGTCTGATGTTCATTTTTCAAGCACTGTTGTTATGTATATTTAATTTGCATTATTTACTTATTAGTTTGTTTTTCTTTTAAATTTTATATTTCAGTACATGTTATTTTAATGCAACATGGTATGTTAGTCTTGACCTTGTCCAAAATTGAATTAATTTCTGCTTGACCTGAATTGATTTTTTGGGTAAACAAGTAATTCATAACTAAATTATTCTCTGTGTATGGGTTTAAAATTAGAATTATTATTAATTGAAGTAAATGGTTTTTGTGACATAGTCCAGGTTCTGGTTTCTAATAACAGCTAATATTTTTATTTTGTAAACATCAGAATCATTCTAACTAGGTTATTTTCCATTAGGTAATAGTATTTTTTTTCAGAAAAAGTTAATTGTAATCTGAGGTCCAGTAGAGAACTATATATTCTTGTAACTGAGAGGATTTTTCATTCGTGCTCACACAATCAAGTTGTATTATAAGTTGTTTTCAATATTTTATTTCCAACTGGAATTTTATTTCTTCAGATTATTGAATTCAAGTGAATAATTTCTATGGGAGTACAAAAGTGTGCTGATAAATTTCTTGGATAGAGACATTTACTAGAATTTAGAGTGAATTCCAACCTAGAATTATATATATATATATATATATATATATATATATATATATATATATATATATATATATATATATATATATATATATATTACTGTGATTTAACAAAATACTGTTGGCACATCAACACTCTGGGATCTACCATAGACACATCATCTTCCATTTTGGATTTTATTAGGACTTGTGTCTGTAATTCTTGGATTATTTGGGGGTTTAATTTTGCAATACTGTAAGTTCTTTTTTTCATTTTCACTTTGTATTCTAGGGAAATAAATAATTAAATTATTTGTTGAATTTTACAAAGTTTCTTGCTTTTCACTCTCTTCTGTTACTTATTTTAAGAACATAAGAACACTCGTAACACTGTTCATGCTAGAATATGTAGTCAATCATGATATGTATTTCTGTTAGTATTACATTAAAAATCCTAATCACATGCAAGCATACTTTACTAACGTAGATTATATTTAGCTATTGATGACATAGATTTTTCACTTCTATTTTACCATATTTTCTGTACAGTAAGTACTTACCTTCTTATAAGGCCACCCTTATTGCCACATGAAAGTGGCCTTATAATGAGGGTGGTCTTTCTAGAGGTGGATGACAAATGTGAATAGTAAATACATATGAAGAAAGTCAAAATTACATTTAATTCTAAAACATTTAATATTTTCTTCTAAAAATCACATGCATGTTGTAATATCAATGTCTGTGCACAAAGCACTATATATGCCACTATAAAATTTGTTCCATTGTTTAATTTTATTTTAAAAATTCACCCAAATACTGGCAAAAAGGAACCCAAATCAGCTTTCATATCTCTGCCGCCTTTGTTTGTTCAAAAAAGTTATAAAAATCTGCACACTTAAAAAAACAAAGTCAGCTTCTGAAATCAGCTTGCTTTGCATTAAAATAACATTTGTACCGATATCCTTTATAAAAAAAACTGGCATCAAAGTATCATAAAGTTGACTTCTGAAGTTGGTTTTCTTTGTATTAAAAAAAAACCTTTGATTTTTATATCCTGTCGATAAGTTCAAAGTGTTTACTGCTGTCTGCCAGTTTTGTTTTATTCACCACCCAGGTTATATATACTTTGCATCTATAGCTATAATTAATACAAAGGGGTATTAATTTCTATGGGTAAATAATATGCACAGTAAATATTTGTTTCAATGATACTTTTGTAACCCATGCTAGCAAAAAGATTTGTCACTTGAACTCAAGTGAATGTGTTTTCAAATAATGACTTTTATTTGCGAGATACTGTCATATATTTGACCTGGATATAATTTGATCTTAGTTATTTTGCACCTAACACTGTATCATGCATGAAAGACAGTTGTTGTCTTCAAGATTTGGTTGATTATTTCCCTCTCATTTGCAGTTTTCTTGGATCCAGTTTTCAGTCAGATAACATATTTAAGCACAACCAGTCATAATTTGTTTTCAATGTTTGAGTCAATGAACAATGTGTCATGTGTTATCAGACATAGGCAATACATGCTACTGTATGGAAGCCTATATATATAAGGAGTTTGTGGATATATTTTATTCTTTAATGCTCATGATGAAAAAAAGGAATAAATGATAACAATACAAGTTTAGTTCTTTTTTTAAATATTAAATGAGTGTTTTGTTTATATATTTTATTGCAACATTCAGTGGGGGTGGGAGCACAAATTCAATACAAATTTATTTTGTTTCTTAAGTCTTGGAACATGTGACCTAGGTGAAAAAAGTTTTATTGTAAGTTCTGGGACAGGATGTTTTTTAAATTTGATTGTGTTTCAATATATATGGTTAATACAGTATAGACCTTTCAGACCAGTGCAGTTTGAATTAGGAATAAATGTTTATTCAGTGGTAAACTTTCCATATTAATGACTACATTGTACATGTTGATATTTTACCATGAGCAGGTAGACATGTATTGACCATGGGAATGAGCAGAGATTGAATGAGTTTCATGCAAGGCCTTGGCTTTATTGGTTGATCAAAGTAACTACTAATGCATAAACTAACTATGCTTCTGACAGGGATCATTCTGGTTGTGTCCTCAGGGTTACTCAAAGCTTATGACTTCAACCCAATAAAATGTGTCTTCTTCTTGGGGAGTCAATAATAATGACATAATGACTTGTGCATATTTAAAAAAAATAATAAATAAATATTTACTGGTTTATTTTTGCTTATATACATGGCCGTCTAGTTTGATATTATAAAAAAAAAAAGTTTTCTTTTTATTGTTTTGTCTTTTATGCCCTTGTTGTGGTGCCAACATTTCATAGCTCAAGAAAACTATAGTCTGTGAGTATTTTCTGTAAATTACGATTAATGTTAAACATGGTTGCTGGAGAGTGTATACGACTGAAAACGTCATAGATTTGAGCTTTGTGATTATTTATCACATTATGGTTTAAATTTGTTCTGCTTAGAACAGCATGGCCAACACAGAGATTTGTGACCAATAGTAATGAAGTATGGTGTCATGACAACAATTTGACAAAGAAACCTGTTTTAATCAATGCAAGAAATACTATAGGGGTGGTAGACCACCCCAGAACAGGAATCAGGGCATCTCGGTTTGTCAGTCCTAGCATAATAAACATGTCTTTTGTGAAACTGAATACAGATTTTGTCAAGACTCACAATAAACATACCCAAAAGATAAGATAGAATGAGTTAATGGTAGATATAACCAGTATCAATCTCTAATTCGACCTTCTATCTCATTCTAGTTCCTAGCTAACAAAATATGCCTGTTTGAGAAAGCGATAAAAAATATAGAGAATTCATTTATTTTCATGGGTGTTAATTTTCATGATATTTTAATTAAAAGAACATTATTTTCATTGGTCCAAAAATTCATGGATTGGAGAAGGGTCCTTTTGTTTACGCAGAATGATAATTAATTGTTTCGTCCATGAATGTTGTAGCAAAGCACAAACATTTGTATCCACAAAATATAGTAAACTCAAAGTACACACCTCTACCTCATTAGTGTGTTCGGTGAAACTGTTTGAAGTCTTCATGCCAGGAGCAACATAAATGTTGTCATGTTCATAGCAGTTTCTGTTGGAAAAGGAACAAGATTTTGTCAAGCCTGCCAGGACAGATGTTTGACATAGAAATCACACTGGCATTTGCATACAGCTGTACATCCCACCACTCCCAAGAAAAATTTAATTCTAAGGTTTTTCGCTCTCCTTTCACATATTGTTTTTTTTATGGCTCAGTCATACAAGGTCCATTATTAAAGCTTGTAGGTTGGCTGGAAATAAAAGCAGTGACAAGCTTTGTATTTTATATCAAAGTTACAGTTAGGAAACAGTTAACTTCATTTTAATATGTGTACAATTTGCCAATAATGTGTTTTGCAACTGATTCTGCATGAAACATCTGAGAAAAATGACACCTCGTAATATTGATATTGAATGTTTCAAAATTTGCCCTTGGAGTTTAAAATCTTGGGCAGAAACATAGCGTAGCATTCTGCTTTTGGAGGAATATTCTTGTCTAAACCACTTCATGTATCATTTTTGTATAAATGATCACCTGTATAAAAAGGTCATCTGCTTATAATCATCAGATTCACTCAAGCCCTATTACTATTGCTGTATAAATGTCATGTATATAGTAGATATCTGCTCTATGCAGCCAGTCATCATTGCAAATGTTCACAAATACATTTTAAATCTCTAATTTTCAGATTTGCTTAATGTTCAGATCCTTTTTATTTTAAGTATTCAAAGTTTATCTTATTGGTTTATATAAAATACTAGTAATTAATGAAAATATACCTACTGTGTATTTTCTTTACTAGAATTGTTTAAAATACTTCCTAAGCTTTCTCTTGCTAAACATAGTTCTCCTACCCTTCATCTTTAATGTATGCCTAATTAAGTGACCAAATTTATAAAGGTCATTATGACTTGTCACCAGCCTCAAGGGTGACCACTATACTGGATTTGCTTTAATTCTCCCTTTCAGGTTGGTAGCTATGGCATTGAAGCCTCCTGGGCAGGAGGTGAGAGGGGACGTCAAGTGATGGACAGACTTTTCCCTCTGGTGCCCAGTCTTCTGTCCCCTTTGGGTGTGTTTTATCTTGTTATCATCAAGGAAAATGATGAAGGTAAGGTCAGATTTCAAACTTCTGGTTTTTTCAGGCTTCTAAAAACCCTTAGATAGATGGCTTGCAATGCTGAAGTGAAGCCAAACTTTCTTTGACTTTTATGGGACGGGTCATTCCACAGGTTCTCCTTTAAAAACAGACATTTTAAATTTAGATGAATAAGATTTTCAGTACTAATTTTCTTTATTTCTGAAACTGTTTTCCACTTACAAATGTACAGTGTACATGTTTGTATATGTTCTTTCTCTTCAAAAGAAGCATTGGCCTCAAAGAGAGATAAAACAAGTGCTTCTATAGTTAATTTAGATATCATAAATGAGATTTTAGAGCATGCAGATAATCATCGATACAGCAAAACTATGTGAATTTTTAACATGTACCAGTATGTGATCAGGGACAATACCCCTTATATTCTGTCATTATGTTGAAATAGAACCAGTCAAAATTTTAGATAATTATTTTAAATTAATTTTTAAGGTATGTATGAATAATTTAGAGCTGGGAGGTGTGTAATTTCCATTGCAACCACTTTCTTTGTCCTACAGCCTCATACAAATTTATAAGGAGCAGAATATGTTGCATTTTATATTACTACTTACCTTTAAGATTGCACAAAATCTAAAAGAAACATTAAATGTTTGTGAGTGTTAACACATTAACCCCTAGTGCTTATGGGGTAGGAGGTAGTAGCCTATTGCCAAGCACTGTAGAGTCAAAGTCATGTACGATACACTAAAGTGGGTGGTATTATAGAAAGGTAGACAGATTTAGCTCTACAATGATACCAAATAATCTGGACATTTTAGTTGCACTACAAAATACAGAGGGAAAAACCGTTCTTTTCATCCAAATTTTGCCTGTGGTCCAGATTTGAGACTTTTTGGACTTGTATCTAAGGCAGACCAGTCTGAACTGAACGCAGACAGGTGAACCTGTGCAAGAAGTGGGATAGGGCGGGCAAATAAAAAAAATATCAACACAAAAAATTATGGGTCTGGTAAGCCCTACCAAAAAGAACTCCAACTTTTCCCCTTCTGCTCATGCGCGAGCAAAATAATCAATGGAAAACAATGTTTTTAACATATGTAGGCATTAGGCTAATGGAAAATTGCTTGGATGTCAATGTCATAGGATGTATTCCTTTTCCTATTTTTGTTTTGAAATAATGTACAAGTTTTGTACATATTTCCATTTAGGTTTGGTTGATTACCTATGACACTTATTTTCATTTTCATTAAGAAATGCTTCACACATATATATGTTTAGTGCTGACTTTCTATTGAATTATTGCCAGTATTGTTACAGAAAAGACAATGTATGTACTTCTTGATCATTATTTCACAAATGTTTTAGTGAATACACTTTGTACATTGATAAGAACTTAATGTTGCTACTGTGTATGGAGAAAAATTAAAAATGTTTAAAATGTCAATGATGAACGCTGTTCTGGTTATGTATTGTTCACGGGAAAAAAAACTTAGTTTTTAGTATTAAAAATTCAAACAAAATATTCCTTATGATGATGATTGATCCTAACTTTTTATAAATATTTATTTTATAAGAGTACAGTATGTGACACTTGTTCAACATATATAGCATGGATTTTACTACTTTACCAATAGATGATATCAATTTTCATGAATTTGTTGTAGAGACAGTGAGTAAACTGATACTGGTTTCTTATTAAATATCAAATGGGTCTTCAGAATGGAATAAATGATGTTTGAATAAACAAATTACACTTAAGACATTAATTCAATATATTTATTCCAGTACACAACCCTTACCAATGATCTTATCACTGACAGCTTTTTTTTTGTTTTGGTAATCCCATTTAGATCTCAACATTGTCTCATAATTTTCTTTTAATACTATGGTATTTATCCATTAAGCTCCCATATATGAATTGGTTAATATAATAAGGAAATGGCTCTAAATTTTGTTTTGTACAAAAATGTGACATATTATTGCATTTATTTTCTGGGATTTTTAATTTTAATATTAAATGACTTGGAAATTAAGGATGGTGCCTTGTAAATATACATTTATGCACCAATGCATTATTTCTTTAAGAAGCTTGTATTCCTGAACATATGTACTTCAAATAAATTAGGTTGTATAGCATTGAATTTTCAAGTTGATTTGGTAACATTTGTCTTTTTGTAAGCATGTAAACTGGGTCTAAACCTTGAAAAGATTATAATACTTTTATATTAATGTTAGAATAAACAATTAAACATGAAAATTGGCAAGATGTATGGTGTAAATAATGTCCAAAATGTTTATATGTACCTGGGTACATCAATATTGAGTTCATGCATAAGAATTTATATATATGATTCATGCATGTGTGTATCAGACTAAGCTTGTGCATATGCATGCAGACACACACACACACACACACACACACACACACACACACACACAAGGAAAGAGTTTAGGACCATCAAGGCTTTTTAAAGGAGATTCTTTACACATTTATAAGGAAACTTTTCTATCAGTGATTATGCAAGCAATCAAACATTTTGTTTACAGTTTGATTTAAGAATGGAGCAGCTATAATTGACTCTCTCACCAAATTGTGATGATCCACTGACAGAAGATATAAATTTTGATATAGCTATGGTAGACCATCTCACCAAATTGTGATGATCCACTGACAGAAGATATTAACTTTGATATAGCTATGGTAGACTGTCTCACCAAATTTTGATGATCCATTTACAGAAGATATTAACTTTGATATAGCTATGGTAGACTGTCTCACTAAATTGTGATGATCCACTGACAGAAGATATTAACTTTGATATAGCTATGGTAGACTGTCTCACTAAATTGTGATGATCCACTGACAGAAGATATTAACTTTGATATAGCTATGGTAGACTGTCTCACCAAATTTTGATGATCCATTGACAGAAGATATTAACTTTGATATAGCTATGGTAGACTGTCTCACTAAATTGTGATGATCCACTGACAGAAGATATTAACTTTGATATAGCTATGGTAGACTGTCTCACCAAATTTTGATGATCCATTGACAGAAGATATTAACTTTGATATAGCTATGGTAGACCATCTCACCAAATTGTGATGATCCATTGACAGAAGATATTAACTTTGATATAGCTATGGTAGACCATCTCACCAAATGTTGATGAATAACTGACAGAAGATATTAACTTTGATATAGCTGATAGACTGACTGTCTCACTAAATTGTGATGATCCACTGACAGAAGATATTAACTTTCATATAGCTATGGTAGACTTTCTCACCAAATTGTGATGATCCACTGACACAAGATATTAACTTTGATATAGCTATGGTAGACCGTCTCACCAAATGTTGATGATCAACTGACAGAAGATATTAACTTCGATATAGCTATGGTAGACTGACTGTCTCACTAAATTGTGATGATCCACTGACAGAAGATATTAACTTTATAGCTATGGTAGACTGTCATACCAAATTTTGAAGATCCACTGACAGGAGATATTAACTTTCATATAGCTATGGTAGACCATCTCACCAAATTATTATGTTGCACAAGCACATATACAACATGCATATATATTTTTAGTTAAAAGATAGAAGAATAAAGGTATACAAGATTCAAATCCTGCAAATGAAAAATGGCAGAGATGTGAACAATAGTGGTTTATTATTATTTGTATTATCATTCCATTATCCTTTAGACCCCAATAATACAATGAAATATTGTAAGCTGCTTTTTGTTGTTGTTGCTTTGGGTCAGTTTCTATACAGTTGAGTTTTGAATGAGTTGTTTTTTTTTTAAATAGTGGAGTAAAAAGGCTTGTAATAATTTGTATTTGAATTCTATAGTAGTGGAACCCCGCTATAACACGGTATTTGGGAGCCATAGAATTCGACCGGGCTATGAACCGAACCGTGTTATAAGCAACCATGTACAATACCAACACATTTTTGGATTTAATTGGTGGGGGGGTACATAAAGACGGGTGCAAAAATGCATGGCACAATTACCATTTTTTGATCAATATATATTAAATGAGAAAAACATTTGCTGTAGTAACAGAAATTGCAGATTTAATATATTACTTTAATCAGAGAACCATGCATTGGTACATACACTTGTCTAATTTATATATACATGTATAATCTATTGCATGAAAAGAGTATTAACACTGTGTACTCACCAGCAAATCTTGTAACATACACTGAATCCATAATACAAATATTTCCATCGAAAATATCCACACAAGGATGTAAAATATTCAATAATTTTGTCACAGATCATTATGTGACTGAATTCAATGAAAAGAAAATAACAAAAATTACGTAACGGGTGTAGGTAATGAATGATGAAATAGTACATGTCCGTAGATTAAATAATGGAAGCTAAAGTGTATTCTTACAATAACTACATGTACATCTCAGGATCTTTCTGTCTCAGTCATTGTAAATTTCAGCACATTTTCCCACCCATGCTGCTAGTCAAAGTCGTTTGAACTTGCCGCCCAGCTATTGCGTCATGTTCTTTTGATGTACTCTAATACAGCAGGCAAACTGGCTGTATTTTAACCTTTGAATTATGTCACTGTTTAGCTCAGCAGTTCACTTTGATGATAAACAATGTACTTAAATTGATTGATTTATACATTCTGGTGAGAATCTTTTATCAACCCCCGCATAGGCTATTGCTTAGTTGTGTATGAAATTAAGAGAACATATATCGGAGATTATTAGAGCAACGATTGTATTCAGAATGCATTCAAGACAAACACAAAGTAGACACGATGGCTTCATTACTCAGGAATCAGTAATTATAATATTGACACTTATGAGCTGTAATTTTTCAACAATAAACAAAGATCAAAGTTCTCAGTAGGCCCAGCAATTGGTTCGTATTTCCGACGTTTATTTTGGCACAAATCTAGAAGAAATTTGATAATACATTTTCTACACGTTTTTTTTCGCACTGTTTAGACGAATATGAGAATGATAATTAAACTCTTGACGTATTTTTTTTTTTCATACTTAAAAAAAAAAATTTTTTTATTTTTTTTTTTGTCTTTGAGAAAAATACCTGTAATAAATTACCCAAAATTTCGGGAGCCATGCCACGACCGGGTTATATTCGAATTCGGGTTATAGCGGGGCGGGTTATAGCGGGGTCCTACTGTATGACCAAAATGGTGAGGGACATTAGGAGTGATGTAAGAACATGATTTGTCTTATTTGACTTTTCATTCAAGAGAAGCACAGAACAGCATACATTTGAAATTTGCAAATGTGTTAGATGGTTTTGAAGAAGTTTATTATCGCAAAAAATAAAACAGGTTCTAATGTGCACTGATAGTTTGTGAAGTATTTTGAAGATGAAGAAATATGGTAAAATTTGCAGTTTTGTATGAACCTGTGAAGAAAGATCAGTCTTTATTTCTATGGTTCACTCTGTTGTATATGTACATGTTATAATGGACACATAATCATTTTAGTATGTTATGTAAAAATTGTTTTATGTGTTCATTGTAGCAGAAACACCAGTTAATACTTGACTGTTGTAGAGATGCAAGCTCCAGATGAAACACTGATGTACTTAAATTTTATCATTTTTTCACTTAGTCAACATGCAGGAACGAAAATGAACAAAAAATGATTTTGTAATAAAAGATTGTACAAAATGGCTATTTTATATCTTGTGTTATCACATGAGTATATACCTATGACATCAAATAATTTTAAAAAATCAATTTTAATTTTGTTTTTCAAATATTATGCATTTTTTGCCATGATTAACAACGTTTTTTGAAAATGGGTGAATTATTGGGCCAAAATGAGCTCTTACAGTTCCTGCCCCTTTTTTAAATTTAGTACTAAAGTCAATGCTTGTACTGAGAATTTAAAAAAAATAAAAGTGAATTAAATTGTATATTGAAGATAAAACATTTCACTGCAAGAAAATTTAAATTGTTATGTTATTGTTTTTCTACAGATTGGCCTGTAATCATGTACCATATCTCTTTCAGATGACATAGAGAGGATAATGCTGTCTTATGGACTGAGGAAAAAATCCATCCTTTCAAGAAGATCTGGGCCAGAATTTCTGTCTGTTTTGAGATTTAATAGATGAGAATAATAGAACCAACATTAAAGTTTGATAAAAACCATGGCTTCAAGTTACACATTTACTTGAGCTGAAGATTACTTCTTTGTCAATCTTAGATGCCCTCCCAGAAATAATTGGTGGAACATTTTGAAAATTTGAGCATTGATATTGCAAAATGTTAAACTGATGCCATCGAAAATTTAATGCATGACTGAAATATGCACATTACTTTTTACTATGATATGAAGCATGTTGAAACAGGGTTCATACTGAACTATGGATGATAAATTCAAAGACTTTTCCCAAACTTTCAACGACCACAAACAGAAATTTCCAAGACCTATTTTTGCTAATATTGTGTATACAGGTTATATGAGAAAAATGAATGCCAAATACTATAATATTGATTACTGATTAAAGTCAAACTATAATTAATTTCCTAAAATTGTATTATAATTGTCTGGAAGATAGGTTAACATTTGTTGTTCTTTCAGAAATATGTAATTTACGTGTCAGATTTAATACAAAATAAATTGTTCTCGTAACAGACATTAGCATTGCGTTAAATGCATTATTATATTTGCTTTCTTTTCTCTTCAATCATTTTGGAATGACGCTACCACTGTCATCTCTTCCTCTGCTTTTCTCCTAAGAGCATTTTACTCTGTGACAAGCACAATGCGTTCTTTTAACTCTGCCTCTTCTGCTTTATATAAAGAGGAAGCATGTAGGCTGGCAATGTTAGCTTCAAGAGGCAGTTTTCTGGCTTTAAGTTCTTCCACTTCATCCAAGGCCAACTCCTGTTTCTTTCCTTTTTGTTTTTTTCTCATCCTTCTCTGCTTTCTTCTTATCCAGATAAGCATGGTACTTATGTCTTGCAAAGGAGCCATGTGTCATCATTTCATTGCTAATGATGATTTCCAAAGGTCCACCTGCTTTTCTCATTGTGTCAATGATTAGCCCTTGAGCTCCGAGGCTTTCTCTGCTGAGGTTCTCAACAGATACCTGTTTGTTGACAGAAAATCCTCTCTCCACTGTTGCCTGCCCGTGTGACAACATTTTCTGGAGACCACACCAAAGCTCGACATATTGCTTTCTTTTGGAAAGGACAGAATTAAACACTTCATCAAGGTTGGGCGTGTTTTTTTCTCCATTTTTTCAAAATAAACATTATCTATAAATCTAGTAATATTTCAAGCACTTCAAAGTACTGGGCAAAACGGGCTCAATTATAGTCTAACTATACCAACCCGTTTGTTTCTTTGGAAAGTCCGTTAGGGTAATCATGAAATGTGCAGGAGATGGCAGTATTAGTGCCATTATGGTCACATTCAGTTTAGAAATTATAAATCACTAATTCAGTTGCCTTATTTCTGTGCACTTTTTATCATTTAATTATTTTCGTTTTTGAAATCGATAGGGGTACAAACAAACGGGGATGTATAGTCATACTATAGATACACAATGATTTTAATTTTTTTTTTTAATATCATTGGGGAAAAAGACTAGGGTCGGCAATGAGAAACGGGGACATTCCGTCAAATGGAAATACGTTTATTTAATTCTTTTATTTATTTACCTAATCAAATGACTTGACTTCTTACAGTTAAAGCTTCACAGGACACGTTTTTTAATATATACTCACAAATCAAGAACAACTCTTGCTTAACTCTACTATAGTGTACGCATGCGCACTTTGAAACTGTATATCCGTGAATTGAATTTATTACAATGCATGTTTTAAACCAAGGAACATTATTATGTAGAACAAAATTTTCGAAAATGATTTTTGTCACTCAAACGTGTTAAATAAACCGACGGTATTAGTAAATTTAAACGGGCACTCTTTTGCCTTATCTCCTAAATCATCACATTAAACAATATCTTATTTTATACCCGAAGAGTAATGAGTTAACATTATTTTGCCCAAAATTACCAATAGATTATACTTCTGCATCTTCGTTCCACTAATTGAACAGTATGTAGTTACTCCTTCTCCTATTGAAGCCAAGCTGCTCGTATTTTTACACAATGTACAAAACGTCTTTCGTTTACATAACTTATCCTTTTGCAGCCATTCCTTGTATTTCTCTTGTTCAAGCCAGATATCGTTGAATGACCAAAGATCTAGCATTTTTAAACACTGAACTTGCAGAAGATGTAAATCGAATGAACAAATTTTGAATTCTCGAGCGTGTAACTTTTGCGAACTTTCTACGTAGAATTAGTGTAATTAACATTTGAATTGGCTAAAACTGATGGACTCATCCAATCAAATTAAACTATTCGTCAAACGAAAGAAGCCAGGAAAACCAGCTATATCCGAAGCTAACGACCTTGGGCAATTTTATTGGGGACTTCCTTTGATGAAGTGTGTAGCGGCACCATCTTGCTTTGATGAAGAGTGCATGTGTGATTGAAGTCGCTGCAGAGGCATACTTTGGATGGCCAAACAAAACAAAGCCTCTTTTGTTAATGCGGCGGCAATAAACTGAACGGGTCATCAAAAGAAAGAAACCAGGATAACTAGATTACATCTGAATCTAACAACCTCTGATAATTTTATTTGTGATTCTGGAAAGAAATTAATTTTTGGGGGGTTTATTTCAATTTTCAAAGACTTTTAAAGACCTCAGGGTAATATGCTCGATTTTCCCAAACTTTCAAGGCCTTGAAAATGCTACCTCATTTTTCCCAAACTCTCAAAGACCTTCAAAGACCGTACGAACCCTGTGAAAACTAATTTTGAATTTATGTACATATTTTGGAATGTAGCATATATATCTGACAAGAGTTCTCTGTCCTTGTATTCTATTTCTATGAATAGACATATCACATGCTAAAGGGAGAGCATTGACTGACCTTGTATACTTTCTGGTCAAAATCTCCAGGACCATTTCAGACATTTTTTTCGATGCATTTTATCAGTCAGATTACTTCTCAAGTTTTCTCCCTACTTTTATAAACCTTCAATAGAGAAGGGCTTTTGACAGGGTTCACACAGTCATTGGAGGTCATTGAGAAATGAACACCTCAATTCATGGCCTTGAATGTTATTAACATTTTACCTAGGTCAGTGAAAATCATTGAATGTTGGAGATTTTGCTTAAAAATTAAAATATGATGAACAGATTTACTTTTGAGTCATTATTTTATGTTGTCTGATAGTTTGATTATCTGTCATATGCTAGCAATTCCACTTATAATAATCCACTGGAAGTAATAATGCACAGCACCCATTTGCATGATATAATTAATGCATTTACGCTCTTTCACTCCACAAAGTCTGACTGACACCTTGGGTCATAGATAATGTATTCTATCATAGTTTGAACAATGCATCAAAGAAGTTTTTAAAATGTGTGTTTAAAATACTGGTTACCTTCAAAATCCTTAGTAGCTGTTTATCTAAGATATCATTTTCATTAGGCAGATAATGGTTGATGATAGTGATGATTGCAATTACTTTACAAAGCTATGAAATATATCAGATTATTGGAGCTGGAAAAAGTCATAAAAGTGAGAATGTTAGCTGATGTGCCTTGCCTGAAATTGAGTTTTGAATTAATTGGGTCAGGCATGTACTCAGAACCAAAAATGATGTCAGTTGAAAACTCAAAAATATGTTAGACTGCAAATGCATGTCAGTTTTCTTTACCAAAATCAGCACACGCTACAACAAATTATTAACTTTTCAAACACTTGATATGTAACTTGAATAGGTGTGATCACCAGCTTAAGAAGTATGATATTCTGGATGATTGCTAGCATTAATGTATGTACTTATAAGCATGGATCAACCTCTTTGTATTGATGAGTGTTGTCATGTATAGTCTCTATTTTTAATTTACTAAAGTTTCAGTGTAAGAATGTGTGCAATTAAGTGGTGAATAGTAACAAGAATTTATATTCTTTAATTCAACTAGATAATGTTTTGATTTCGGAATAAATCAATGCCTATTTCAAACTTTCGTAAATGTTTACTACATGCTAATTTTAGATTTCAATTCTGTAATCAGTTTCTGGCATAATATTTTGGGGTTTATGAGTGAAACAAACCAATAAATATATAATAATGAGACCCTGGTAAATCCAAAAAGGTTAATGGTTCTACTTGAAATGCATAATTCAAAATATCCTGAGCATAGCTACATATAGACATAAGCCATAAGCGTTTCAGATGAATTTAATACAAATCTAAAAATGAAATTAGTAAGTAAATATATTTATTTGATTAAAATACCTCAGTGTGAAAACAAGCAGTCTATGAATTGATGGACATAAATAATCCTAATACAGCATTATGGAACAGATAGTGAATCTGACATCTTAGCAGAGTTTATGTTACTTAAAAATCTTATTTATGAGCAAAAATATCCAAAGACAATACCTCTTAACTGTGGAAAATTGCACTTCATAACCATAAAGAACAGTTTCCAAACTTGTTGGCTAAGTTAATTATGTATATGCCGTTTCATCAAGGGTGTCTTAGCACAGAACAGATTATACTCCAAAGAAAAATCAAGAGATTAATACTTAAACAACTAGGCTACATCTTTTAAAACGATTTTGGTTTCAGTAGGACTCTTACAGAGTGTAGCTGGAAGAAGAATAGATGGATATTGAAGTGTGAGGTAAATATTAAACCATGGATGTTCTTCCTCACCCTCCCTTTTGTTCTACTCCCTTTTTTTAATGACAAGTGGGAGTCCCCCCCCCCCCATTAGAGAGAAAATTCTGGCAGCATCTCTGAAGTAAACCGCTGTAGTTGCAGTTGGAGGAGAAAGTATAGAAGCTCAAGAGCAGTGGTTAACATCTGGATCCAATTAGAATGACTATTTATCAATTTTTCCTTTCATTCTATTTATTTTGGTTACTAATTTAATTACAAGAAAAAATACAAAACCAATACAGTTTCATATTTGTTTCTTGTATGTAAATTAGTAACAGAAGCTGAACACTTGATACCATCAGGAGTCATTAAAAACAAAAAATTGGTTATTGAAAAGTTGTTGAATTTTAGTTCTCCAAATCTGCATGTACTGCATATTATGTTATGCTGTGTCCATTTGACTGTCATCAATTTTGTTTCTGCACAAGAGAGTTGTCCATCATCTGAAGTTACCAGACATTGTGGACGGTTTGCAGAACAGTTTTGGGGATATAGCTCAAAGTCACAATGACAAAGAAGAAAAAAATATTTCTGTACATGAGTTGTCTGTTTTCTGTCAAAAGTTCCAAACTTGCAGTAACTAAGAGGCCTATTGAGTAGGGCTCAAATAGTTAAATGTTATGGTCACCAAAAGAAATATTTTGCTTTCTGCATGCAGGACCTACTGCCAGTTATGTTATTGTGCCAGATATTTTCAGGATCACTTTTATGATTCAGGTGTGATGCTATGAACAGCAGTTACAGAGCCTCTGACTCTATCATGCCTATTCAAGGTTACATATTGTTAAAATGTGGCCTCAGGTGATTTATTATCAATTACTGCCACAATTTTTATGTATCTTTCCTGCTGCAATCCACAACTTGCAGAAAAACATATTTTTCCCATGTGGATCAGAACCGGCACACATGGGACCTCTGTTTAGAGATTTTGACATTGGCTTTATAAATTGGCCAAACATGCAGCCATATTAAACCATAAGGGCCAGACTAGCAATTTAATTCGACATGGTGATGATGCCATTGGTGAGTTATGCAAACTTAAGTTTTGGATGCTGTTATGTACATTTGATTGAATTTATATTTAATTTAATTGCTTGTTTGTTGGTTTAAATTTTTTATATATTCCATTACATGCTATTGTAATGTAATTTTATTTATTAGATTTAACATTTTCCAGAAATTCAGTTCAAATTTTCATAAATACTAAATATAGAAACTTTGTAACTAATTCTGACCTAATTCCTGACCCTGACTCAGAAATCTTAGTGAGTTTAAGTAAACAATGTTTTTCTTTTTTTAAAGTTATTATTCTTTCTCATAGTAAGATTTACAGAGTAAAATTGAGGCTATAGTCATGTTTAATAAGGGTTGTTACCTCTCTTGCACGAGTTATCGTTATTTGTTAAATCTGTTTCCGGTGAGCAAAAAATCTGATGAAATGATGTCTAGCAAAGGAATCACTGATCCATGCTCTTTTGACAAGTTATCAGTTCATGAATTGAAGGCTTATTTAAGAGACAGAGGTGCACATGTCAGAGAGAAATGATTCCGGAGCCATGGACTTGAAACAGTTTGAGATAGTGTTTTGACTCATTTGCCATTGTTCAGAACAGAAGATTTGTACAATTATCTTGTAATGAACAGTTCAAGAACTTTTGATTGTAAAATGATGAATGCCAAGAAGCATTTTAAGGCTAAAGTATTTTTTTTATGAAGACAGATGTGCACTCAGTCACATATCACACAATTTTGCAGGAGTGTTCTCATTGTTATGTGAAGCCCAAAGTAATTCCATCTTTTAGTAAATAGGCACATATAATTTTTGCTTTGATGTCCTTTTGAGGAAAGTCAGTGTTCTTTTGAAATTTTGGAAACAAGCCACCCCCAATACTTGACCATATCTAGCCCTGTTGATACTGAGCTTCTATTCTGCCTCTTAATAAAAATAAGTTTTATCTGCTGGAAAAGCATTAAAATTTCAGAACACTTGATTATATATATATATATATATAGACCTTATTTTCCCATGTGTTGCCATAATGTATAAATGGAAATACTTGTGCTCAAAATTAATTCTTGGACAAGGACAGTTATCAAAATCAAAATCAAAATTATGCAGAATTCAAACACTGGAATGTTATCTGTGAAATAACAAAGAACTGTTGACACATCAGTACAACACTGACCACAACATACATCATCGCCTTCCATTTTGGATTTCATTTGGATTTTAAACTCAGTTTCATTAGAACTTTTAATAATTAGGACTTTTATTTTAAATTCTTTAAATTATTTTTGGATTTTTTTCATAAAACCGTAAGTTTTTTTTTCTCATTTTTAACTTGTTTTTCTACATTGTTTGTTAAATTTTAAAAAGGTTGTTGTCTTCACTATTTTCTTGTTACTGTTTAATAGAGCATAAACACATAATAATGGCCACAGAAGGACATTTGAGTCTGATGGAACATGCATGATTTAATTTCTCATGATGACCATAGACTCACACGAAAGACATGTCTGAGGGAAATTTTGGTAAATATGTACCCAACAGGGTGTTGGGCATTGCATCAAGTAGCAAATCATGGACAATCTGAACTACCAACTGAGAAGACCAATGATTTTTGCATAATTAGCAATGAGAAACAAGAACTGAAGGTAATGTGCATTAAATCCAAAAATCAAGAATTAAAGACAAGTCCTATTATTATAAAGTCCAGAATAAAACTAAGTGCAAGTCCCTAAGAGATCGAAAATTGAAGATGATGACGTGTCTGTTATAGCCTATGAAGTGCTGATGTGTCAACATTCTCTCTTTGAATCACAGAAATATGATTTCAGGTTTGAATATGTTAAAAAAAAATCCAGTGATTGTCTTTATTCATGAATTTTATCAAAACACTTTTGTATTTCCAGAGAAAATAATTGAAGAAAATAAAATTCAGCCCAAGCCCAAACTGGTCGCAACATGATACAACTTAAAGTGCTAGATGTGAAAGTATGACTGGTAAAGTCCTGACATTCACAAGATAATATAGTTCTCTGCTTGACCTCAGGTCACTAGTAGCATTGTCTAAAAAGAGCCATTACCTAATGGAAAATAACTTTCTCGAATGATCTAATGAGCCTTGTTTATTTAGAACACAATAGCCTAAAAAAGTTACTTACAAAACTCCAAAAGCCTATCCCTGATCAACATATTTACACCTTCTTGTTTACCTGAATAATAATCCTGATAATAAGCTCATACACATAAAGAATAATAAAGGTATTATTAGTTGTTTACATAAATTAAATGTTTAGAAAGTCAATCAGGTCAAGCAGAAATGAACTCAATTTTGGACATGGTCAAATCTAGTATACAATGCTACATTACAATAAAATGTAATGAAACAATACAATTAAAAACAACTAAACTAACAAACAATCAATTCAATATACATTACACAAGGTTATGTTGTAGGGCTGAAGTAGCATGCTGTCAACAGACAAAGAGGCCTTGCAAAATCCATCTTTTTGAAAAATTTAAATAAAGTTATTTTTTGGGTGTAAATTAATTGGGTACGAAACGACCAGCACATTGGGTACGAAACGACCATCACCTTGGGTACGAAACGACCATCACCTTGGGTACAAAACGACCAATTTATGTGGGTACGAAACGACTTGGGTACGGAACGACCAGGTTCGCTTTAGTCTGCCTTCACAAGAGGAAAAGGACGATGTATCAACACACGTTTGGCCTGATAACAGTGGGACGTCTATTCTACATATCGGACGTAACCCAATATCATTGAATGTGCTTCACATATCGGCGCACAAAGTTGGGACAGCCGCCACGATTTGCTTTCTCCTAGATTAAACAATAAGCAAATATTTTAACCTTTGACATTTGACCTTCATGAACCGCATCTGTTACATCCCTTATCAAACTGTAAAAATCTCAGTGAAAAATTCATGCAAATTTCCCGTTCTTATCTACCTCTGAAGTTCAGTTAGTGAAAATGACGAAGTGAAGCTAGCAATTTTTGAAAGATGCATGTATGAAGTAATGCCAAGCTGTATATTCTATAGTCCCCATTACACCATCAATCATAATCCAAAATAAAGGGAATTTATTTTTCTAAGATATACAAGGTATTTTTTAAATAGCCAGTATAACCAGCCAGGAAATATTTTCTTCTTTAAAATTCTTATCTTATGCAAAATGTCGAACTGAGAGCGCCACCAAAGCGATCCCTCCTTTAAATGTATTTTCTCTTATTTATATATAACAAGTAACGGATAGAATCATCACAAACCCTACTATAGGTTTTGTGTATTATTTATGATTACAATCTGCCACATTAAATAAGTTTCATGATCTTTACAATGCATACAATTACATACACTCATCACTATAATGCCTTTAAACCTACGCATGATTGGATGACGTATTTAGCAAGAGTGGTTTGCAAGCTGGGAAACTTAAAAACAAACAACAATTTTATGGAGAAAAGAAAGCGATCATTTCAAGATATTCTTGGTATAGTAATATTAAAATTATAACGCATTATGTGCACATTTAAATATACCCCTTCTGTATACACTTTTTGTGTAACTGTCGAAAAAATGTGACTTTCAAGTTCGCGTGAAACAAATGGCGGCTAATTCAATAAATAGGATTGAATAGGATTAAAAAAAAGATACGATATGAAGAATATAAAAAATGCACAGAACTTAATAATTTCGTTCATCATTTTATCATTTCAAACCTGATTGTAGTCATGAGGTTCGAAACAGTCAACATGTAGGCGCTTTCAGATCGGATAGGAATTTCTTTAGAAGTTTAATGATATTAATAGTGTCTCGGTTTCAGGTAGATGTAGTTCACTGTCGTTAATAAGTTCATTAATTCCAATTATTTTTTGGTGTTTCATCTCTTTGAACACATGAATATAATATTTTCTCCTTCCTGTTTGTTTGATTTGTTTAGAAATATTAAAACTTGATATTGCAAACTTGTGATGCATATAACACAGTTTTTTATGTGTGTAAAATGGACCATTTGTGAGACCTGAAAAGGACAGTGAGCAGTCTGTGTGTATGTTTACATTGGGAGTATGTTTAGTTATTAATACGAAATTGTTGAGTGTCAAGGACCTGGTGAGAACCAGGTTAGGAATGCTAAAATTGATGAATGAAATGACTTGAGTTTTGTGCATTTTTTATAACCTTGATGCTTTTCATGTTTAAAATCAGTTGGGGGGTACAAACAAATGGGAGAGTGCACAAATAGTATGCCATTAAAAGGGAGAAACTCATGATAACACCCTCCTGAGATCACTGCCAATTATTATTATTATCATGTGCTGTGCATGCTCAGCCATTTAACTGTCATCATCAGCTTGATGCAGAGCCTGCAATCAACCGTGGAACTTTGTTCAGTTCACAGATGATGTGGAAGGTTGAAACCAGGAGGTTATACAGATGGCTCAGCTATGGGGTAGTGGTGTACAACATCTCTTGAAGACCACTACGTTCCATGCCGAAATAGCTGTCATAATATCCTCTGGCAACAAGTCTGACCAGATTGGGCGTCTGAAGTCAAGCAGACTGCTGGATGTGAGGTGATGTCCATGTACAGTGGAAAGTTCTCACTGGGATAGACCTTATCCAACACTTTTGTGGTTGCTTTCTGGCAACACATGTGGGGGAGGAATGTTGCAGAGTATGCAGCCATGGTAAGCAGTAGGATGTAGTGTTCCAGAACTGAAGCGCATTATTTGTTTGAGCTGGACATCAATTAACTTGGTGTGGGAAGATCAAGCCCAGACAGGAGTGCATTACTTTGCAGTTTAAATAACAGAAGGACGTGCTGATGTCTTGAGTGACTGAGCACTAGTGCCCAAGACTGAGCCAGCCAGTTTGTGGAGTAGGTTGTTTCGAGTGCTGCTGTCTTCTTCAGGTTGTTCTCGAGTGTCATTGATCTGTCCAGATTCACACCAAGATATGTTGGTGTTGCTGCCCATTGAGGATGATGCAAAGCTCACGGTTCGCATTTGTATTGTTAAGGTGGAAGATGCCAGAGACTGTCTTCGTTGTGCTTGGCTGTAAACGCCGTTTCTTGAAAAACTCTGTTATATCCTTCTGGTCCTTGTTCAGCACCTCCTCAAACTCAGGAAATTAACAACTTTGAGTCACGTGAGCAATGTCATCTGCATACATGAACTTGCTTGACTGTGTTACAGGCGAGTCATTGATATAGATATTGAACAAACTTTGTGAAAGAACAGACCCTTATGCGAGTTTGTTAGTCTGACGCCTCCACGAGCTGCAGCTCTTTCTGATGTGCACAGTAAAATGCCTGTCGCAAGGGAACAATTTGAAAGTCTCAGCTATCCAGCACAGCAGTACTCTGGAAATTTTCAACAACATCCCTGCATGCCAGACCATGTCATATGCTGCTGTTAGATCAAAGAAAATAACTCCAGATTTAAAGTTCCTCAGTAAACCTGCCTGCTAAACAGTTATGATGTTCTCCAAGTCTGGACCAACTCTTTGGAGAATCTGGTGCTCCAGTACCTTAAAAAAGACTGAAACCAGTAGATTAGCTGATATTTTGCTATGTTTTACGGATCTTTGCCAGGCATAAAGCCATCATAAAGATCACAATAATCTTTGCCTGCCGCCACAAAGTCAGCATGCACTTTTCCCTAACAACCGTGATGTAAAAGCGATGAGCCATTTCTCTTTGCCTTCCGGCCAAAATACTTTAAGAACTCAGGAAGGATGTTGTCATATTCTGCTGCTTTTATTTGCTTTACTCCCAATTAGCATATGGTAACTTACCATCATGGTTCAAAATCAGACCCCTTGATCACTCTGTATTTATTGTCTTGTATAATCTACACATTTGTTTACAAATAACTTTCATCACTGTAAACTTTACAGTAAAGTAGTTATTCTTGACTATTCCCCTATGTACAATTAGAGTACCTTACTGATTTTTAATGGCAAATTTTATTTGAAGTTTCTCCATTGCTTTATGTCTTGTCTGCTGTATTACTGGTTTGGAGGATAAAACTTTTGCTCAACTTCTAAGAGAATATGACTATTGGGGCATTATGTAGCAGTTCTCAAGATATTTTGAAATAGTTATTTTTAGGAGTAATTTTTTATTCATTTATCTGGGTCTCATTATTACTTACATATTTTGTTCTCTCATAAACCCTATGATTTTATGCCAGGATCTGATAAAAAGTTTTAATCTGAAAGGTGCATGTAGGAAAAATTTCGGACATTTGGAGATAACAGTTTTCTCGCGTCAATGAAGGAGAATTTGTAGACCTCTCAAAACTCGAAAAATTTGTTTTATGGTACTGTAAACTAAATCTTATATTCCTACATTTCTTCAAGTGAATTATAAAGCTGGTGGCAACATGTATCCCCATGTTTGTATTATTTGGGATAAATTGTCCCTGATAGTATTTTAAAATTCACCTTTAAAATTTGCCCTGAATTATATTTTAAAAAATCTCAGTAAATGAAAAAATATCAATGCATATTGCTGTTGATTGTTTCAGTTGCACATGTTCTTGTACCAGAATACTGAGTAATAAAGCAAATGTCAAGATAATGCTGAACAGCACCTTTTAGGAGTTAATCAATGTTTACAAGTGTATTGGTTGGCATTAACAATTGTCAAAAGAAAAGACCAGAAGTTTATATTTCTTAAAGTGGTGATCAGACCTATTAAAATTAAATATCTGGTGATTGAAAAGTTATGAAATTGTCATTTAGTGTGCAAAGATCAAGTCAAATAATTTCATGGACATAAATGTTCAGTTTCAGTTTCAATAGCTATTCAGACGCAAAGCTTCTTGATCAGTACTATTTTGACACAATAATGACCTGTTTAACCAAATGCCTTTTTACATTTTACTTGTCACATGAATGCTGATGTCCTAGTGTGAGAGAGTCTTTGTAAAGTATGTTGGTCCTATTAGTAATCTGCTATTGATTTTGCTTCTTTCCTTCCTCCCATCTTAATCTCCTGTCTCCATTTGCTTTATTCACCCAGTGTTGACATTGCATAAACCTGGAATCTCTCAGTGTTGTTTCTCATGAGCACATGGGAATCTCTCGGTGCTCTCATGAGCACACTGGGAGCTTCCTTTTGAAGCTTGTTTTACTCATTTCAAATTCCATTTTATCAAGTTAAGTCTTGAATGGCTTTCAGCTAAAACTCCATGTTCAACATGGGCTTTCCGCTCTGTCTCTGATAATCTCTACTCTCTGGGAGCTAAAAGCGCACTAATGTCTCTCAATGCGCTTACAACTAATAATAATTACACATTTTTCCTGCCTAAAGGATAAGCCCCTCACAATAGAAGATTTAGCTTCTCTCATCCCCAGTTGGTCAGTATGCCTATTATTTGATTTTCTTCCTGTTCGGGTCCAGGTTTCATAATACTTCTTGGTGTGCTGCATGGTATCTGGCCTGATTATGCCCTTAAGGTATTACTCCTGCTGTACAAAAGATTAATTACTATTGAAAACAATTATGAAATACAGAATCTTGTAGCTCTTCAGTATGCCATCTGGCTCACATGTGATGATTTCCATAAAATTCTGTCCTTCAGTTCATTGCTCCTTTACTCACCTTAAAATACATGCTAAAAGTATAAGGTTAGTTGCACAATATTTGAGGCTTTTGCAAACAAAATCAATAATTCCATGCAGGATATTATCACATGAACACAGGATCAAATGCTAATTTTCAAACCTGCTTAGAGTTATCCTTTCTCTTGTGTATGATTATAGCTACATTATGTACACAGGCTCTGATCATTGCTTACAGTTTACCTACATATCATACATGTACTATAAAGCAGAAGTACTGCCAGGCCTAAGGATAGTGCCATTCTCGCATCTAAGGTCATTAGTCACACAGCTTCTGAGAACCAATGGGGGAATGGTTACAAATTATTTTCAGTTCCCACAATTTATTGTACCCAAAGCATGCCATGTTTTTTCAAACACAAAAAAATTAAATAAAGGTTTGACTCTTTTAGTTTGTCTTGATCATACAATTTTTGTGTGATATCAATGAAGCAATTTAGAAGTAGATTTAGTGTTTCAATACATGCATCTGTATTATGGAGATCTGCTGCATTTTTTTGCATAATAATAATGAGAACTTTGTATAGCGAGTAATCTTTAGAAGCTCTAAGCACTTTACAACATCTGTAATGATATGAATACAAAAACAAAAAAAAACAAAAACAAACACCAGGAAATTGGAAGAAAAAAAAATTATGAAAATATTTAAGGTAGGAAACATTATTAGGTTTTTTAAATTTGTTCTTGCAGTCGAAAAAGGGGAGTTTTAAGAGCACATTTGAGAGGAATCACTGTGTCTTTGTGTCTGATTTTGATAGGCAATTCATTCCATGTTGCTGGGGCCTGGTATGCAAAAGAATGTCCATATGACTTTGTTTTCATAGTGGGAATAATGAGTATACGATTGTCAGAAGAGGAGCATAAGTCTCTTGCTGGTGTGTACACATTGGTGAGGCCGGATAGGTATGTTGGACTGGAGTCCGTCAGTGAAACGTATCACAGAGAAAAAAATTTGTGTTTGGTCCTGGATTGAATGGATAGCCAGTGTAGGGTACAGAGCAGCAGGAAGGTGTGCTCTGACTGTGGTACTCGAAGGATGATCCGAGCAGCTGTGTTTTGAATTTTTTTAAGTTTCTGGAGTAGATATTGAGACAAACCAGACAGAATTAAGTTACAATAATCCAGTCTTGAAAGTACTAATGAACACACAAGTGCTTTAGTAGCATCAACTGAAAGATAATTGCAAATGGAGCTGATGCGTTTCAGCTCAAGATATTGATGTTGGTGTTGCTGATATTTATTGTCTGAGGTAAAGGATGTGAATGAGAAAGTCTTTGTGTTGTGATCAGAATGGCCCCAGTTTTTTCATCATTCATCTGCAGAATCTCTCCAATTTAATTATCTCCTCAAGGGATATAACAAACTGATCCACAGATCAGTCATAACAGACCTTTATGGAGTGCAACAAGCCATGAGTTTTATGAATATTGGAAAGGAAGATAACTCTATTCTTCATGGTAAGATCATCTGCTACAGTCAGTATTATTGAGCAAGAGGAAAACTTGTTTTCTGACTCGGCTTGAAGATGCTGGGGAAACCAATGACATGGAAATGGTTGACTTCTTGTTCACAGCATATGGAAGAGAAACCAGAGGCTGAGGGAAAGAAAAGAAGAATTGATAGTCCAAGACAAGTTATTGAGTACCTACAACTACTTAATGAAAGAATGATAAAGGAGAGACATTATGACATGTTCTCTTTCAAGAATTTAAGAAAGATAATCCATTTACTAATGAAAATGGTTGTATTGGTTTACCAGTGTTCTTCAAAAGCTGCATTCTTGGCCTTGCAATAAATGTGATCCTACAATGTAAATATCCCATTTAAAA
Organism: Unio delphinus; assembly: GCA_029339505.1. Taxonomy (NCBI): domain Eukaryota; kingdom Metazoa; phylum Mollusca; class Bivalvia; order Unionida; family Unionidae; genus Unio; species Unio delphinus. The sequence continues at coordinate 17,478,017 of JAQISU010001235.1, forward strand.
TATGTTTAAATTGTATCAAGATAAGTCGACTAATTTGTTTAAATTGGTCAGAATTGCAATAGTTCTCACATGATAAACTGCAGATTGTAAGAAGGGATTTAGTTTACAAAACAGAAATTAGAATGCTATTAACATCACAAACACTGAGTAAAACTGATGACTATTCATTTAATTTAATATACAAGGGTATCATAGAGACCATTGGCCGTTTTCAGGGGAAGAAGTAAAGTAACATAAAGCAGTTAATCCCATTAGATATGCAGATATATTATATATTTGTTGTCAAAGAGGTCATATCAAGTTATTAAATGTTTCTCCTAAATTAGGTATGCATATACAGTGTACCTTACAATAATTTGGTCACCCATCAGCTACTGTTTGGCATTGTCCCTCCAAATCAATCCCCCATTCTGGAGGTAGGTGTGGTGGCCCCCCCCCTCTCTTATGAGAATTCCTGGAAGCATCTCTGTATAATCTTAGAAGCGAGGATACTTCTTCTCTCTTATCTCAGTCACAAGAAATTTGGTTTATCAGCATCATTGTGGTTGGTACCAAAGAACATATATAATGTTGCTGTCAGAAAATCACACATTTAAGAATTATTTAAAATAAAGGATATCTGCAAAGGACACTGATAAATAGCCATTTTGCCGACTATTTTATGGGCATTCATGTTTAGTCTGAAAAACAAAATAAATCTATCACATTATAGGGAATAATATTTTCATTGTATCTTAACATTAAGGTTTTAGAAGTATTGCAATTATGCTTTGATCCAAATACAAAGAGTATAGGCACAGATTTGCCAATATATGTACTAGCAGGTGCTGTTTGAGGGAGTAATCAGTCGAACAAACAACATATTCCCAGATTATCAGTGCATTATGAAACAGTAGATCAGGATTCTGTTAGATTCAACATATATATATGATATTCTGTCTTGGTTTATTTACAGAATCCAGGAAGACGTCTTGCAGGCAGCCGTTATCAGAGAATAGCCATGGGATGCTGTGGGACACAGTCTTCCAGTTGATTGATTACCATCAGGATTATGATGGGCTTCTGATAGAAGTAAAATAAATAGCAAAAACTGGGCTAAGTTCAGGAATGCTGGTGTTAAGTAGGGTTAGGCTAGGGTTTTACTGATGAATGGAAGTCATTAGGAAAAGCTGACAGTTAACAGAGATAGCTTAGTAAGAATAGTGCATGCAAAAGTTGGTATTATAGACAGAAAAACTTGCCTATTAAAACTTGTAAACAGAGCTAGGAGAACTAAATACATAGTCCGTTAGCCATTTTTTTTCTTTGCCTTAAGTATGATTTGACCTCTAATAGAGTTATATTGACTAAAATGACATTTCTAAGGTCAATAGTGTTTTAACAAAGTTAATGTTTAACAAAGTTAATGTATGACTGTTAATGTAGGACAAGCATAGTCATGACAACATAATTTAAAAATAGGAAAGATTGAAGGCTGAACCAGTTTGATGAGAGCATTGTACACCATTTACAATTGTTGTAAAAGGAGAAGCTGTTTGGTGCTTAACACCATCCCTACTGAATGCAGTTTAGATTATGTACAACCTAATTTAGTACTTTCAGTTTTTTGTTATTGGTATATAATGTGGATCCTTGTTATAATGGTCCATTATAAGTTTTAGTATGGATTGAACATTCCCCATTGGACCACAAGACGTGTTATAATTGTTTCACTTGAATATAATTGGCATATCTTTTGCATTCACAATTTGTATGGATGTGGATTCTTTTTCGGGGTGGGGTTGGAAGTGAACAGGGTTGTCATTTGTCCCATATGGTTTGGCTTTTGATGCTGATCAGATCTGAAATGAATATTGAACTAGGTATAGGACTGACAAGGGAAATAACCCACTTCTGGCTTCCCATTTTTGATGCCGCTTAGGTTCCAGAACAGTGGTCTGCTGTTACGGCATATTGTGAGATAAAATTGGATCGTTTGAATGTAATATCATTGGAACCCAATAGAATACATATCCGGATACTTGCTTATTGGATGTCAGAATTTTGAAAGTTTTATTCTCATACATTTAGAGGAGGTAATGCCAATAAACACAGTGGGTCTTAAGATTCCAACAATTTGGAATATATCCATGTATATTTCATAATTCTGAGTAACCTCTATTTACCATACGGTCTCAAATCAGGAGTCCTATCTGGTGGTTTCAGCCATATCTGCATTGACCAGTGCACAGGCCAAATTATCCCTCAAATATTTAGCGCATTGACCCCATTGTTGGTCAACGGCATTATTGTACAAAACTAGATTTAATAACTTATAGAAGTTATTTAATATAAATATTTATATTGATTTTCATTCAGATAAGCAAAAATAGTGTTTATGTCGTCTCTTAAAATGTATGTATCAAACTTGTTTAAATAAACGGTGTCAAAGTAAGATTATATCTGTATGAATTTAGTCCTAGAAAGCTCTATTCAAAATAATGAGTACACACATTCCTCAGCAGGCTGACGACACATGTGATTTGGTATAGCTTTCATTGTTTGTACTAATTAAAACTGAAGCTATACACATGTTTTCTGGCACAATCCAGAGTTGTAGACTCTGTTCATTTTCATGAAATAAAATAGGACCAGGTTTTTCTAAAAATTGACAAAATTGCATTGAGAATTGTCAACCCCTCACTCCTTTCATGTCACAAAAGTATGCCATGCTGCATCAGACAGATGATATTGAATTTTTTTCATTCTTGGATGCATCTCAATTGAAAAATAACTTGATTTACTTACAAAACTGGTATTTCAATTTTCATGTCCTATACCTAATTGAACCTTCAAATCAATACTTTTTTTTGTGTGAATTTTTAAATACAAAATTAGTATTCACATTTTGGTGAAATATAAAGTTTACAACATTGAGTTAGTTTACAAGGGAACATACCTGTTGAATCACTTGAAATTCAAACTTCCACTCAGAATGGAATCATAAATGTAAAAATATCTGAATAGTCACATTGCTCATCACTGTTTATATGTATTATAATCTTGAACAGATAAAATTTAATAATTTGCAAGTTGAGGCAAAACATTGCATAGAGTTAGGGTCATATAAATTTCAATCAATAAGCCTTTAGATATCAATCATACCAGAATTCACCTTTACCCCATGATCATCTTTCCTTAGAAAAATATATTTCTGCAGTGGGTAATTATTGAAGTCTGTCTTGAAGTAATTAAGCAGCTTTTGGAATTGCCTATGTGCTTGAAATCTGACATTATCCTTTCATTTATTTTCTTAAGTTGATAATGCAGATGTCAGTTTTGTATAACCATGATGTATGTACCATAGGACAGTTGATGTGACTTTAAAACAGCCATTTAAGTTTTAGGTGTTGTGGGTTTGCTATTATAATAGAAATTTGCTACTCAGTTTTTGCTGTGTATTGAGAAAAAAAACATCATACCTTTGAAATTTAAATGGATTGTTTCACTTTTATTTCCAATTCCCATTTGAAAATGACGACTGTTTGTTGGAAATCCCTCTTTTACCAACAACTCTTTACCTCTTTACCCATAAACATGAGTGGTGTACTCCACAACTTGGTTACAACTAGTTCCCAGGTAACTGACCTTGGTAGAGATTACATTATGCAGTTTACAAACATTACATGTTAATTTCACATCTATTACACATATTGTATGTGTAATACATTCATTCCAAGGTGTAGTTGTCCTAGAATGATAATGGCATTTGAGTATGGCCACTACAACATTCATCTTGAAGAAAATCTTGTTATTGTTAAATAAATCTTGTAGTGGATATTCTCATTGGCATTGTTTTTTTCTGGAAGACGTCTTACGGTGTCTAGCTGGTCCTAAATGAAATTGTGTTACCTAGACATTCTATGTGGCCACCACAGTGACCATCTAAAAAATCTTGCAATTGAAGCTCAATGGATGGTAGTACACCACTCCCTCTATAACTCGCGCCCTGATAACTTGTGAACCTGCTTATAATGCAGTGTCCATTGTGGTTCCTGATTTGTCGCAAAATAGAAACCGAGTGGATTTTGGATTAAATGAATAACTCAAACACAATGTGTGAAAGAAGGAAATTTATTAACCTAATTAGTAAAGAAAAATATATGAAGTATAAATATAATGATTCTCACACTCTCTCACCATACGATTGTCCAATCACCCTATACAAACATTCGCACATTGAAAAATAAACCAAAAATATTATATCTATCTGATGTTCAGATTCAAATAATAGTATGCACTGTAAGATATTCACATAATTTCACTTATAGACTAGAAATGAGATTCAAACAATCTCAAGTTTTCAAATACGTTTAAAATTTTCTGCACTGTAAGCAAGATTCACAAATTTCCTGGTAAACAACTAAGATTCAAAATAATCTCATGTAAATAAAATGTACCCAGTTGAAACAACAATTGGAACAAACATATGCTTCTTGACCCTTGCACAGTCGTACGATTCACAAACTGATAAACTGCACGGTTTCACAGAGTCCTTGGCCCACAGTTGCATCGTCAGTTTGCACCCTTCACGGATCCACTACATGTACATATACACATACAGACAGCTTACAGCACCCTTGTATTTAGCTACGTCTACAGTCATGGCTACACCACATGTACAGACATACGTACATATATATATAGACAGTTCTAGACAGCTCTATGCATCAACTGAACTGTCAGTTGAACTCGTCACACTCGTTATGCTCGTTACACTCGTTAGCTACAATACAACCAAACTGGTACTAATAATGAGTTATGGAAAATGCTAATACATTAAACTCTTGATGTCAACTTGAAATTCACAGTTCACAACGTTTCAAATCTGTGTTGTAATAAATGAATCATTACACTATGTGACAATACAAACTCAATAAACTTCCCATATCAAATGAAATAAAAATTTAACACTCACCCCTATGGCTTAAGAACACAAATGGAGAATGTGCACTCCTCAACAAGATCCAGAACGACCAGTGTGTCAGATATAAATTGATCTTGCTTAAATCCTTAGGATAGTGAGTAATATTCAGGGTAAAATACCCATGCATATCATGATTATAATGTCCCTCGTCCCAAGTAATTTACAGCGAGATACATGTTCCATCGTTTACCTGGAAAAACACTTGTTCACCCTAGATAATGTTGTATGCATGCACAAAAAAAAATAGATATTTCAAAGGCATAACAGTTTTTTGGGGGGCTTAATTCTTTGATACGATTCCCCCCCCCATATTTTAAATATCTTTTAAAATATGCTGAATATGAAACAATTACGATAAGAATTACTAAATTAAACCTTTATACATTTTTCATTTTATAATAAAAAAAATGGCGATTAATGCCCATAAAGATAGATTCCATATTGTGAAATTTGCAAGTTCTAAATAAGATATCACATATTATGCATGGGTTTATTTGTTGATAGTCATCAATACACTGTAAATAAACAGTCTGGTGAAATAGCAATCAATGAAAACGTCTGGTAAATGCTAACAGGTGGCAACAGAGAATGAAATAAACACCAATTAAATGTCTTGCTATACGAAGTCACATTCTAATTTTTTATTTCCGTTTCATTGTAAACATTATAATTGCAACATATTTTATTCTATGAAAACATGAAAAAGTCAATAGACCCTCACATCGAAACCAGTGAGTACTTCTGTGAAAACCTAATAACCTGCCGGCTATGTTTTGATCAACACTTTGGCAATGTGTTTGTTGCATTAAAATAATCAGTTAATAGAGACCTGTGATATTTTATCACTTTGAATATGTCTTTTGTATCGAATCAAGCAAATCACAAATGGCATGAGTTATTGTGTTCTAAATTACATTGTTTTAAATTTGTATACCCATTAAATTCATGTTAGTAATGATTAACCCATGTTTTTTGTTTTTCATTTTACTTCTACCGCAATCAAATCTTTTTATCGATCAATCAACATTGTTTCTCAAAAAGAGAGTCGATCTTTTGTATTTAAAAAAAGTGAACAGAAACCATGTGGAATTATGTTTTTGATGATCTCCTCAATATACTGTAATTTATCCTGTTATTAATGTTACTCTATGAGGAAAAAATCAACTACACTGTTATGAAGAGAGATTTATTCAGTTAATCTCGGCCCGATTATAAAGTGAGTATTCAAGACTGTAATCTACCATCCCCCTCTTTTGACTTTATGTCAATCTCTTTAATGGTTTTGGTGTGTTTTTAAAAGTTCCCTTGATAACTCGCACCTCACTTATAGTGCATTGGATGTTTTTGGACCCTGATGTGCATGATTTATCGAGGGAGAGGTGTATCAATATAGGGTTTTCACTAAAAGACTTCTTATGTTCTGTTGGTCCTAAATAAAAATGGTGCCAATCTGACATTCAGTCAGCATGGCAACCAAAGTTGCCATCTTGAATATCATGTTATTGCTTCTCTTCTTAAATGGAAAGGCATATCAGCATGTTTTTTTTCACTAGATGACTTCTTATAGTATCTAGTTGGTCTAAAATACAACTTGTGCTGATTTGCTGTCCAATATGGCTGCCACTGCAGACATATTGAAAATCTTATGCTACTTCTTTATGGAAAATCATATCAACATCAGGTTTTTACCAGAAGACTTCCTCTAATGACTACCTGGTTCTAAATAAAAGGGGTGTTAATCTACCAACAAGTAAATGAAAAGTCTTATCAGCATGAATTTTTCTCCAGGAGAATAATTATGATATCTATTTTGTCCTGAATGAAAATGATACTGAACATCAAGACAGCTATCTGCAAATCTTTTCACTACTCTTAAAGAGAAGATCAACATGGATTTTTCAGCAGATGTACTTGATCCTGAATTCAAGTAACACTTATCTGTCACAAGTAATCAGTATTTTTGCACTTGGGGGGGGGTTGGCAGCTATGATCTATCTAATAACCAGTCTGGTCACCATGGTATCCATTTAAAAATCTTGCTACTCCTACAGAATTGACAGCCACATTAACCTAGGATTTTCTCTCTTTAGACTTTTGATATCTAGTTGGCCTGAAAATAAATTGTTGCTCCATAGACATCCAGTATAGCTGTCACAATGAGCATATTGAAAATTGTCCAATTCTTCGGAATGGATGATATATTGGCATGGAGGGTTTCATTAGAAGTCTTCTTTTGGTGTCCAGTTTGCTCAAAATGTATATGGTTCCAGTCTTACATCCGAAATGTCTGCCATAGTGGCTAATTGAAAATGTTACTGCTTTGGAAATGGCCTGATCTTTAATTCTTTTAAATTCATTTTGGACAGTACAACATCAGTCCCTTAATGGGATTCTTGTTGAGATTTTCATAAATGAATAGGTAATCAAAGTTTAGTATTATTTAACAGTTGTCTTCACCATGAAATTAACATTTATGGCTGCACTATGTTTGTAGAAAAGCAGGATAAATTAAGATGCACTTTAATTGGAAGCGTGAATCTAAGAAAAAATGTAAAAGACCCCTAAAATTTTATTTATTTAGACTTAGATAACTTAGTTCAGTGTTTTCAATGTAGATTGACATGGTGTGTGGATTGTCAGTGTTTTAATTGTAGCTTGACATGGTGTGTGGATTGTCAGTGAACACAAAGAGGATGGGTTCGGTACATTCAAATCCTTGCCTGTTGCATTTTAGAAAAGAGGAAAAGTTGGTTATCATTTCAGTTCTAATTCTAATGCTTTGACCCCCAAATTTCTCTTTAACTTTGTATTGTTGGAGGGTTCAACACCAGATAGGTTATATATGGCGGCCAGTATTATTGGTGGAGGAAGAACCCAGGAAAACCCCAGAAAGAACCATCAACCCACGAGAAGCTACCGGTATGCTTTCTCACATACCCACATTAGCCGAGCCAGAGACTTGAACCCACGCAGAGGTGAGATGGCAGTGATCCGTAATGGTGAGCGCTTTAGACCACTTGGCCACTTGGGGCCCCTCTTTAACTTTGTAAATTCTTTCATACTTAAGAGGCAAATAATGCACCTTTACTAATGCAGTTTATCTGAAAATCAAAATTTCTTGTTTGGAAATGTTTTTTAGATATGCGTATTTATAATTGCAGGCATCTTCATTAAAGAGGCTAAAAATTGAGAAAGATGAAGTTAAAAGTGAAGATTGTAATACAACCATGTTTGGTAAGTTTATGGCTCCAGTGGAGCTTACCTGTCACTGCTTTGATACAAATATTAATATAGACCTCACATAATTTTGAGTTAGGATCATAATTGTCATACCCATCCTCTTTATTTTTGTCAAGATATATGACTCAATATGATGGCAGGTAAAATGCATACTTAAATTTCTAACAGTAATGAGAAATCTCATTATAATGGATACCTAAATACATATTCCTTTTTCAGAATAAAAGAAGACTAAATTAATAAAACTTCTTTGTCCCTTTGAAAAGCATATTAAACATTTAATCGTCATAATATTTGCGTGTCTAAAAAAAAAGAGACATTTAAAATAGAAATACAGTATTACAGTGGGACCCCGCTATAACCCGCCCCGCTATAACCCGAATTCGGATATAACCCGGTTGTGGCATGGCTCCCGAAATTTCGGGTAATTTATTACAGGTATTTTTCTCAAAGACCAAAAAAAAAAAAAAAAAATGTTTAAGTATGAAAAAAAAAAGGCAAGAGTTTAATTATCATTCTCATATTCGTCTAAACAGTGTGAAAAAGAACCTGTAGAAAATGTATTATCAAATTTTCTTCTAGTTTTGTGCAAAAATAAACGTCATTAATACGAACCAATTGCTGGGCCTACTGAGAACTTTGATCTTTGTTTATTGTTGAAAAATTACAGCTCATAAGTGTCAATATTATAATTACTGATTCCTGAGTAATGAAGCCATCGTGTCTGCTTTGTGTTTGTCTTGAATGCATTCTGAATACAATCGTTGCTCTAATAATCTCCGATATATGTTCTCTTAATTTCATACACAACTAAACAATAGCCAATGCGGGGGTTGATAAAAGATTCTCACCAGAATGTATAAATCAATCAATTTAAGTACATTGTTTATCATCAAAGTGAACTGCCGAGCTAAACAGTGACATAATTCAGTGGTTAAAATATCAGCCAGTTCTGCCTGCTGTATTAGAGTACATCAAAAGAACATGACGCAATAGCTGGGCGGCAAGTTCAAAGGACTTTGACTAGCAGCTTGGGTGGGAAAATGTGCTGAAATTTACAATGACTGAATTCAGAGACAGAAAGATCCTGAGATGTACATGTAGTTATTATAAGAATACACTTTAGCTTCCATTATTTAATCTACGGACATGTACTATTTCATCATTCGTTACGTACACCCGTTACGTAATTTTTACTATTTTCTTTTCATTGAATTTAGTCACATAATGATCTGTGACAAAATTATTGAATATTTTACATCCTTGTGTGGATATTTTCGATGGAAATATATGTATTATGGATTCAGTGTATGTTACAAGATTCGCTGGTGAGTACACGGTGTTGATACTCTTTTCATGCAATAGATTATACAGGTATATATAAATTAGACACGTGTATGTACCAATGCATGGTTCTCTGAATAAAGTAATATATTAAATCTGCAATTTCTGTTACCACAGTAAATGTTTTTCTCATTTAATATATATTGATCAAAAATGGTAATTGTGCAATGCATTTTCGCACCCGTCTTTATGTACCCTCACCCTGCAATTAAATCCAAAAATGTGTTGGTATTGTACATGGTTGCTTATAACACGGTTCGGTTCATATCCTGGTCGGATTCTATGGCTCCCAACTACCGTGTTATAGCGGGGTCCCACTGTATCTTAAAATATAAAATAGGGACATTTAAACTCAGGAATTGGAAACACTTAAGGTTTAATTTTAAAATGTGTTTTGTTCATTGAAAAGAAAATGAAACTTTGCTTTTGTGTTGTGTATGTACCGTTTTTACTGGTTAATAAATATATATTTGTTACAGTTAACAGCATTGTGAAATAACTATAAAATATGTACATTTAATATATTTATTGATTAATTAACATGTATTTGTTACAGATAAGAACATAGCATCACTAATCTTTGGTGGTGGAAACATTGGTAGATCCTCATCAGACCTGCATCTCAGCATTAACTGTGCAGTTAGAATTCTCTCCATCCTTCCTAAGTCTGGACAGACTTTGGATGCCGACAGCAAGGTATGCACTTAATATGCTGAAACACAAGGCAGACTTATACAGATATATTTTCAGATAAATAAGATACCTTGATTATAATTAATTCATCACTAATTGGTATAGTTAAACCTTTCTCAGGCATCGATGCTTTTGGAAAGTGATACAATTGCCTCTGGCAAGAGTAATTTCTGCAGTAATTATTGGCAGGAAACTGCCTAAAACAGTGGGATCTATGTTAGAACAGAAAATTGTTTTGGGTGATTCCCCTTTCAATTTGAAACAAATTGTGGATTTTCCTTAATGTTTGAGTTAATGAAGAAATAATGGTAGCTTGAAAACATGATTTATTTTGCATTTTTTAAGCATGTTACATAATAGACCATGAAAAAGTATTTTGTTCGACATAATTTACATAAACGGCGGGTTAAACCATACATCTCTAATGAGACCCGAAAATCATTTAAATTGTGCTTCCTAATCAATGTCAAAATTGGTGTTACGGTTTCTTGTAAATCTTGTAGTCAAATGTATATGATTTCTCAATATAATCTGTTTTCTTCAATTAATTATCTCTCATCAGACATGGATGGAATACTTTATTTTTAACTCTTTGTGTTGTTAAGGTATAGTATAATGTTACATATATCTGATTTGATATATATTTGTTTTTAATTTAGTATTGCTTGTCAGTTTTAAATTAATTTTTTAGATTTTATTACATGCTATTGTAATGTAAATTTATTCGCTAGAGATGATGTGCTTTTGTAGAGAATTGTTTGACAGAATTTTCTTTATTAAACATGTAATGTTGACCTAGATCCTGACATTGATTCGAGGTTAGTGACAACCATATAAACAGGTTTCATCTTTATTTTAAAATGATTGATTGTTGTCAAGGTCAAGATGGGACTAGTCAAGAAGTAAACAACTGTTTACTCTTAAAGTAAAAATGATTGGTTCTCGTCAGGGTCATGTTAGAAGTAGGTGATATAAAATGATCACGGACTCCTTCCCCTCTCCCCCTCTTCGTGATTTTGCAATTTGGGGATTTGTTTCGTAACTGTGTATTAGAATACAATATAGTCTTTGTTTTAGTGAAATATAGTTCAGTTCTGGGCTTTTACATATGATGTTAAAGTCATTTTCTTCTGTTGTAGCCAAGTTTTTGAATCCATGTTAACAATTCTTCAGTTCAGTTGGATTTGAAAGGATTAATTCATATTTCTGGAAATATTTGATGTGCTCATGCATAATCTTGGACAAAGACAATTTATCAAAATATTATTTGGATTTCCAACACTGGATTGTTAAATCTTGTGATTCACAACGGAAGTATAGATAAACATAAACACAAAACAGACTTCAGCATACATCATCATATTCCATCTTGGATTTTCCAACAAGACTAGAACGAACTATTTCATCGTCTTTCATCTTGGATTTTCCATTAGGACTCGAACTTGAATCTATTAGAACATTTCATTACCAGGACTTCTGTAATTTAATTTGCTGATTGTTCTTGGATTATTTTTGGATTTGATTCTTACAACTGTATGTTCTTTTTCCATTTTTCCAATCTTTTTCCAGGGAAAAAAATTTCTTGTTAAATGTTTAAAAAGCTTGTTTTCACTCTTTCTTTGTTACTGATTGTTAGAGCCTTGACTCGTAACAATAAGAACAAGTGCTTTTTGGCTTTCCTAATTTGTCATATATATGCACATTAGTATTTTTTTCTCTTAAAAAGTGGTCAGGATAACAGATGGTTGCATGGTATTCAAAAAGAGGTCAGGATAACAGATGGAGTACTTCTGATTTTGTAGTTGCATGGTATTCAAAAAGAGGTCAGGATAACAGATGTAGTATTTCTGATATTGTGGTTGCATGGTATTCAAAAAGAGGTCAGGATAACAGATGGAGTACTTCTGATTTTGTGGTTGCATGGTATTCAAAAAGTGGTCAGGATAACAGATGTAGTATTTCTGATTTTGTGGTTGCATGGTATTCAAAAAGAGGTCAGGATAACAGATGGAGTACTTCTGATATTGTGGTTGCATGGTATTCAAAAAGAGGTCAGGATAACAGATGTAGTATTTCTGTTATTGTGGTTGCATGGTATTCAAAAAGAGGTCAGGATAACAGATGGAGTACTTCTGATTTTGTGGTTGCATGGTATTCAAAAAGAGATCAGGATAACAGATGGAGTACTTCTGATTTTGTGGTTGCATGGTATTCAAAAAGAGGTCAGGATAACAGATGGAGTACTTCTGATATTATGGTTGCATGGTATTCAAAAAGAGGTCAGGATAACAGATGGAGTACTTCTGATATTGTGGTTGCATGGTATTCAAAAAGAGGTCAAGATAACTAAATGGGGTACTTCTGATATTGTGGTTTAATGGTATTCAGAAAGTGGTCAGGATAACAGATATAGTACTTCTGATATTGTGGTTGCATGGTATTCAAGAAGAGGTCAGGATAACAGATGGAGTAATTCTGATATTGTGGTTGCATGGTATTCAAAAGTGGTCAGGATAACAGATGGAGTACTTTTTAAATTGTGGTTGCATGGTATTCAGCAGCCTAAAACAGTACTTTCTGCTTGAAGAAGGACAGACAATACATCATGGTTTACTGCATGTTAGATTCCTTTACTTTATGAACGAGTTATTAAATTAAATTGAGTCAAGATTCAAACAATTTACATTATTGTCATTATTCAGATGATCAACAGCATTACATAAATCCTCGTTGAACATGTGTGCTTTAAAACAAGTGGGATGTTCCAGTTTCCTAATCAGGTGTGATGATAGTACAGTGGCTAAAACAAAGATGATATTAACAGTCTGGTTAAACCACTTTGATGGCCTAGTGGTTAGAGTGTCCACCATAGAAGCAGGAGGTCATGGGTTCGAGCCCCGGCCGAGTCATACCAAAGACTTACAAAAATGGTACTAACAGCTGCCTCGCATGGCATTCAGTATTAAGAGGTTAATGTTTGGACTGGTTGGCCTCGTGTCAGCATAACGTGACTGGATGGGACATCATGCTACATGTCTGCTGCATGATACTCCAGTGCTCGACATCATTATAAACTGCCACACTGCAGACATCGTAGCGATATAACTGATTTTTTTTAAAGCTATATTAAAAATCCCAATCCCAGTCTGGTTAAATATTTGGTATACAGGTAATACTAGTGACATATATGTTGAATTATCATTTTACCACATGACTTACACAGTGTCCATGCCATATACACACTTGTTTGGTGTCACAAATAAATAGGGGATTAAACATTCTTTGTCTTTTACAGTAGATTCAGTAATTCTAAATAGTAATACAAGAGGCATCAAGGCAAATCAAGATCAGTTTTTAAAATTCACAATATAATCGACTTAAAACAAAGAGGCATGAATTACGTTAGGGAACAAAACTTACACAAATGAGCTTTGTAGTTTTTGTACTGTTATTTTCCTGAACTTTACATTTATATTTGAACCATTTTATTTTTAGGCTGAGATACAGAAAGTTATTCATTTTATAAAGGAATTGATAATGGACAGCAGTTTTAACCAGGCCAAATTCCTTTCACTTCTTTTCAAAGAGGTAAGTGAAAATGAGTGTAATTAGTGAACTTGGTAAAAGAGTTGTTCACATGGTTTTGAGTGTAATTAGTGAACTTGGTAAAAGAGTTGTTCACATGGCTTTGAGTATAATTAGTGAACTTGGTAAAAGAGTTGTTCACATGGTTTTGAGTGTAATTAATGAACTTGGTACAAGAGTTGTTCACATGGTTTAAGTAGGTCAAAAAGGTTGTTGAATCAATCATTAACTTCATTTAAAGATTTTCTGCCAAAATAAAACAAAATTGGTGGTTCTGTAAGGGTATGAGAAAATGGATCATCAGTATTAGATATTTCTTTGTATTAATCTTTTTTAATCCAGTTTGTGATTATGTCACAGCTTCTGATCTAATGTTTTTGACTTTTTTATATGCATGTAATAAAATGCTATAGGGTTGGGGCCATTAAAAGAAAGCAGGTCTTGTTACTGATCCCACATATTTTGTCTTTGACCTTGTGAATAGTTTTATTTGAGTTTCTGTTTTACTTCACACTAACATGAGTAGGGTATTTGGTTGATTGTTGGAGTAAAGTGCTTTGCCCAAGGACATGCTACAGTAGTTATGCCCAGCTGATATGATAATTGTATTCTACCTTTCGGTTGTGAGTTTGACATGCAGACCAATGGCTACCTTGAATTCTCCCTCCATTGGTAGTAATCACTTATGAATTTACATCCTTTTTGTTATGTGAAAATTTAGACAATTGTTTATTGTCTCTGCCGTTTTTGAAGAACAGATGAACCTGGTGATCTTGTCTGTTTTGTGCTCATCTGTGTGAACACTTGTTTTCTTGTGTATACATGTGATTCATTGCATTGTTGCCTTGAAACTTTGAGTGATCATTAGGATATGCTTTTAGTTTGCTAGGCCATAAGCCCATGTGAACATATGGTTTGGTCCTTTGTCATGCATCATCCAATCACAGTTGTTATTTATGATTTATGACCTGATCTTGAAAAGCACTAAGTGGAATTTGACCAGATTTTACGGAAAGAATCCCATATTCAAATGATATTGATCTGCCATCAGATAAGGCTACTGTCTATAAAAATAGATACCATTAAATAACTTTTCTTCAGATATTTTACCAAATTATAATACTACTGCCTAACAAATCCAGCCCTTCCAGGCTTAATTAACTGCTTTTAGAGCAGTTAGAGTAATCTCCCCTTTGTACTGGGATTGGTGCCCAATCATGTGATTACTTAGGTTACTAAATCCACTCATGCCAAGTAGCATGCTCTTTACAGAAAAAGGCTTTGCATACAGTCATTTTGGAAGTTTGAGGATTTTTCTCAGAGGGAAGTATGCTCCTGTAAATGTCAACTTTGTTCTTTTCTTCAAGAGATGCTTCCAGGGTATGCAGTTACATGAGTTTACACATTCATGTACAGTTGACTCCGATTAACTGCACACCCTCAGGCCCGTCACGAGACTGTGCAGGTAACTGTAGTGTGCAGTTAACCGAAGTATGGTACATTACAGCTTTAAATCAGCACGGCACGAATATATGTGAAGAATAAATTTAAACAATGATTAGAGTCCACTCTTTCAACTTTTACTTAAATGTTAAGCTTATTTTCCTTCCTCCGAACACAATTTCATTGATTCAACCAATGGATCAAGGATTTATAGTGAATTTCAAGAAATTCTATAGATCGCTTGTTATTTGAAAACTACTGTCAGACATTGATGGGTCATCTCCCACAGAAGTGTTCAGTCCAAAGTTGTCTGCATCCTGTTTTTCACTGTGCTGTCGTTTAAATTGAATTCCTTTGCACATTTTCCATCTTTCCGACCATCCATATTTTGGTTTGAAAACATTCAAATCCGAATGGTTTAGAGCAATGTTTCCCATGCTGTACTATGATTTTTCCCATGCTATTGCTCCCTAGTGGGCGCGGATATACATGTATATACTACCTAAGGCGTCCTTTACATGTCAATCATTTACAAAGTCGCGTTTACCGACTTAATTGTCGGCTTATTTGAAGCGCTACAGCAGTGGACTGGCAATAACTGATCATGAATATACATTGTGCAGTTAACCAGAGTAAAATTGTATTGAATAATGTGCCACAGGCAGAAATTTATCGTGCTATTATCCAGAATGTGCATTTAAACGAAGTGCAGTTATCTGAAGTTTATTTCCATTGAAAAGCATTGGGGAAAAAAACGGGACCAGCGTGACTACATGCAGTTATCCGGCGTGTGCAGTTAACCGCTGTGCAGTTAAGTGGAGTCGACTGTACATGGAGACCAGTGATCTGCAAGGAATCCTGGAAATTGAAGTTGCACATATGAAAATGTACATCTGGCAGTATGCAATTTTTATTCAGTTCACCTCGAAAGTTCTTGTTTAACATAAGTCATGCCAGTAGAGGTTTTGTAGTGCTTTTTTATAATGAAGATTATAATGAGTGATTTTTAGCACGAAGAATATGTTTGATATTGAATATGAATCAGATTATTTTTTGCTCAGTCAATTAGTTCATTCTTGCCCATGGTTCATGATGGAAACACCAGGATGGATTCTAAATGCTATTCTGCAGGGAGAGTACACAATCAGTGTGGACTTCACATCGCTACTCACACTGCTTCATGCCGTTGTCTACAAACACACCATTTACCAGTTTAGGGCACTTCCAGTTAGACTCAATATCAGTCCCTGTGGTTTGACTAGATGGACTGGGAAATGACATGTCCAGACCACCTCCATGGTGGCAACATTTACCTGGATTACAGTCCTGAAATCATCAGGTGAGTTATATCTTGGAGCCAGATATCATATTCCTTGTTATGTTTCATATCAACCTTTGATTTCCTTGTCAAGAAGAACAAATTTTACCTCATACCATCTCAACATTTTGTGTCTGTTATGGAAATCTATGCTGAAGTAAACAGAGTATGTCTCTCTCAGGAATGATCATTGGAAAATAAGTGCAGTGGTGGCTTCTTTGATAATACAGGACAATGTGGCAGTGGACCTCTTAGTCCTAGTGGCTCCTTGATATATGTGCCCATTACTGATGATTATGTTGTCCAAGTGGAGGCTGAGACTATGACTATTGGACCAGCTCTCACAATTTGCACAAATTTGACAATTGGGCAACCACACTTGGCTCAAGTTTGAATTACCTCAGCAGTACAACATCAGAATGTCACAACTGTATGGATGTTAGTGCAGACAGCTGGAGGGCACACCTGCTTCCATCATTCCTGGAAGCCATTTGTGTGTGACCCCCACAGGATTGTCATTTACATATCAGTATTCTCGAGACACAAGCCATTTTTGAAAATGTTTCATTTGTGGCTGGAGAATTCAACAAACTCGTTATCCCAGAAAAATCAACTAATACAGACAAAATGCTCTCTTTGTCCCTTGGTTTTCACTCAGATATATGCCCAATAGGATTGACTGATAGTGGATCTATTTGCAACAAGGTGGAATACCAAATTTCCAACCTTTAGCTCACCATGGCCAGATCCTAAGGCCTGCTATTTATATAAATGGGATTGGCCTGGAACACTTAACTTACCCTCTAACACCTCTGATTCCTTGCCTGATACAGAAAGCAAGAAAATTTTAAGTTTCACCTCATCCTGATTGCTCCATTCAAATGGGAAACATCTTGGATGAATGACCTCATCAAGCTTGCAATGGAAATCTCGAGGAAAATCAAGATATCCCTCATCTGCTCATGCAACCATGACAGCAGGTGTTTCATCCCAATCCAGAGTTGCTGAACCTGCTCACAACCAGTGGTGGAGAAATTGTGTAAAAAATATTGCCCTCCTGTTTACCATTGCAGGCATCAATACCTCAAAAAGCTAACTTCCTTTTAGAGTTATTTTGACATGAAATGGTTGGCACCAGTCACAATCATAATCTACCTGTTTCTGTGATCACTAACACACTGTATCATCATGGAAGAAAGAATATTGGATAAAACAAAGACTTAGCTCTTGTCTAAATTTGGTTACACGTCCAAATATACTGGCTCTTGACCCAAAGTGGAATCAATCATGGGTACTAACCTAGCTGAACAAGACACCATTTGAACCTGACTTAGGAGATTCATTGGTTCACCTCAGATAAGATCTTCTTGCTCACTGCGTTAGTGAACGGCAGGAAGAATCAGCAGAATATCAGTGTAGCTGAACTACATGCGGTTCCAGCGAGATGGATCAGTATAACTTATGATGGCCCCTGATTTCAATGCCAAGAGCAGGTTCTCATTCATGGGAAAACAGACCATAGTCATGAGATTCCTATCTATCCTGGATGCTTCATCTCAAAATAATCTACAGGACCCAGTGTAGCTATGAAGTATTACTTAAAAAGGACCAAGCTGTTGCATTGAGGAAGATCACAACTCTTCTTATCCCACACGGAAAGGGCAAAATGTCAACACATACACTTTTGCTTGGATAAAGTGTGCTATTTGTTCCACACATAAATAGCATCTAACCAAATGAATTTGCGTCACTTCTTGACTCCCAAAGTTAGGGGAGTCATCACAAATGTTAATTCCCCTTTTTATTTGCTTGGTAGCTATTAGAGCATGGTACCATGAAAATGTTTAGTACTGTGGCATGTACCATGACTGATATTTGGGACCAAAAATATAGTTTTCTGAGGTAGGGACTAGAAATTTGTAATTTTTTTCTTGACATTTCTGGAAGCTGGAAAAATATCTCAATCTGATTTAAAGAAAAATAAAAACAAAAAATATAATTATTTTGAGGAGATTGCCCCCCCCCCCTCAAAAAAGACTTGAATGATTCATACTTCACATGTACAGTAGATAAATTTGCTATGATATTTTATTTGTTGTTACAGTACAAGTTTTAATCCAAAAATCTTAAGAGAAATTTTAAAATATGTAGTGGATAAACAAATTCAAACATCTGCTATCCTGTCTTGCAAAGAACTGCATGAACTTAACATGCACAATGACATACTAATAAAAACAAGAAAAATTAAATGTTTTACAAATAAAAATAATCCCCAAAATTGTTCTAATATGCTCACAATATCTTTCATGAAATCCACTTTGCCTTATTGCTGGCATATTTTATCCTTGTTTAAAATTTATAAATCATATTTGTAATGTTTGCAACTAATTTGTGACAAATTAAACTATTTTGTCTACAAATTGGAATTATTTTGTCATGACAAAGTAAAACATAAAAACATGCTTTTAATATCATTTAAAGTTTTGGCAAGATTTTTTTTCAGGAATTTCTGAATATTCCTTACTGAGAGAAACTACCAGTGTACTGGTTCTAAAAAAGGACTATGGTACATACCAGAAATAAATACTGGTTATGGTAAACTTGTAATACTGTGCTCCGCTAGTGGTTGCAGTTATACCCTGATGTAACCAGTTTTCACTTTTGCTGTCATGCTGCGAAGATGGTCATCATAGAATCAATTTAATCCAATACTTATACTTCATATTGATTTTTATTTTCAGTTTTACAGTAAGTCCAAATGTTGTTTTATATGGTCCATTCAACATTTTTGTAAAAATCCAGTGAGTTTATTGACATTATCATACCATTTGTTTTTGTCATAATTGATTTCAAGTGGTATCAAACATCGTCAATAGTCGAATTTCCTGGGAGCAGTGTTTAGGCATTTATACCTTTATAACTCCATTTATATACCGTAGTTAGGATTTTTTTCAAATTTTTTATATATATTTTGCATGTTCCTGTTTGTTTATTTTCTTCTTTATTACATTAATGTCAACAAAGTGTACTGAATGAAAGCAATTCAGAAGCATGGAGGATGCCCCCAAAATACACTTTCTTTGTACCAAGTGCTCTTCATGACACACCTTAAAGTCTATGCCTTGTGATCCAAGAATACATATTCTTATGTTCTTAAGAAGCAATTTCAAGCTGCAAAAGGAGCACTGTTAATTTGATCTCAGCTTGAAGTGAGTTTACTGCCATTATCTCTCCCCCATGAAGATACAAAAAAACATTACCATACAAAAATGCAGTCGGAATGTGAGATGATTTTTTTCTTGGTTGGAATCATGCATGTTCTTTTCAAGACTGGGTCATTGAGATTATCAACATTTGAACAGGAAGAATTTTCACAAAATCCCACTAGGTATAGACCTTTAGCTCCACCCATATAATGTGCAAATCCTAAGTCAAATGTCACCCTGTCTACAGGATGTGAGTGTGAGGGGTCAAACTAATCTGTCTGCTGGACATGAATGTATACATATCCCGTACTCCATCCATACACATGTATGTTCTTGCCGTACATGAAGATGTTCTATTGACTTGTATGGCTAGTTCATACATAGCTGCCAACCCTCACAATTCTGGCGTGAATTTCTTGACTTTTTTAGCTATTCACGGATTCACTCCGCATGCAAAAAAAAAACATGCATTCCCCAATTCTCAATTACTTCAAATAAAATAACCGATTTCCTATTAAGTGCAAGTTGTGAATTATAGCTGATTGGTACAGTTGGCTCGGTGCAAGCATTTTAGCGTATTTTAATCTATATGTAAGACCAGTTTTACAAATGCATTTAAGAGAAACTGGTGCTTGACTGCAATTTTGTTCCATGCATGCGCTGCCAACACTGATTTGAATTAGCGTTAAACAACAGATCTTGAAAATGTCTTCACTACCAAGGAAAAAGATAGTCTGAGTTTCCTCTGACCCTTGTCACTCCATTTTTTATATTTGGACATTTATGTTGGTGTGTAGGATCAGAGGACCATTCCCTATAGAAAAGTTGGAATTTGCTGACACCATTTGGCATGTGGTAGCCACCCAGCAAACTTGAATTACCTTTTATCAAGAAACACCTGCATAAAGTTAATAGGAATATGATTTATTTTCTAAACAAATCGTGAGCATAGAATTTGTCTTCTCTCTAATCCACAGATAGCTCAGACGAAAGTACATCTTTGCTGAAATTTGACCTTGATCTTCCCATTTTCTGTTTTGTTCATAGAATTTGGACATGTATAGAAGTCACATTATGTTTGTAAATAAATCTAATGCACACTTAATTCTCAACATATATATTCTGAGAACAATGATCGGAAACCTGTCGGTATCGCAGCAGGTTGGAGAAAGTACTAAGCACATGTCAGCATTGGCTTTGTTGGTGTCACATGGCTAATACATTAACATTTGCTCTCTGCGTAGTGAATCTGCTTTCTTCAAATTGCTGCAACATTTACAGATTTCACAATATATATTTTGAGAAGTTTTTGTGTTTTTTCCTTCATTTTTCTAAAAAAAATTTACGTGACTTTCATTTAATATGTTCAATTTATTTTTCCTACAGCAACACTAGAAATGGTGTATAGTTGATATCACATCACTGATCTCTGGTGTCATTGACATTAAGGTTGCGAGAGTTGTGTAGGCATGTGACTAGGAATGCAAATGGACATATCCAGGTCAAATCAGCAATGATAAACTTTCATTTCATCTGTTAGTGGATTAAAGACATAACAAATGCTATGATCGCAATTTCGGACAAAATAAATCATATTCCTATAGATTTCATACAGGTATATCTTGATAGGGAATGACTCGGATCCTACACCCCAACATAAATGTCCAAATTTAAAAAATGTAGTGGCAAGGGTCAAATGAAACTCGGACTAGGAAAAAGAAACATATTGCACAAAAAGTGAAGGTTTGTTTGGAATATACCAAACATTTGCTGCGCAATCAACCATCAAACACCGATATACATCTTGCTCTTTGCACACAGTGTGCCACAAATGTTAGCATTGGGCAAGGTGGTAGAGATGATGTGAAGAAGCACATGATAGCATAATGCCCATAAAGCTTGGGAAAATTATTAACTAGAAGCAGATTTCATCTCTGGAATAGTTTAAGCATTGTTTGTGAGTTTTCTTGTTGAACGTAATCTACCTTTATCAGCTGGAGACAATGCAAAACATTTGTTACAATAAACATTCCCAGACTCAGGGATCACTTCACGAATTCAAAATTCACAAAATTTTATCCCTATTTTCACTAATTGCGAGCCTTGAGGGTTGGTAGCTATTCTGGCTCTACTGGCCTACCATCATTTTATTTATCTGCTGTATGCTGTTCCAGCTGTTGATGACTGTTCCAATAGTTCCAACATACGACTACAGTGATCGTGAGATGTTATCTTGGATTGGAATTCTCATAATGACACAACCTGGTTTTATTGCTAGAAACAGGTTAATGTCACTAGACATTCAACAAAGAACTATTCTTCCCTTGTCCTAGACTTTAAGAGAGGTGAAGCTCCATGATCTTGTACATGCTTTCAGATATTATTTCAGTATATGGATGAGCATCTACAGTGGCTGCACCAGGCTTTTTCAGCATCTCAAGTCCAACAAACAAGGCATAATACCACTAGTGCTAGAAAGTTATAAAATCTGCTTACCTCTCTCATGATCTGGTATGCATGATTGTAATCTTGGCTAACAAAATACAAGCAATTTACATGAGCCTTGCAATGTAATGTCTCAATTCAAGTTGTAGTGGAGTCAGACCACTTTTTTTCAGCTTTGTATCCATGAGATACAGCCTTGTAAAGGAGAGAAGAACCAAGCCTCATTGGGCCAGTGGTATCTGCATAGGCAGTGACCATGCCCAGATTGGGATAGCAAAATCTCAGAACCAGGTGGTATTGGCCACTTTCACTAGATTTGTCTGGAAAACATAAAAGGTGTGACCATAGTCAGTTGTTGAATCCTACAGGGATCTCCATTGCACATGTATAAACAAATTGTTTCTTTTTGTGCAAGACTATCGTTAGGAGAAGTTCATCGAATAGTAGAACAATCATGCTCCTACTGGGTGATAGGTATAGGTAGTATGCCATCCTATCAGCTTGTCCAGTGGGTGTAATCGCAAACAATTTATAACGTGTGAGTTACTGCAGTCTATCCGTATCTTTCAGGCATTCTCTTTATTTATTTTGGTAGGCAAGAGTGATGCTAAATATCCCATTTATTGTCAGTCTAACACGAAAATATAAATATAAGAGGACAATTTTACATCTTTATGTGAGTAGTTTTAGTTTCAGTGGTTTAATTTTTTTGCTGGGCAATTGAATTTATTTAGCTCTATTGTTCCATTTATTTTATTTACTTGTCCTCTTTGTTATGAACTAACATTACTGCAGAATGATGTATAAATGTTGGGGTAGTTTTCTTCTGGGGAAAATCTGGTGGTTTCGAATCACACTTGTGCTGACCTACTAGGTCAGACAACCTAGTACAACTATGGAAGAAAAAGAAAAAGTGAATATGTAATAATAGAAAACTGTTCTTGTATGGTGTTCATTTTAAAACAAGGGGATGAACTTTTAGCTGATGTGTTGTGTTAACTTCTTTCTGTACAACGCCTGGCACAAATATTTGGAGTTTTTTTCTTTCTTTCTGGTATGGCTAGATTTGGAGAAAGTTGTCCTTAGTTTAATGAGATCAGGTAAATATTATTGAAGAAACATAATTTACTAAAAAAAATAATATATCCTGAAAAATGACAACAACTAGAATCAGCAGCACTGGAAGAAATGTATACAGAAAGCATTCTACTGGTCCAGATTTCATGCCAAGCTGCATTTGGTTGTTAGGCAGATATCAAGCCCAACTGAGTCTCTTATTCTAACCAAGCAAGGGTTATAGAAAATTGATTTTTCCATATGGATTGGACTTGAGAGGGGGCTGTGGAATGAGGAATAGGAATGTAAGCAAAGGATATGGACAATGCTTCTGTATTTCACAGTGTTATATATCATTTTGTGTTAGAATGGAAAAACATTATTCTTGAATCACTTCAAAAATATGAGGTTAATATCATATGTCTTGCTTCTGCTACAAAGAATTGCAGAAGTACGGGTATATCCTAATACTGGATAAGTAAATGTATTATTATTTCACCCTAAAGAATTTATGAAAGTGTACTTTTGTCATTGAAATTGCCTATGTAGTTGTTTGTGTAAATATATTTTCAGGCCACTCTTCCGTTAGAACTTCTATGGATTTTAAACATGGAGGCTATAGTAAGCTTTGATGTTTACCTAAACAGGTGAGAATTATACCTTTATCAGTTTTTGATTATGTATCATAAAATCATAAAGTTTCATAAGGCGGCAGATAAACTGGAATAATTAAAATATCTTTTACCTTTTACATTAAAAAAAGTATCACATGTATTGTACAAGACATTTTACGAAATTGTTCTGCCTTATCCTGAAATTGAAAGACATCTTATAATAAGGAACATTGGAGTCCCATTTCTTAATATCTGTAATCATATTAACCTCTGTATAAATGATGAGTGTCCTCTTTCAACAAGTTTCATTGTAGTATGAGAATTTGCAGCAACTGATGCAAATAATTATTCTTGTAAAGACATTTGCTCATTCATAATTTTTCAGTCTTTTACATCAATAAGATAATTTTAAAATACTTAATAAATGATTTTAATGAAAGAAAATAATTAGGAAATTAATTGACTAGTGATATTCCTAGATAGTTTCAGAGAATCATAGATAGGAATGTTTAGAAGACATTTTATTTGATAAATCTTGGATATATTTAGTGTTTCTTTAGCTTTCCAGGAAAAGAGGAGCCCTTACCTCTCATTGGATTATTATCCTATTAATTTCCTATTATACTGCTCCTGTGGCCTAGTGGTTAGAGTATTCGCCTCAAAAGTGGGAGGTTGTGGGTTCGATCCCAGACTGTCATACCAAAGACTAACAAAAATGGTATTAACAGTTGCCTCGCTTGGCGCTCAGCAATAAGAGGTTAGTGTTAGGACTGGTCGTCCTGGTGTCAGGATAACAGGACTGGGTGGGACATCATGCTACATGTCTGCAGCATGATGCCCCAATGCTAGACATCACTATAAATGGTCACACTGCAGACATTGTAGCGATATGACTGAAAAATTGTTATAGCTACAATAAAAAAATCCAAAATCACACACATATTATAGCACCAGTTATGAACATTTACAAAATGTTTTCTTAAATAACTGCACTCAGTTCAAACTAATAGTTCTTTTGTATACTAAATTTTTGTTATAATTTTATTATTTTATCCCTATTCAGTAAGGGTGATACGATACACCTGCGCCGCATTTTTATGCGATTGATGATACAGAACCTGTGATATGATACATATCAATACACGTATGAACTGTATGTATGTTGACTGGTTGTATTTCCTGTATGCAGATTACATATAGATATATAGTTATCATATATTTATATGTAATTCTCATTGATGACAAGAAAAAAAAAACCTACTTTCAAACAGGCTTCTTGTTGGTTCTCAGTGAGTTTTATTCAATATTTTAGGTCATTTAATGGTGGTTCGATTTAAGTCACTTTAACCACCAGGCCCTTTGTTTTGCATGGCAACGATACTTTGAAAACATTACCAATTGCATGTACTTGGAAGACATTATGATGTTATCTTCAAATCAGAAGAAATAAAGCAATTTCCTCATGCAAAGAAAATCTCATCTAGAAGATTTATGGGAATGAGGATGAATAGCAACAAAGTCTATCACATTATACTTCTTGCAGATGTAATAGAATGCTTTGGCCACAGGTACTTGTATTTGTTAGTGAAGATGAAAAACTATCGACAACACCCAGTCTTATTCTATTTTTAAAAAAAGTTACACAAGGTGATTACCTTGAGTGGTTTAAAAATAGGTCCCCTTGCTGGTTCTTTGCTAATTTTATTTATTTCATCAACACCTTCATTTGCTGGTTAAATATCTGTGCATAAAAAATGAAATTCCAAATGTGTTCCCATGCACAATTTAAGGTGAGATGCTGCCACGATTTTATCTTGAGGGGGACTTCACCCTTTGTCATCTAAAGAAGGGGAGAGCAGAAAAGAAGGAGGTTGGAGGAAATGGTCATAGTTCAATATTTACCTAACACTTCAATATCTGTCTCTCTTTCTTCTTGTTCCACTTTTTTTTTAGAGCTCTACTGAAATCAAAATCTTTAAAAGATGTCACCTCTAGTTGTATAGGTATTAATCTGTTAATTGTTTCTGAGCATACTCTGTTTCTTATCTGTGTATAAATATTTTTCTGTTCTACCTTCTGAAAGGGAACATGCATAGCTAGCTTAGACAGCTTGAGATATTTGGGAAACTGATCTTTGAGGCAGTTATTTAGAATTTTACAGTGCTCACCGACTTTTTCTTTTGAATACATCTGCTACAAAATAGGATTTTTCACTAAAACAAACATACTGTACTTCTTGAATCAGTAGTTTACTGAGTATCATGCTAGATTTCTTATCTGTTCCATGATACTGTATTAAGATTTTAGTCCATCAATGCCATAGTCAGCTTCTGCAGACAGAGGTATTCAAATATCTTTCCTTCTTAATTTCATATTTGTTTCATCCTTATTTATTCAGTTCATCTTAACCCTGATATGGATATATTGTTTACTAGCATATCATCCGCAGGGCTAAATTGATTGATAAAAAAAATGAAAATTTCATTCTACTTTTAGATTGTCTGTATTTTAAATGTGCTCAGTATTCTTCCCTTTCTACCTGTAATTTTGAAATGCTGCTGAAAGAGAGATTGACTGTCATGCCATCTAGTTTTGTCCATCGAATATGGTCAGATAACTCATATTTAACACCATTTTTGGGCTCAAAATCACTCACTGGTATCTCGATTAACAATTTCCCAGCTCCAATAATCCAATATATTTCATAACTTAAAAAATTATTTTCATCATCACTATTACCAGCCAGTATTTTGCTGAATGAAAACATAATGAACTATACCAGAAATTTTGGGTTTACTAGATAGCCTGTATTTTAAACACGCATTTTTAAGACATTCTTCATGGAAGGTATAAACTTACTCGATAATGCTTATCATAGGGCACAATGTGCCAATCATGTTTTGTTTAACAACTGTTCACGTCATGCTTGAAGAACCCAGCTGTGTTAATAGTAGCCTACATGAAAAATGGATATCGTGACTAGAATGGTTAAATAAAAATTGTATACTTTGCCAAGCACATTTTCATATGTGTGACTTTAATTTGAGGGAGTTCTTGTGCATCACTGTTTTCCAAGTGTGAAAATTCATACAAATTTTGCATGATTCGACAATTGCACACCCTGACAGCAATTTTGTTTAAGTACTACATATCAAATTGAAATTTGTGGCTTTGTTTGTCAATAGGCTCAAGTAAAATCTGCTAAGCTGATCCCAGCATTCAAATGTGTTCTATGCTGATCCCAACTTAAATTGGATATGTGCTAGGCCGATCCCAGCATAATAGTATATGCTGCGCTGATCCCAATCTGGAGTACATCTTTGGTTGGCTGATCCAAGCATTACAGTGATTTCTGGGCTGATTCCAGCTCAAGTGTGATCAGTACCTGGCTGATTCAAGCATCACAGTGAATTCTGGGCTGATCCCAGCTTTAAGCAGACTGTGCTGATCCCAGTTCTAATAAAATCAGCTAGGTTGATCCCAGCATTCAAGTGTATTCTGGACGTATACCAGCTTAAGTAGGCTATGTGCTAGGCTGATCACATCAACTAGTTTATTCTGGGCTGATTTAATCTCAAATAAAAATATGCTAGGCTGATCCCCTCAAGAGAGTATTCTGGGTTGACCCAAGATTAGTGGAATGGAGCTAAGCTGATCCCAGCATGCAGAAAGTATTCTTTTTTTTCTTCCTATTTATAACTGTAAAAAAAATGTATTAAACATTTATGATCTTTATCTTAATAACAAGGCAAATGAATAACTTGTCGGGACAAATGCACCTTAGCCCATAGCAGCCACATGAGTAAGTACTGAAACAAAGGCATCAATAATATAAAGGCACACCCACCATATAGGCACCAATGGGTTGTGTCTGAGGTGGTGGCAGGCCAGCATAAATCTGAAAGAATAGTTGGATGCCGAGATTCCAGATTCATTATCTGTACTTTCAAAAAGCCAGAGAAGTGAGTAATCACATAGTACTTGCATGATCATTTGATGTTACCTATACATTATTTTTCTTTCTTTGGCTCTTTGAATTCAGCTTCAAATGCCAATGGATAGGAGAGGTTCTGATCATGCATACCACATGTGATCCTCCAACAAGCCCCATGTAAACAGCAAGGAAAGAGGCTAATAAAAGCATCTTGCACATTTCCTTGTCTGCCTCTCATTTTCAAGGTACATGTACAACAACCTAATACAAGTGTTATGTAAGGACTAAACCATATAATTTGACATTGCATCATCTTACCCATCTTTGCTAGCCAAGATTCTGATAACCCTATCTATGGCATATCCAGCAAATATTTCTGTGATTAGGGTCTGTGAATTTTGTAGGATGTGGCGGTGATCGAACAAGGGGAGTATACAACTTGAATGAACTGATAAATAAGCTCTTTTCCAGTACTGGTCCATGTTTGCACAAATACCTTTCACTCAAATAATCCTGATGATAAATTTACAAAGTATTCTTTTAAGGTCAGTTGCCACAATCGTTTTCAGCTGATGTACAATCCACCATGCTATTGCTTAGTTGGCATTATATACTAAGGTAGGCAACATATGAAATCCAATAGATGTCACTAGGACAAAACACCGATATAATTGTTTGATCTGTCAAGGTGTAGATAGTGTTATCAGAACCTTGGCTAGTGAAGATGCATCTTCCCACACCACCAATTCCTCATTATTATGACAAAGCCCATTACAAAACTGAAGTTGTGTAGAAAGTAAAATTAATAAATAATCATTCAACCAAGTGATCAAACACATGTCTTGGTTACATAGTGGATTTGTGTAATAGTTGGGACACAATACAACATAGGACTCTATATAGATTGCCATATTTGTGTAATAGTTGGGACACAATACAACATAGGACTCTATATAGATTGTCATATTTGTGTAATAGTTGGGATACAATACAACATAGGACTCTATATAGATTGCCATATTTGTGTAATAGTTGGGACACAATACAACATAGGACTCTATATAGATTGCCATATTTGTGTAATAGTTGGGACACAATACAACATAGGACTCAATATAGATTGCCATATTTACGACAAGTTGACAGTTTTAATGTGAAGAAAAGCACAAGCATTCAGTTAGAACACAAGTGTTGTATACTGCACTAATTTATGGTGTACAGGTGTTTAGCTTTTTATTGACTGTTCTTTCACTGTTAGATATTGTTTGTAATATTTAATGATCTCTTTTTGTTATTGCTCCATAACTGATCTAAGTGTTTGCCTTTAATTTCAGCAAGCTTTCAGACTCCAAGATTATCAGTGTGATGTCATCGCAGATCCATGAATTGAGCCAAGAGAGTCAACAACCCCATGTTCAGACAATTTTAATTTGTAGGTAATTTGTATTAAAACTCTTCCCAACAATAAATTTGTGTCTTACTATTATATTTGCATATCTTAATGTTTGTTTAATTGGCTAATGTCACACACTCATGAGATATAATACAGTTTTCCCAATCAACATACTATATACTATTTTGGATTTATTGTATACCTATAGAGAATATTTAATTTTCAAAAAAAAAACTATTAAAATTACTATTTCATAAAAGTTATTAACAGGTGATCCTTCATTGCATATTATGTATATGCTGTCCTGTTTCAAGATGTTCAATGTATGGACTTTTAGAATTTATTTACACTTGATTTAGTGGTTGTCATTGTCAATGGTTTGAATCTTCCCATGTTTGAGAGAACTTTGTTTATATATTTCATTAAAAATGATGAACTAGTACAGGGCTATTCCATTTAAACATACCCCTAGGTGGGGGAAGGCACATTCAAAAATGGGTGACCACCCATAGAAGTGATTTTTTTTCTACCACCACCAGTCATAGCAGTGAATTTTGGACACCCATGCCCATGCATAGAAGCAAATTTTTGAAATTCATTACCGTGCATACAAATTACTTTAACAGAAGTGAATTATATGTTGATTAATTTGTATTATTTGTAACTTGAATAGAAGTATTAAACTTCATAGTCAGTAATAAAATATAATGGCTCTAAGTAATACTTATAATTAAAGATAATATAATAAAAAACATTTTGTGAATAGTAATAATAAAATTAGTTGTTAATTTTTGATCAACCGGGTATTTATGGTTTTTGAGTTTAAGGATGAAACATTTTGCCTTGACAGTTTATTTGGATTAAAAACCCAATATTTACATGGTTTAAGATCAATCTGTTTATAATCACCTGAATAATAGCACCCAGAAATTATATATGAAATTTGATATTAGGGCCATACGTGTAAGTTTAAAAATTATTTTCAAGTTAGAAAAGGTAATATGTATTTTATATGAAGGGATTAAAGAAATATTAAAACCACAAGATGCCTGAATTTCTTTTATTTCCATGGTGACAAGTCGAGGTTTTTCATAAAGTAACTCAACAAATGAGATTTTTAATAAAGTAACTCAACAAATTTGGGCATTGTAACACCTTGGGGCATGAGCAAGCTAATTTTATATCTCTGCCATTTGATCTTGGATCAATATGAAAGATTGGGCAAAGGAAACTGCATATACAGAAACAGCAATATTTCATTTATATCCACTAGCTATGATGTCGTAGCCTCAACTTGATTTGTTGTGGGTGAGGTACGAGTAAAGGTACTAATATTAGTACTATTATATCTACATGATGTGCAGGGGAACCCCGCTATAATGCGCCCCACGTTAATGTGAATTCAGATATAACACGGCGCGGCGTTGCTTCCGAAATTTTGTATATTTATTAGCAAATGATTTTTTTCTTCTTCAAAGTATGTGAAATAGTATATTACGAATTTATCGTCATTTTCTGGAAGAGATCATGTATGGTGAAGAGATCACATATGAATTTGAGTAAAATACGACCGTGGCTTGGTCCCTGAAATTTTAAATATATGTACGTGTATTTTTCTTGTACCAAGACATTTTTTTAAATTTTAAGTACGAGAAATAGTGAGTAAAAGGTTTGCTGTCATTTTGGGGAAGAGTTTGCGTGTGAATTTAATATGATCGTGGCGTAGCTTCATAAATTTAACAATTTCTCCAGGTTTTCGAAGTGCTATGCCAAAATAAACATAATGTGGTCTTTGTAGTTGTCTTCAATTAATTCTGTATATAATTGTTGCTCAAATAATAGCCTACGTGTGTTTCTTCTTTAACTGCACACACAACCAAGCAGCAGACAATGTGGTGGTTGATACAAGTGTCTCACAGTTTAATAAACATCAACAAAAACGAAAGTCGCCAACATGTTTTCTGGGTTTGGCGGTGTTATTAGACACAATCCATTGACCAGTAAATAATGTCTGCTTTACTAGCTTGAAATTGAGAGGGTATGAAATTGTACATGCGTTCAGCTTAAAAACCAATTATAAAAGTGACTTGTGACAATTGCAGGCCTATTGGATTTAGTTCTCGGGTTTTACATGCATACAGGGTTTGTTTATGAGATCATTATTAATTTCCCCTTCTTTTTTTAAATTAAAAAAATATATATATATAATAAACCCATGTGTGAAAAATATATGCAAGCCTAACTTCCGTAAGTCACTTAATGCAACCATTTGGATCACATCGCCAATGTTCCTTAGTTGATACAGTGATAGTCGATAAGTTAAATTTGGTATGACCTAATCACGTACATTCAACGAAGAGTCACAGGGGCGTGCATAGTTGCTTACATTTTAATTATCAGTCATACATGCACTATAAAATACTACATGGGAGGACATTTCTCTACCTTCTCCCGCAAACTATTGAAGAATCAACGCTGATTCTTTAAGCTAAACTGCGTGTAGCATAATAAATTTGGTACTGATGTTTTGCACAGGCATTTGACTTCATACTGCTACTAAACGTTTTACGTAGTATTTATATATTTACGGAATGCCCGACCATTTTCCCACGCCTTGCAAAAAATGGAATACTGTCCCCTTTATAGTCAACTGAAAATCAGTTTCTACCTAGGTTCAGTACCTTATTTTCAGTCAACCAATGAGAAGACAGCATTCCATTCTGTGTGGTGCACTTGCATATTAAGTAGGTGCAATCATGGTCATGTCGAGTTATAGCATAGGGAAAAATGGCCTGGCATTCCATAAATGTTTATACGTCAAAGTTTTAGTATGCATACAAAGTCAAATGCCTGAGCAAAACATAGATACCAAAATTATGTTATGTGCAATTTAACTTAAAAGGTTGCGCGAGAAAGTGCGCAATCCGGTTTAATTCAAGTACATATTTTTTTTTGAAGCACATACTTGTCATACAAATAGTTCTAACCAATCAAATGGAAGCTAAAAGAAAGGGACTTTTTCTAAGTTTGCGGAGTTGGCTGGTACCAGACCTTACAGGCTGACCATTTGCCTGGCATACCAGCCAACATTGCCAGAGCTAGTGACATTTTCATAGAGATGGAATTGAGTCATCATACCACATGGTATGTCATCTCTAGCACTACAAGTAGACCCAGTTCGGCCTCGACACAGCAAGTGTGACATAACTCCTTCAAATCCACCATCCTTCACATCTCACTCAGATCAAAGCTGAAGTTTAGCTTTCAAGCTGCTGACGAGGACATTTTTAAGGTGTTGGCTACTTAAGAATGCCCTTGACTTTTACCGCTGCTTTAATCAATTTGTAGATCTCAAAGAGGTGGAAGAGGCAGTTTTAAGGCGACAGACACCTTCAGTAATGATCTTACTGCACTTGACAAGAATATAGTAGTTGTTCATATGTATGCTTGCTTGTTTTATTGGGGAGACAAATGTACTCATGTCTGTCAGCTGGTTCGAAATGTCATACACCTGACAATAGCCACACATGGTGGGTCATTGTCCAGGGCTGCTCACCATACCATGACCAATACTTTTGCGGGTTGGCCAGTCTGCTGTTGATATGACATGTTGCATATCTATAATCCACATTTTTCCATCTGTACAATACCCTTCCTTTCCGGAGCGATCCTGTTCTGTCCCTCCACCTGGCCACTTAACCCACAATTGCATTTGGAATCACTCAGTCACCGTCAGTGTGAAGATAAGCTAAGCGGCCTCAGTACTGGGGATCTTCATAGTCACATGTGCACCATCATCATTCCTAGGAAGCAGTCATACTGAAACAGTAAAAAACCGACTTTTGAGCTTACTGGATTTCTCTATTCCATCATTGGAGGGTCCAGGTCATTTGGAGGGCTTCAAGTTTCGTTCATCAACAATTCTCTCCCCATTCCTCCTCTTTTTCTTCATGAATGCACTATCAGATTGGGAGAAGGAAAACTTTCTACAACAGGAGATAAATAATTATAAAAAAATGCCACAATCACCAGGGTTTTACAGAAGGCTGTTTTGTTTTTTAAAGCAAACAGCAAGTTGAGATCCACCATTGACTGGAGTCGTCTCAACCAATTCAGGATGGAGACAGCAAGTTCAAGCCACCTTTTTATTCAATTGGAACAGTATGCAATTACTCTCAATCTGACTGGGTTGGATTCAGTACCATTTTAGGGTACATTAAGATTGTCTTTGTACCTTTTCCTGGGGATGGGGTTCAGAACCATTTCAGGTTACACTTATATTTGTATTTGTACGTTTTCTTGAGACGCCATTGTTTCCGCTTTTCCTGCTTGAACTCACCATAAAATAGCTGTCTTGGCTTGATTGATGTGGTCAGACCATCTGAGCTGGCTTTCAGTAGCAGTGCCTCAGTGCTAGTAACACCAGCCTTGTTGAGGACTTCAGATGTGCATGATTGACCGTAGAGAGCACATGAGGAACTGCTCAAGCTGCTTCACATACCTGCAGTATACTAGTCCAGGTTTCTTAGCTGTACAGAGGGAGGTGAGGACAATAGCTTTCTTGACCTTGATTGTCATATGACAGGCATGCAAAAGTCTTTTTGCTGCAGGAATCTTGATATGGAGTCATTTTATCTCTTGGGTTGCTTTCCAAATCAAGTCTATATTTTCAGAGACCCATCAGACTTCCAATTGTTAAGTTGGCCACAAGAGAGAATGCTTTTATGATCATATATGCAAAGTTTATTGAGTTACACAGACTTTGCTGTGATAAAAGAAACAAAAGTTAGATCATTAAGGTTAATAATTGAACTTGTTTTGCTTTTGTAAAATGTCAAGAGATTACAGAGTTTGATTTCTTTTTTAATTTGATAGCCATTCTTGGGACCATTTTCAACATTGGCTTTGGTGAGAAGAAGGACAATTCAGAGGAAACAGCTGCATTGAACAAAGTCTGTGTTGGAGTGTTAGAAAGAGTTTACGTTGGTAAGTCACCTATATTATAGATTCAGTAGAGTTGTCACAGTTATGCCCATGTTGGTGGAAGAAGAAGACATAGCGTTAACTTTTTCCACAAGCAGCTTTCGTAATTATGTTTTGTTTTAAAAAAATCTTGTAAGTGTAGGTTCAATCAGCAGACCCTGGCCTTGTTTATATCATTATAAAATCATTAATTTCCATCAACCTTTACTGTAATTGTGACATATTACCTTATTGTTTCTTAGCTTAATATTTAGTTTCTGTTTTGGTTCTTTCTTTTTTTGTTGTTACTTTGTCATTAACAACTTCAATTTAGTTTGACTATGTAGGATTAGTTGTTTTATTTTGTTTGTTGTTACTTTGTCATTAATAAATTCAGTTTAGTTTGACTATGTAGGATTAGTTCTGTTTTATTTTGTTTGTTGTTACTTTGTCATTAATAAATTCAGTTTAGTTTGACTATGTAGGATTAGTTATGTTTTATTTTGTTTGTTGTTACTTTGTCTTTAATAAATTCAGTTTAGTTTGACTATGTAGGATTAGTTCTGTTTTATTTTGTTTGTTGTTTGATGGCACAGCATCACATGTAACTTATTTTGTGCCAAGGCATTGGAGTAAAGTGCCTTGCCAGAGATGCATCATAGTTGCCTCCCCAAGCTGCTACACTGGTAGGTTTCAAGTCCACACACTTTCAGTTTCAAGTCCACACACTTTCAGTTTCAAGTCCACACACTTTCAGTTTCAAGTCCAGTATGTTCAGCTCTGAGTACCCATGGCACATTGTTTGTAGGAAAAGAAATATAGGAAAGAATCAGCAGGCAAGATATTTTTAAACTGATAATATGCAGTTTTTAAAAAATTTCCAAAAAGAGAAAGCAAAACTTCTAAGTAGAGAAAAGGAATGACAAAGCAGAGAAAAGGAATGACAAATCTTTGGCATAATGGGGGCAAATCCTGTCACAGCACACCGTACCAGCCTAGCTCTGAATTTGTTCCATGGGAATACTTCAGGAAGAGAGACAATGGGGAGTTTGTAGGGTTGTGAAGAGTGTCCGACACCTGTATGTGGAGCCATCACATTCTTGGCAGATGATGGATTTCATTTTTAGACCAGTCAATCCTTAACAGACACAGAATGACGTGACGTGATAGGAATGTCACCTATCAGATTCAAACTTGAATGAAATATTTATAGACATTATGTCATTTATGCCTATAACATAAAGTGCATACTGTTATTCATTTTATGTTGTTGCAATTTTCAGACACCCAAATATACTATAAATATATTCTTGTCTATTTAAAGAAAATCAGAAATCTAAGGTTATTGATTAGTTTAAAGGAATATCTTGAAATAAAAGGATTAAAAAAGATCATGTTTTTTCAAGTTAAAAACAAATTACCAAGCCCCCTTCCTACCTGCCTTTTTTTCTTAATCATTTGTATTTACTGACTGATTCATTTTGGACAACTTTATTAAGATAGCGAGATCAAAACTCCGGTACATGGAATTATAACATGCAAATTATTACAAGATCAAAGTGTCACAAGATAGACCGAGTCGGAACTGGATTAGTGAAGACACGGAACACAACTGCATTAATAAGATGTTTATTTTATAAACGCAATTTTAAAAATCAAGTCTGACACCAATATTTTACACAATATAAGAAAAATCTATTTAAATAAATGTTCCTAACATGGAACTATGAATTTCAGTAACGTAATGACAAAAAAGAAGTATATGAATGAATTTACAAATATGAATATATATATATAAAAGGCTCGTATAACGAGATAGATGCAAATATGCAAAGAATGCGTCCATATGACGAGATATATGCAATTGTGAACCCTAAGTTCTGAAGTTCTTGTTCATGGGACGAGATTTGTGTTGAATGAAATTATGCAGGTGTCGTTCATATAACGAGACTGCAAAGAAGATATTTAAATAAATATTACGTCGTCCATATGACGAGATATATGCAGCATACGTAAGCACCATACACAGGCACC
Organism: Unio delphinus; assembly: GCA_029339505.1. Taxonomy (NCBI): domain Eukaryota; kingdom Metazoa; phylum Mollusca; class Bivalvia; order Unionida; family Unionidae; genus Unio; species Unio delphinus. Next base: position 17,514,250 of record JAQISU010001235.1, read on the forward strand.
ACACATGGGCATTACACGGTCAGCATAGACAAGCCCACACACGTAGTGTCACCACAACATGGCACCACACACGCAGTTACCACAACACTGCACCACTTCAGCACAACACTTCAGCACCACACTTCGGCACAAAACACGTCACCACACTACGTCAGCACAACACGTCACCACACAACTTCACCACACAACTTCAGCACAACACGTCACCACACTACGTCAGCTAAAATTAAAACAACCGAACCGTGTAATACATATGACACGGTCAAGTATTCTCACACATATGTAGCGCATGCGTGCTAATGAAATAATTATCCATGTACATTTAACGTTAAGCATGCAGCGTATAATTGAACTCAATTATGTTCAGATACAAAAGAACTAATGAAACAAAATATAGTACTTCTGATAAAATGGCGCTGCCTAACCTATGTATTTATTCTATAGATTTTATAATAAATACTAAACATCTAATATGTAAAACAATGAATTATATCATAATACAAATAGCAATGAGAACAAAGTTAAATCTAGTGTTACCTCTTTTAGCTGATAGATTGCTCAGTTTAGGATAGAAGCTTTTCCGACAAGACTGGATCGTGATGTGATTTCTGTCTTATAATTTCGTCCTTATATACCCCTAGCTGTGACAGATATGCGCAGCTAGGTACTTTAAAGTGCAGGCAATTTCGCACATGCTGCATGAGCTGAGCGTTCGCTCATTATGCCGAAATAACTAAAAAGCCCATAAAATAAAAAACTACCCTCGGTAAGGCTGTACGCAGTAATGAAATCGAGACTAGATTTTTGACCACATATACATATTGAACATATTCGTATACAATTTCGTGACATACCTCCCCCCTTCAAAAAAAAGTGGAAACACTTTTAGAAAAACCAACGAAATTGGCACACACAAAAATACGATATGAGACGTTATTTGCATTACAGTAATAACGTGATATTATGAAGGAATAAAAATTATTAAAAAAAACTGCAAATCACAGTCTGCTTAAGTAATCAGCCCCTACATTTTCCGACCCTCTGATTGCTTCAATCCGAAAACGATATGGCTGTAGAGTCAGTGCCCAACGCATCAATCTTGCGTTGGCAACTTTTGCCTTGTTCAAATATATGAGAGGCTGATGGTCCGTTTCAAGGACGAATTCCCTTCCGAAAAGGTACGTGTGGAATTTAACTATACCCCACACCAGTGCCAAGCACTCCTTTTCGATCACAGAGTAATTTTGCTCCCTAGGCAGCAATTTTCTACTAGCATAGGCTATGGGTAATTTTACCCCCTCTTGCTCTTGTAGCAAAACTGCACCTAACCCGGTCTCTGACGCATCAGACCTCAAAATGAACGACTTATTTAATTCCGGCAACTTTAAGATTGGTGCACTGATCAAATTTTCCTTAAGAGCGTTAAAAGCTCTTTCTTGGCAAGAACCCCAAGAAATCTTATTTGGCTGCCCCTTCCTAGTTAAATCCGTCAATGGACTAGCTATGGCGGCGAAATTCGGAACAAATTTCCTATAAAAACCTATTAACCCAAGAAACGATCGTATTTGTTTCTTGGTTTCGGGTCTAGGAGCATCTTTGATAGCCCCAACTTTGTCGGGGTGAGGTTTTAACTGCCCTGACCCACTTACTAAATGTCCCAAGCATTCCAAGTTAGAATACGCTATACTACACTTGGAGGGTCTCGCGGTGAGATTTGCCTTACGGAGCCTTTTGAACAGAACAACTAATATCCTAACATGTTCTTCCCAGGTATGTGTATACACAAGAATATCATCGACAAAACTATCTACGTTATTCATGCCTTTCATCAATTTCTGCATAAGACGTACGCACGACGCACCGGCATTTACTAGACCAAAAGGCATCACCTTAAAGTGGTAAAGACCTTTAGGGGTCGCGAATGCAGTTAATACACTGGATTTTTCAGCGATGGGCACCTGCCAATATCCTTTTGTTAAATCTATTTTAGAAATGTACTGGTGCCCTGCTAATTTCGAAAACAAGCCCTCCATGTCTGGCATCGGTTCAGCATCAAACACAGTGACTTTATTTAGTTGTCGAAAATCTATACAGAATCTAGTTGTTCCATCTTTTTTACTAACCAATACCACGGGGGAAGAATAAGGGGAGTTTGAGGGTTCAATTACTCCCAGGTCTAACATTTTACCCACTTCCTCATCGATTTTATCCCGTGTATTAAAGGGTATCGGATATCCCTTAATTCTGATCGGCTCCCTGGTGTTCAAACTTATCTCGTGCGTTATTAATCCAGTATTTCCTGGTCTATCTGTAAATACGTCGGGGTATTTATTCAAAATTTCTACTATCTGGCGAAGCTTACAGTTAGGTAAATCCGGACATACGGTAACCATATCTATTCCCTCTTTCCCTACAACCATAGGGTACTCAAGAGGAATGTCTGTGTTAAAATCCGATTGCGGTTCGTCGCTTGATTCGTCTTCTACGACCGCAATGCACATAACATTCAAAACACCCTTTTCAGTAATTTGACTAGGTCTCTCCACATAACTCTTTAACATATTGGCATGAAATATTCTCATCCTACCTCCAATGTCAATTCGGTAATCCATTTCACCCATGACCTGTTTAACCTCATACGGCCCTTTCCATTGGACCAATAATTTGTTTCTACTAGTAGGGAGTAGCACCAACACACGATCACCCACGTCGAATTTCCTACTTCGCGTTCCCCGGTTGTAATATTTCGCGTACTTGCGACCAGATTTCACAAGCTCGTCATGTGCCATCTGACACGTGCTTTCCAATCTCTCGCGTAAGTCTACTACGTACTGGTAGGTGGTTTTAACCTCTCCGTCTGCGACATCACCTGACCATAGTTCGCGCAGAATCCGCATAGGACCCCGAATTGCCCTACCGTATAGCAATTCAAACGGCGAGAATCCCAAACTCTCGTGCGGTACCTCGCGATACGCGAACAAAATCGCGTTTAAATATCTGTCCCAATCTCGCGGTTTCTCCGCGCACATTCGACGGAGCATTTGTTTTAATGTGCCGTTAAATCTCTCTACCAATCCATTACACATGGGGTGATACGGTGTAGTGCGCAACTGTTTAATTGACAACAACCTACTAATTTCTGACATTAGTTCGGAGGTAAACTGGGCTCCGCAATCTGTGAGGATTTCCTCAGGTACCCCTACCCTACTGAACATGTCGACAAGTGCCTCAGACACGCGTTCAGTTTCAATTGATGGTAATGCTATCGCTTCTGGGTATCTAGTAGCATAATCCACTAGAGTGAGGATATATCGGTTTTTCCTATCTGTAATAGGAAATATGGGTCCCACAATATCAACGGCTACCCTTTTAAATGGGGTATCTATAAGAGGCATTTTACCTAAAGGTACTCTGGTATTTCTTCCCTTTGACACAGTCTTTTGGCAAACGTCGCACGACCGACAAAATCGTGCTACGTCACCGTTTACTCCAGGCCAATAAAACTCTCTTAAAACTCTGTCTGTTGTTTTTCTCATGCCTAAATGACCTGCCATACTAGACTCATGCGCTACTCTCAATACATGTGACCTGAATTTCTGAGGGACAACTAATTGAAGATACTTTCCCCCCTCTCGCGTGCTAAATTCTCTGTACATTAAACCCTTGGTACGTACGAATTTAGAGCTCCCACCGCCCTTACAACATTTTGCGGTACCCGAGAAGATTCTCTCTGCGAGTGCGCATAAAGACTCGTCCTGACTTTGCTCACGTGTAAACTCATCACGTGAGATATCGGTTACGGCTTCCGGAACTTTCAATTTAAGTAGCGGCTTTTTATCCGCCTGCGCTCTAGTTTCGACGGCTTGGACGATGGGAAACCGGAAATCAGAGAGGGTTGGGAGTCTGGATCCCTTGACATTTCCTATGGTTAAATCATATATAGGGTTTTCCATGCACAGTGCTTCCACAGTCCCATTCAGAAAAGGCGTCTCTATTTCTATTCTGGCAACGGGGACGTGATCGATTGTTCTATTTAACAACATACAATGGGATTTCCAACCAAGCATTTTGTCTTCCCTAACGAGACTTCACTTTACCACAACACCCGTGCACTCAGTGTCGCGTAAAACAGTGACTGTTTGTCCGTTGGCGGTACCTGTAGCAGTCGGCACCCTCGCCTCTGGGAAAAAGCATGTGCCGATGGACTGGATAACGTCATGACCGACCTGCACACGCGATCTGGAATTGTAGACCTTACTCGCGTTATTAGATTCAGACCCTTCGCGAGAAAGATCATCGCGCTTGCCGCCTCCTGGCCACGCTCTGCTTTCGATAGCAACCGCAACTTTTGGGACGAAACTCTTCCTCTTCGGACAATCGGGGGTGATGTGGCCGAATTCCTTACAAGTGAAACATTGTTTATCACTACGATAGGAACCCTTCCCAGATTGAAAATTTCCACCTTTATAGGTTCCAAGTTTCTTGGGTTCTCTTTGTCTCTGATCTTGATAACCTCCCTTGTTATCCCTTAAAATTACACTCTGGGTTCCTCCTCGGGCTTCGGCAAAATAGTCTGCTTGGGTAGCCATATCGGATACATTACTTAAAGACTTTTCCCTCAGGAATAAATACAATTCCCTACCACAAATGTCTAACAACTGGTCCCTAAGTAAAAAATCGGTAAGACCCTCGAATGTTTTTTGTACCTTACCACATTCAATCCACCGTTGGAAATAATTTCCGGTCCTACATATAAACTGGGCGAATGTCTCACCTTTTTCGGGCTTACTTGATTTAAACTTTTTACGGAACCCTTGTTCCGTCAGCTCATATCTTTTAAGGAGTGCCTCTTTTAATGTGTCGTAGTTCAGTGCGTCATTTACGGGTAGACGCGAATACACATCTAGCGCTTTACCTTTAAGCAATGCGCTGAGATGGAGCGCCCAATTTTCCCTTTGCCATTTCTGGATGGTGGCATATCGCTCGAACCTATGCAGATAACTATCTAAATTATCCTTGTCATCATCAAAAGGGGGTAATTTAGGGCCTTTTAACTTAGAATCGTGTTGCCCATCCTTCTTAGCCTCTAATAATTCAAATTTCCTTTTGTGTTCCTTTTCCATATTCCTGTCTTCTAACTCAATAGCTTCTAACTTTGCTCGTTTCTCCCCCTCTGACTTTCTTTCCTCAAGTTATTGTACTTGTTTTATTCTTTCCCTTTCTGCATCCCTTTCCCATCCTATCCTTTCCTTCTCTGCCTGTTTTTCTAACTCTATCTTTTCCCTTTCTGCCTGCTTTTCTAACTCTATCTTTTCTTTTTCTGCCTGTTTTTCTAACTCTATCTTTTCCCTTTCTGCCTGTTTTTCTAACTCTTATCTTTTCCCTTTCTGCCTGTTTTTCTAACTCTTATCTTTTTTTCCTTAAATACCATCTTCTCTCTTTCTAATACTAGCTTTTCCCTTTCAAAGGCGATTTGTATTTCGACCTTTTCCTTCTCTATATCCCTTTCCTTTACCCTTTGATCCCTTTCCCGAGCCTGCTCCTCCTGAACAAAATTTCTAAGGGTCTCCCCCCCATACCCAAACTGTTTGCCCAACTCCACTAGATCTTTGAGTGACGACATGGTGAATGCTGTTGTTAAGATAACCAATCCTAAATGCACTATCATATAACACATACAATTCTTGGGATTACGTGAACGAACCGTATATTACTCCTCCCAATGTATTCAATATGTATATATGTATATATAAAACAGAATATGAGTGAGGTATTAACTCACCAGCCTGATTTGTCCAGTCAGGAAGCTTCTGATCTGAAACATATCTTTAAAACAAAACTTACCACAACCCGGACCTATGCAATTTAAAATCCGTGCTTCGCCTAATCCAATTATAATTCCACTTCTGACACCATTTGTCACAAGATAGACCGAGTCGGAACTGGATTAGTGAAGACACGGAACACAACTGCGTTAATAAGATGTTTATTTTATAAACGCAATTTTAAAAATCAAGTCTGACACCAATATTTTACACAATATAAGAAAAATCTATTTAAATAAATGTTCCTAACATGGAACTATGAATTTCAGTAACGTAATGACAAAAAAGAAGTATATGAATGAATTTACAAATATGAATATATATATAAAAGGCTCGTATAACGAGATAGATGCAAATATGCAAAGAATGCGTCGTCAATATGACGAGACTAGAATGAAGATATTAAATAATTAATACGTCGTCCATATGACGAGACATATGCAGTCGTGAACCCTAAATTCTGAAGTTCTCGTTCATGGGGCGAGATTTGTGTAGAATGAAATTATGCAGGTGTCGTTCATATAATGAGACTGTAAAGAAGATATTAAATAAATATTACGTCGTCCATATGACGAGATATATGCAATTGTGAACCCTAAGTTCTGAAGTTCTCGTTCATGGGACGAGATTTGTGTAGAATGAAATTATGCAGGTGTCGTTCATATAACGAGACTGCAAAGAAGATATTTAAATAAATATTACGTCGTCCATATGACGAGATATATGCAGCATACGTAAGCACCATACACAGGCACCACACACGGGCATTACACGGTCAGCATAGACAAGCCCACACACATAGTGTCACCACAACATGGCACCACACACGCAGTTACCACAACACTGCACCACTTCAGCACAACACTTCAGCACCACACTTCGGCACAAAACACGTCACCACACTACGTCAGCACAACACGTCACCACACAACTTCACCACACAACTTCAGCACAACACGTCACCACACTACGTCAGCTAAAATTAAAACAACCGAACCGTGTAATACATATGACACGGTCAAGTATTCTCACACATATGTAGCGCATGCGCGCACATGAAATAATTATCCATGTACATTTAACGTTAAGCATGCAGCGTATAATTGAACTCAATTATGTTCAGATACAAAAGAACTAATGAAACAAAATATAGTACTTCTGATAAAATGGCGCTGCCTAACCTATGTATTTATTCTATAGATTTTATAATAAATACTAAACATCTAATATGTAAAACAATGAATTATATCATAATACAAATAACAATGAGAACAAAGTTAAATCTAGTGTTACCTCTTTTAGCTGATAGATTGCTCAGTTTAGGATAGAAGCTTTTCCGACAAGACTGGATCGTGATGTGATTTCTGTCTTATAATTTCGTCCTTATATACCCCTAGCTGTGACAGATATGCGCAGCTAGGTACTTTAAACTGCAGGCAATTTCGCACATGCAGCATGAGCTGAGCGTTCGCTCATTATGCCGAAATAACTAAAAAGCCCATAAAATAATAAACTACCCTCGGTAAGGCTGTACGCAGTAATGAAATCGAGACTAGATTTTTGACCACATATACATATTGAACATAGTCGTATACAATTTCGTGACACAAAGATAATGTTATGTAAAGGGAATCTCTTTGTGGAAATAGACCATCCGTATGTGGCCTTTCCTTGTTGTTACTGTTATCATGAATGGTGAAACAACAAATAGTTTGAATGAGAAGTCTGACTTTGCACTACTCACATCTCGTCTGCTATTTTCTTTGAAGTTTGCACTGGCAAAAACAGGTCTGGGTTCCAGTGAAAAGTAATAAATAGGGTACAATGTACAGAAGTCAATGCTGGAAATTCTGAAGGCCAGTGTTAGTGATTTTTGATGAAAGTCCATACATGGCCAAGGCCAATTCTATAGTATGCCTTGTAGTTGGATTTTTTATTAGTGGACAGTATGTACTGGTATCACTAGTCCAAACATGACTCATTTGTATTTAAATATCTGGTCACTTTATTAAACATGCCGACCTTATCCTACTTTTTGCACAGGTTCACCGGTCTGTATGCAGTTTAGACTGGTCTGCTTTACATCTAAGGCCAAAAAGTCTCAAATCTGGACACAAAATATGATTCCGATCATGGGTGAAGTTTGTGTGAGAAAAAAAAAAAACATGTCCAAAATATTAGGATTTTCCCTTTCTATTTTGTAGTGCAACTAAAATGTCCAGATTATTTGGTATCTTATAGAGCTAAATCTCTACCTTTCTATAATACCATCCACTTTAGTGTATCATATATGACCTTGATGCTACAGAGCTTGGCAGTAGGCTACTACCTCCAGCCCTGTAAATGTGTTAAGATGAGATTCTATATTTTAGAAAAGTTCAATCTTAAGCAGGTGATACCCTTGATACGAGTTACATATATGTCCTTTGATCTCTTTCTTGCAAGACGTTGTGGAGCATCCCAATGATGAGACGAGGACCTTTTGTTCCTGGTTAAGCAGAGCCCATTCTTTCATGGAGATATCTGTGGAAACAATGAAAAGAGGTTGTGTTCATCTGTTATCGATGTTGGTGAGCCACAGGCCAGAGATGAAGGGTAAGAAATGTCCGTGTTTAGTTGTTTTGATTCTGGAATACTGCTATTTCCTTAAGGAACACAAGCATCTGTTATTTTTACATGACAACAGCATTTGGTCATTAGCAATTTTATTAAATTTTTTACATAACAATACAGAAATATATTTTAATTTTAATTTTCTTATAATTGTGTCTTTTCTCCTCACATGTGCTAGGTTTCATCAAGTTTGAACTGTTAATAGCTGTTATGTGCAAATGTTAGGGGATAGGGGTGATTTTGCAGGAATAATTTTTTGTACATTTTTGGAGAAAAGAAGAATCTTTAAAAACTTTCTTTACTGTCATATATATTCCTTGATTCAGGACACAGAAGATTGTCATGGGTTTTAGTCTAATTGCATTATTTGTACTGTACTTTTTTTGGTGCCTTTGTCCTTATGGAAGTAAATCCAGGCAGTGTTAAGTGGTTGCTTTCGTCAGACTGTTAACCATTTGGTTAAATTGTAATGGTACCCAAAGAGTGCTGAAATTGGAAGAATCAATAGCTGAGTTTCATTCACAAAATGAATGACTAATTCTGAATCTGATTAAACATATTTGTTTTATTAAAGATCCTAATTTAACTGACTTTAACATTCTTTGGCTACCATCACAGTTCAACCTACCGAATAGGCAGACAAATGAGTTAGATTATGCCTGGATTTCCTATGATAAGGATAAAGGTAATATTAATCTTGAGTTGCCATCCACATGAGATATTCTTGAAGATATAGCCTCCAGTTGTTGATGCGGTCAGAACAGAACCACAACAGATTGTTATGGTAGTTTGATTTTTTTAAACATCCACTGTCATACATATAGTTGTCTTACAATGCTAGACCAAAAAATTTTAAAAAGAAATAGCTTACCAAATGGAATGGTATGTGATAGGGTTGGGGTACGAGCTTGTGTATTGAAATTTTTCCAAAATTTTATCTGTCAACAAAATCGTATGACAATGATGGGATTTCCCTATCCATTTCAACTGCATATATTATCACAGATTCTTTTAATTTTCTATCTTTTCAGTATAAAAACAATGTAAGTGATATTAAAATCTAAATTTTATTGAGATTAAAAGTTTTTGACAAAATATTTCCCAGAGTAAAAGAGAAAATAATAGAGACGTAATTTTTCAGTTTCTCAAGCCATCCAGCAACAGACTGAATGGGCCTATGGGAAAATTCCAATCAGTATGATTGAGTTGTTCAAACAGGTAAATGTATACACAGTGTTTTAAGTTTTCATGCTTATCATTGTTGTAACAAGATGATATACAGCAGCAGAGGGTGTGAACAGACCAAGTTTTCAAGCAAAAATAAGGCTTCTACGGAAACCGAAAATATCTAACAAAATGCAGAGAATGTGAACAGACCAACTTTTACAGGCGTCGATTTAGCAAACTGAGGCTTTCTCGAAAATGCTTAATATAAGCCTCCATTCATCAAAATAAAATTAAAAAAAAAAAACGACGCCATTTTTGTTGTCACCATCCCCTTTGCTGCTACGATGCTTGGAAAATTCGTGGAGTTTTCGGGTAAAAAAAAAAGACGTCATTTAGTTGACGTTCACCTCCTCGGCTGCTAATGCGCTAACTAAATATTTGATCAAGTCCGATACGATATCTTGTCCGAGGGTCTGATAAATTTATCGTCACAAATCCGTGTGGGATTGTCTGAGCGTGGCTAAAGAAATTTCTAAATCGATTATGATCCATATCACCACCGCACCAAGTTTGCCAAATATTTCTAAGAGTATGAGTATCAACTCCGTTAAATACACACAGCATATTGCAGTTATCTCTGATCACTTTTGGTATTTGAGTGTAACGTTGAGTGATATATATCACATCGGTGTTTTTATGTCTGCCTCTGGAAAATATTCTAGCAGGATTCTTTTGATTATCTAACATAATATCATCATATACGACTAAATTGTTAATACTTCCATCAATATCATCAATATTCGGTGCCTCTTCGATATCGGTTATAAACTCAATAACACCATCGCCGTTAATTTCTTGCGCGGCATCATTAAAATCCTTTAATACTTCATAACATCGTTGATCGTCTACACTCGGAGCAATCATGTACAATTTATCCCACTTCATCCATCTCGTTATCAAATTAAGTAGCAATTGTGTTTTACCACTTCCAGATGGTCCGATGATAATCGCGCGAATAGAATTTGGTAACATTGCATGGTGTTTAATAGGTTCCCGTCGTCGAGTAGCTGAATAATCAATTACATTCATAACTGTTATATATAAATTATGGATCTATATTGTGTGAAGTGTAGGACGCGTACTGGCACAAATGACTTGACGACGATTACAACGAAAAATAATCGATCAGCGCTTTCTGGTAAATGCGTACAATGTAGTACGAAAAAATTTAGATTTACTTCCACGAAACCTTTAAAAAAAAACGAGGAGGTGATATTGCAGCCAAATTGACAAAACTCCCAGGAACACCGTGGGCAAAGTATCCAGGAGAAAAGCACCTTCCAGGATATAGCTACTGTGGACCGGGAACACGATTAGATATCAGACTTGATGATCAAAATCAGCCCCGACCCGGCGAATATCCAATAAACGCTATTGATAAGGCGTGTCATGCTCATGATGTCGCTTATAAAAGCAGCAATCTTCAACACAGACATCTCGCAGATGTAAAATTAATTCATGCGTTAAATGCTATTCCTGATAAATCCTTCAAAGAAAAGTTGGCTTCTTGGTTGGTAAAATCTGCTATGAAGGGTAAATTGATGTTAGGTGCTGGTAATTGAAAATGCTAGCATTTTAATATGGAATCTATTTATTATTCTCCGAGAGGATACTGGAGAGGTTACGCAGCAATCAATAAACTCGCTAGCGCATCAAAGGTGAAAAAAACTACAGCGGCAAACTGGTTATCTAAACAGGCAATATGGCAAATTTATCTACCAGCGCCTAAACAAATTAACTATTCGCATTTTGATGTTACAACACCTAATGAAGTTCATCAAGCTGATATACTATTTCTGCCGCATGACAACGGTTACAAATACGCGTTAACGTTAGTTGATATTGCAAGTCGATACAAAGAAGCAGAACCGTTAAAAACAAAATCATCTACTGAAGTAGCTTCTGCATTTGAAAAAATTTATCGACGAGGTCCTCTGCGCTGGCCAAATCTGTTACAAGTTGATCCTGGCAAGGAATTTCAAGGTGTTGTTACATCTACGATGAAACATCATAATGTCGCCATCAGACGAGGACACACTGCGCTACATCGCGATCAGGCAATTGTTGAACGGTTTAATAAAACCCTTGCTGAGCGGTTATTCGGATATCAATACGCAAAAGAATTCATCCAGGATAAACGATCCCGTGAATGGGTCAAGAGATTACCAGCTGTGATTACCGCAATCAATAATGAGATTACTAGAACAATTAATATGAAACCTGTCAACGCTATTAAGAAGGCGTCTATCAAAATGGAAATCCAAGGAATTTCACAAAAAGAACCAATTCTTGGTAGTAATGTCATTGTAAGGTACTTATACGAACCAGGAGAGCTTGAGGGTGGTAAAAAAAGAGCTACTGATCCTATTTGGAGTGTCACTACGCATAATATATCCGGTATAACACGATCAACTGGTAGACCTCCAGTCTATAAACTGGATTCAACTGCTCCTCAGCGAGGATTTACACGCAAACAATTACAAGTGATTCCCGAGGATACTCAATTGCCACCGCGTGGTCTTAATTAGCACCCAGGGTGCTGTCACCCCGGCGTCTGTTGCACTCAAGACAAGTCAACCTCACATTGTTTCTGACATGACCGAGATTGTTATCTTTTCTATCTACGGTGAATTGGCGAGGATCTTTATCCGAATACTGCCAACGCATTATACAATTGCAACTCGCGCAGTGATTGTTCTGTTGTTGCTTTAGTGTCTTAATTAATTCAGCATCAATGTCAAATTCTCTTTTATTTTTTTTATCCTGTTGTTTATAACCAGAGAGTTTTTTTCTGATTATATTATCATCGGTGTGTATATTACTTATTGTATTGTCATTATCATTAACCACAATTCTTCGAAGTTGGTTTATTCGCCGTACTCTGGATACTGCGAGATAAACTAAATTTGACCACTCAATATGATTATCTACTATCCAAAGAGTTGTATCGGATATAGTCAATCCCTGTGAAGAGTGTATTGTTGCTGCATAACCTAACGTCCATGGGGATTTATCAGCACCTAATGCATCTTTAACGACGCTGATATCAACCAACACAATATCATTTAATACTAAATTCTGCTTTTGTTGTTGTCCAGGAATGTCAACGTCGATATTCTGCTTTCGTGTATCCTTAGGTCTATAACAGAGTGGTACTGGAAGCGTTGCAAATTTTTCTTTATGTAGCGCAAACAACTTCATCTGAAGTGCGTCTCTGACTATTTTTCTACTCGCGATTATTAAATCATTTGGCTTCCACATTTCCCAAAAATCATTCATGGGAGTTTCAGAGATTATTTCACGCGCTATTTCACATTGGATTTTATCCGGTTGTAATCTAATTAGCGCTTTGAATTCTCGTAATTGTTCATCAAGTGATCTATGGTCGGTATTAATCTCTTCATAATAATCTACAAATCCTTTTAACCATTCATGTGGAGATCCACCAACAAATGGCTGCGGTTGGCCGTGATCCCCGCACATGACGACTTTTGTGTTTTTTGTCAACAACCATGATAGAAATGTCTGTAATACTGTCAACGATATAGTACATACTTCATCAATGATTATTACATCAGGAATGAATTTATCGCCCATTCGATCAGGAGTCCATGTATCGCCTTTCCATCGAAAGAAGCTGTGATAAGTACAGGCTTTTACCCCCCGCGCTATCATCTCTCTGGCGAGTCTGTGAGTTGGTGTTAACACAATCATGTTAGAAACGCTAGCGTTTCTACGGAATAATTCGATTGCACGAGTTGTCTTTCCTGATCCACCACAGCCGTTTAAATAAACTGTCTTGTATCTACAAATCGGATCGGATACGGGCGGTGCAGTAGAAAATTTTGATTGAATCTCTGAGATATTATGGTTACTTTTCAAGTATTTATCATCCATAGCAACGTCTGCGGATTTACAATACTCATGTAGTGTTTCTTTTTTAAACCTCCAATTCCCCCACGCTTCCTTAGGATCTGTGAATTTAGCTACATCTGATTTATATTTCTCATGGATATACATCGAATCAGTAGCTACTCTAACCGCGGTATTAGGAAATCTATTTATCATCGAGAATAGATTAATACAAGAATAGGCTAGCATAGAACTTCTCAATTGTGTGTATTGACAACTTTTTCCATCACAGTAGGTAACAACCGTACCTAGTTTCTTACCATTTCGAAGGACATCATCTACCCAAACATTATTAGTTCCGCTCGCAGATTTGTAAGCTTCCTCATCTAATTCCCCTGATAGAAAAGCGTTCTTACGGGTTACAAATTTCCCTTTTTTTATTAAATCAGATATTATGAAATTGTATTCTTCATCGTCTATGATTAATCTCGAAGAGTATTTTGCATTATCAAATCTTCCACCTTGAGTGAATTTACCGATTATTTTTCGTCCGAGATCTTTAGCCTCTCTATTACTACCTTCGAATAATTTCTTAGACCAATCTATGATTTGTTCCTCGCTGAAATTCTTCGAATTTCCATCTAGAAATTGTTTTCGTTGTTCGTTAATTATTTTTTCGAGATCGGGTTTTGGTAACCAAACATCTTTCTGAGCGTTATAACAAATAATCGCTTCACTGACAATTAACGATATTAGCATACCACAATCGATCATATACCGCAATAGCACAATTGGCATCCACGCTTTTTCATATATATGTCTACCAAGCCAAAGATAACTACACGGATGTAACCCTGTAGCTAATTCGAATGATATCACACGAGCGAACCCGGTTAAATCAAAATCAGGCAATGGACCATTAATCGCAACACGAGTCATTTCATGTGTGGGATGTCCAAATCGTTTAAAATATTCAGAGCATTCTCCATATCCGAGAAAACTTCCAGGATAACACGCGGATATATCAATTGAAATCATACCGTCACGATGGTATTTTGTATTCCACAGTCCTCCATGACCAAATTCGATGCAACTCAACTTCACGTCATTGAGAAAATCACTTCGTGTTGGACGCCATGAGTTTTTCTCTCGTGCGAAGTGAGCTACCACTGATGGAATAGTAAAACTATCCGTAAGTAGTTTTTCTGTAGAAATGCTAGTGTTTCCTTCTAAATATTCATTAGCGATTTTTCTCATTCTAGTATCTAATTCTTCAGTTCGATATAATTCACCATTTGGTTTTACAAACTGATCAAATCCTATTTCCGGATCCTCATTACTCCTGAGTAACCATACTGACACAGGGTCGTCTTTGGTTAATGTGTGAATAGCATCAAATAATTTCTCTTCATAGAAATCATCTGAAAATTCTTTAGGGATATATCGAACAGTTCTTTCTCGTGGAAATATATTTACCGCGGGTGTCCACGCGTGTTTGTTATGATCAATAATTTCAATTGGAGCTCCTCGCGATTGATATTTCGGTTCGTATAATACTTCTCCGGTTATTGTCGCTACCGATATTGGAAATTTTAATAATGCTTCTAATTTAGCTATATCGGAAATCTTTGCACCATGCTGTTTCACTGTCAGTTCCCATTCGGTTATTTTCTTACGTCGCAGATCAGTTAGTTTATTTCCTCGGGATGCATTTGTAAAGTGTTCTATTAACCGTGTTGCTACACAATTAAGTGGCAAAGCCATTGCCGATGAAAACATCGGAGCTAGTTTTGCAATATTAGGATTATTATTTATTGGATATAACCCATACACAACTGCTGTTACAGGGTAAGATTTCTCATAGTATGGTTTGTCAATTCCAGTTAAAATTCCTGGTTTGGAATCTCTACTCACAATAACAGTTTTTTTATCCTTAAGGATTGGGTCAAATTTATCTCTGATAATCCATTCACCTTCCTCTTCGATAATGAATTTTATTCTAAAAAAATACCTCCGTAGAGATTTCTGGCCAAGGTGTGAAAGTATCACAGCTGCTCTTATATCATTCATAGTAGCATCAATTACGGGTATATTGACATCTTCATCAATAATTCGAAATGTCGACCACGTATGAGATGCTCCATCACGCTTAAACTCATTAAAACAGTCGCTGATTTTACTCAATAGTGGTTTATCATCTACTAGACTTTTAGGTATATCAGAGATTCTATCGAGATTAAATCTAACATTTTTCCAAGGCTTAATTTTCGATAATCTCTTGAACTCCTTCATATTATAATTAAAACAAGTATTTAAATAAGAAAATTTTATATAATGAATCATTGCAAATGGCTTATGATTGGATCAAAGACTCCGTGTAACAAATCATGTAGAAATGAATTCTGTGGGTATCATATGCAGAGTGTGAGAAACGGTTCGGAGGGGCCTTTACCATGCTTGCATTGTGGGGTAGGTGTAAGAGGCAAGTCGCAGTTATGCATTAATTGCGGGGGTAAGCGTTATAGAGAGTTAAAACGTTATTATGACAAGCGAAGAATCAAAAATCCTGACGACGTCAATGGCAAAATCATAAAAACTACGGCTGATTATATAAAAAGATTTGCTAATGTCATAATTCAGCCAATTAACGAATTAGACAAATAGATATATTATATATAATGAACCAAGAATTTCAAAGACATTCTGTTATTGAAAACTACGAAGCTTCTCGTGATGGTGTTGTTAGACATTGTAAAAATAGGAAATCTATTGGGTGGGATAATGGTATGGGGTATTTGACGTTTACTACTGGAGGGAAGAAGTATTATAATCACCGTTTCGTCTTCGAAGTGTATAACGGATCAATCAAGGATGGTCTTGTTATTGATCATATTGATGGTATAAGGACTAATAATTCTTTGAATAATTTACGAGCTGTTACACAAAGTGAGAATACTGCATCTGGAAATACTGGTACTTATAAATCAATTGGGAAAAGACCTGTAAGATCGTTTAATACTGAAGATAACACGGAGGGAGTATTTCAATCAATAAACGCAGCTGGTAAGTATTTCGATATTTATCCGTATTCTATTCAATGCGTTGCTGAGAATAAAACCAAGACCGCTTTTTCAAAACGTTTTAAAAACAAAATTCGGTTTATTTATGTATAATACGTAAATAGAAATCCTACGGATTTTACGGGAGATAACTCCGTTAGGTATAACTCGTGTGACAAATCATCAATGACAGAGTTACGGATCTTAAACACGGAAACGCTAGTGTTGGAAAATCTTCGATTTTTCATTGGCTGTTATAATTAAATAAATCTGAACAAAACACAATCAATTTTGTCTTTTTTCAAGTATTAACAGAACTGTTTTATAAACACGTCGTATTTAAACATTTTTTTTAATGTCTGTTTCAAGTATTATATGTGTTTTCAACGTTGTCAGTGATCGCTAATAAACAAACAAATAATTACAATCACTACACCTATTTTATATCACCTCGTCGTAATGAGTGTATATATACAAATTCGTTCTTATTATAATTGGGCATTTAGCCGAAATTCAAGTGTAAACAAAACCACACCGTCACACGTGGTATGAACGTTATTATTGACATTCAAAACCAAAGTTTCGATTTTGCGGTTTTGTTTACACTTGAATGTAGAATAGCCCGCGTCATCCATTGTCATTGAAATCAATTCATTGTTCACCTATAATCTATTGTTGTACCGTCGTCATTGTCATTGAAATCAATTCATTCATTGTTCACCTATAATCTATTGTTGTACCGTCGTCATTGTCATTGAAATCAATTCATTCATTGTTCACCTATAATCTATTGTTATGTGTTTGTCGGTTGTAACCGTTGAGCGCTGCTTGATTGTATAAAACACCAAGGGGGTTCAAACGGTGAATTGTGCCGTCTTCATTCATTATATATAATCATAATCACCTATAATCGCATTAAGCTTCTGGGTATACTAAGATGATCAACACCTTAGTGTATCCAGAATTCATTTTGAAAATACTTTGTATTTGAAATATTTTGTATTTTTAATTCTAAAGAATTTTCATACTTTGCATTTAAACAAATATATTTTTATATATATATGAATCTTGAAAATCTCAAATTGATTATTATTGAAATCAACAAGTTGAAGGATGAAAATGTAAAATTATGTTCAGGTTTGGATTGTGATCAAATTATGACCAATTTCGAGGATATACAATTTGCAGAACAGACAGGAAAATATGTCCTATCTAAAAAATATTTTTTAATTAAGAATATCCAAAAGCTTATACGTGAGAGCTTAGTAAATACTGAAGATGTTAATGTCTTCGTACCATTATGTAGCATCGTTGAACGTGTACGTAAGCAATTAGGATTAGAATATGAACAAAAGAGACTTATTAATTGTAAAGTGAGACAATTAAAAACATTAATGGAAAACTCTGAAGGTGATGAACCCCACGCGTAGAGAGCCTCCTTTGTTTGTATAACCAGTACGGTATGAGGAAGTAAAATTATGTGTGTAAGGGGGAAGTATTAAAATGATTTGCATTTTTTAGTTAGTGATTTGCATTTCTAAAATGCTTTGGATTTTTTAATTAAAAAATGCAATGAAATGCTTTGCATTTCTAATTTGACAATAGTAATACTCTTTTAATAATGGTAGGAGAATCATTAACAACGAGATTAGCTAGAGAAAGACTTGAAGCTCTTAAGAAAATATTACCCCTTCGTGATAGAATCCGTGAAAAACTTCAACAACGGCAATTATTTCAGACTGACTTCACAGAGGATACAGAACAACTCTTCAAACCTATTGTTAGTGCAACTGAGGGTGTGAAAACAGCAATCTCTAAACAAGAAAGCGCGCAGAAAGAATCCTTTCTCCCTGTGTTAGAGAAAATATCAAAACGAACTAAACAAACGAAAAAATCATTAAAAACACTTCCTGGTGATATAATAACTACTGCAAGACGACAAGAAGAACAACAACGAGAACTTCAGGAAGAAATTGAACGATCAGGTGATGTTGATATTTCCTCACTAGAAATGCAAGCATTTCCACCTGAAGAATTTCAAGAACAACAACAAGAAGAAGAAGAAGAGGAAGCTGTTTCAAAGGGGTATTATTCTCCTGAAAATATATTTACAGTTGATGCGTTAAATACAATCAGAAATATCTCAACACTTACTGAATTAGCTAAATTTACCAACGACAACGTTAAAAAAGCGAAGAGAGATAAGTATTTAATAGACGACACGTCTAAAGATTTTATAAACAGTAAACTCCTTTGGGCAAATAAGGTGTTTTTAGCAAACCGCGGGGAAAATAAAATCAACAAAAAAATAAGATCTGATTATGACCAATTTATAGCTATGGTAAAGGGGATCACAGTACCACCACCAGTATACACAGCAGACCCAATCCCTGATGAAATACAAATAATGGCAGAGGCTGATTCTAAGAAGGGTGCAACTGGTATCACTAAAAAATCCAAAGAATTTTCAAAAACAGGCAGTGGCTTAGTTGGAAACTCTAACGTAACATGTCCCGGTAATATTCTCGGTGATATAGCACGATTAGAAATACTTGTAGGAGGAAAACGAGCCGGGAATAACTCACCAGAAATAATCAATGAAGCAGCTGATATCTGTAGGAGGTTATTTCAAGGTGGTATCATGGATATTGCAACATATAGAGATTTCATTGAAGAGTTAGCCGAAAATTCTTCGAATTTCTACGGTTATCATAGTGACTAATGTCACTGAAAATCCTACGGATTTTGCGATTAGATAAATAGCAATTGAATAGAGAATGATCATACACTACAACCATGATAAACCAACTAACGTCTACGTGGTAAACTCACGATTACCAAAATACCGAGTATACTATGGAGATGGTCTCGGTAATACTATAATGGGATTATTTTCAAGAATGGCTCCAAAAGTGGCTCCATTTGCAAAACAGGCAGCAATGAAAGCAATTGATGTTATCCGAGATAAGGGTATTAACACTGTTGGTGATCTTGCTAGTAAGGCATTTTCAGCCGCTCGGGATAAACTAACAGCGCTAGTTCGACGACGAAATTTTTCAAAACCTGGAAATGCTAGCATTAGAAACACTAGTGTTTCTGGAATGACTTCACTGCCATCTACTGCAGTAATGCCTACACAGGTTAGTAAAATAATAAATAACGCCGTGGATAAAAAACTACAGTCGTTAATGACTAACGCCCAGGATAATATAACAGCAAATATGATAGCCGGAAGTGGGCTTCCGGGAAGTGGTTTTAAGAAATTTCGCCGGAAACGTTAGAAATATTTATTTGAACAGGATTTCCAATTATGATAGTTATTGTAGAAATATTTGTGTCAGAATCACTTGTGATTCTATTTATTTGAATAGGATGCTCAGTTGTTATGGTTATTGTAGAAACACTAGTGTTTCTAATGCTAGCATTAGAAATATTTGTGTCAGAATCACTTGTATCAGAAACATTAATGTCAGAATCACTTGTGATTCTACTAACGCTATCTTCATTATCAGATATTTTCATCATCATTATTAAAATACACCCAACTAAATATTTATTTTTATATTATAAAATATTTATTTTTTGCTAATTTTGTTAGATTTTTTACTTTTTTTACTCATTTTTCTAGTGTTTTTACTCATTTTTCTAGTGTTTTTATGCAATTCATCGACAAAATTTCATGAAAATCGAGGATGAAAACCCCAGGAATTCATTTAGAGAAAATCGATTTTGATCAGATTTTTTATCCTGTGAGGCTAAAAATATGTTGTTTCATCGAATTTTCGATGTTTTTTTTATTGATTTTGTATTGTTTTTTGGCTAATCCGTCGACATAATTTCATGAAAATCGATTTTCTCTAAATGAATTCCTTGGGTTTTCAATTCAAAATTCCTTCAGAATTCTTTCAGAATTTTTGATTTAGACCATCGGATATATAATAAAAAATGTTCAAACAGAACCCTGATGTTGCATTTGACATGGAAGCCCCAGTACTTAAAGATGAATCTGTACGTGATTATCAATTTTTTGCTTATCACGCAGTGCAACCTGATCTTCGGTCACGAATTGAACTTCAAGTTCATGATACTAGTAAATACTTTTTACCCGCTGAAGCCTTTATTGAAGTCGAAGGTGAACTCGTAACAGCTGCTGATACTCCTGCGGTACCAGCGCCATATCCAGCTGGTACTCAAGTCGGTTTTGTCAATAATGGTATCATGGCGTTATTTGAAAGTGCAAGATATCTCATTGATGGAAAGGAAATTGAGTCGATAGAACGTGATGTTGATGTAGCAACAACAATAATAGGGCTAGCGAGATATTCCGACGATTATACAAGATCGGCCGGTCCCTCTATGATGTTTGCAAAGGATATTAAAAATACCACTGGGAAAAATCCATTTCTTATAAGACAACCAAAGAATAATGCTGGTAATGCTAATGCTGATGTCGAGAGTATGATTATAAACAATGATCCTAATTTCAATCTAGGAGCTGCAACACGTATGTCAATGTTGGAAGGGGGGCGCAGATCATTTTCATGCGCGATTCCACTACATCATATATTTGGATTCTGTAGAAATATCCGAAAAGTTATCTATGGAGCGAAACATACTATAGCGGTTGTGCGAAAGGGTACTGACAATGATGCAATTTGGAGGATTCCAGCAGATGCTGCAAACCCAAATGCTGATGCCGGTAAAGTCGTTTTAACAAAACTATCACTTTGGATGCCAGTGCTGACTCCATCGTTGTCAACAGAACCACGTTTACTATCATTTATGGATCAAGGGGGGAAGAGATTATTAAGTTGGCTAACAATGAGTACAGATGTTGTACAATCAACTGTTAACGGCATATTTACGTGGAACCTGGCATCAAAACAGGGTATTTCAGCTCCACGTCATATATTTATTGCGTTACAGGATACGACGAGAATTGGAAATCAACTCTCCTCCCATATGATATTTGATCGATTAGGTGTTAATGAAGTCTCGCTGAGAATAAACGGACAACAAGAACCATCCGAGGATATACAACTTAATTACGGTCAAAACCATATTGCACGAGTTTATCATCGGTTGCTGTCGTATATGGGACGTGATCAAAATGTCGATACTGGTCTACAAATATCACAGTTGGATTTTAGTACTCTTTATCCAATTTATTACTTTTCGTTGGAACATCTTGACTTAATGAGACAATCCGTCGTTGATATACATTTCCGAGCTCGTGTACTTCGTGGTGCTATCCCTGAATATAGAGCAATTGCTGTCATTCTCAGTGATAAATCAATGCTACTCGAAGGTGTTGGTGGACGAATGAGACTTATTGATGCACCAGTGGAAAATCTTTAAAAATTTGTAGAATTTTCATTGAATCACTTGCGATTTAGAATCAATCTATTTTGTATAATGTCGTATAGTAATATCAATGTTACGTTGACACCTGGTCAGCTAAAAAAATTACAATCCAAATCAGCTAAGCAATGTGGAACCACAATAACGCTGAAACCTAATCAAATGAATGGCGGGGTAAATAAACTATCGCTGACGAAAACTCAAACTAATCATTTTAATAAAGCGCTGAAAGAAAAAAAAGGAGTTCAGATTACTCTTTCTACGAGCGCGATTAAAAACATGGAAAAGACTGGTGGTATATTCCCGTTGTTAGGGTTGATTCCAGGGTTGATTGCCGCAGCAGCCCCAGCGGTGGCGAAGGCGGCAGCATTAGGAGCTATTGGTACCGCGGCAGGAATGGCGTTGAAAAAGGCAACTGGAAAGGGGTATAAAAAAAAAGGAAAGGGTCTAAGACTACCAGGAACCCCGAGTTCATGGTACAGCGGAAAGGGTCTTCGAATTCCAGGAACGATATAGTTCCCATGTCCAATTTTGATTTAATTGATACAGCTAAAAAATTAAAAATAAAAAATTTCAGAGGGGTTTTTATGAGAGATCAGTTACCGGCACAACCAAATGATGTTGAAACCGGTATTATTAATTTAGATAACAGCTCCGGACCTGGAACTCACTGGGTTTGTTACGCAATTGATCCACGTGGGATTATTTATTTTGACTCATATGGATTAGCGCCGCCGAAAGAATTTATGCGTTATATAAAAGATTTTCCAATGAAGACTTGGTATTCTACGCTACCAACACAAACAATGCTTGATCCACCAATATGTGGTAATGAAGTATTAAACGTACTTGATGCTATATCCAAAAGATTTTCGAAACCACCTCATATAGTAGTAAATGAGTATACTAGCGGCAAATCTCCTTAAAAATCTTTAGATTGAAAATCCATCGGATTTAAATGATAAAAAGATTTCTATAATAATGATTGATATTTGGGGACGACCTTTATCATCGCTGAAGAAACCTGATAGTGGAGTTGAAACCATTGATAACAAGGATATTAAAAAATTAATCGAAGATGAAATATCCGAAATATTAAACCTAGCAAATGTTGATCCTGGTGAAATAGTTGTATTTCAAGATCGTCAGGGTAAATTGAAAAGTAGTAATATCTCTCTTAATGATATTTTGGTTAAACAACGAGACGCAGCAGAGGATGCTATCGCGTTATTTTCTGATGAGGGTAAACTGAAACCAGGTGTACTTGTTTCAACAATTACGGATAAATTAACAACATACGATAACACGGTGAATTCATTAAAATCGCTTAATGATAAGTATGACGATCATATAGTTGCATTTGATCAGTTTACTGCATTACAAAGAAATATAGTTGACAAAATTGATAAACCCCTGCTAGAATTTTTTGGAAATCCACCAGTGACCACACCAAAACTCACCACAATAAAAGATTCTATATTGGAACTAGCAACTCTTCAATCCGAATATGAAAAACACACGAAACTATTTATGACGTTTCGTAAAAACCTCATGGACAAGTTTATTGGGAGCCCATTTGATAAAATTGAAATAACACTTCCCGATATTAAAAAATCCATCGATGAACTTAAAACATTCAACAACGCAATAAGGGATGATGCAATGAGAATGATAAGCGTTGTTGAAAAAGTAAAAATTCCTCATAATAAATCTATCATCAACGTAGTATACACGATTCAACACGGATCATATACGTGGACACCTACAAACAATATTTTAACCGTAACCGCAGCAGTCAAGGGTATTTATCGATTAACAATAGTATCACCGACTCAGTTTGAAATATCATCAAGTAGTTCATCTGGAGTCAATAATACGATATCAACGATAATCGACAAGGATACAATTGAACAATTCACGATAACGACTACAGATAAAAATCTAGTCAAGGTTTCAGTAACGTGGTACGTAGAATTCGTAGTGGATTTAAGTAAACAATTAAATTGATTTAAAAATTCTTTCACGATTCAAAATTACAAAGTAATTTGTAATTGAAAATGCTAGCGCTTTTAAAATAAAATGACTCCATCATCGAATCAGTATCGCTATGATCAAGTCAGAGAATTTCAAACTAAACTCAATTCTCTCTGTGAGGAGTATCAAATAAAAATCAAAAAATACAAACGAAGAATAACCACAGTTGATATCACCGTGTACTCGGTGTCAGGAGTAATCACTGCTGCTGGAATAATACTATCTTCGGTTACAATGATTGCTCCGGTCGTAGTTCCAATCGCTATTTCCGCAGTGGCTACAATTGCTGGTATATTAACTGGGATCACAAAAAAACTATCATCGTGTAGCCAGAGTAAACTACATGATTATTTAATTAAATATCATATTGCATCTGCCGGTTACTCGCAATTATCCTCGTTGATATCATCGTCGTTGGATGACACAACAATATCAGATAGCGAATTTTCAACTATGGCTCAATTGTATAAATCAACAATGCTGAAATTAGAGCAGAATAATAATAATAATGTTGTCGCAAGAACTACTTCAACAAATAGTAACAAATACAACACCAGTGAAAACAAGCACGATATCAATAACCTCAACACGTCCCGAATTTAGTGTTAATTTTCCAATTCCTGTTCCCGTGAGCGAGATCGCGCTAGCAAAACTACGAGTATATCATAGCTGGCCCAATATCAGATCTGTAGCATTTGGTGGTCAACAACCAAATAATTCTTTGGTATTTGCAAACAAGAATCGTGAAGACGGAACACCAGATTGGCAGGTTGTTTCTATACCAACTGGGTCATATCAAATCGAACAGATCAATGCTGAATTTCAACGCAGAATAAAATCTCTCACCGGAAAAGAATCAAAAATCGCTATAACAGTTCACGAACCAACATTATCATCCGCTATCGAGATAAATACAGAAGGATACGTTGTAGATATTTATCAGAGTTCTATAAGATCAGTGTTAGGATGGCCTGAATTACCACCGGATAACTCGCGAGAAAATTCGAAGGATTTTCCACCCGAACCTAAAAAATCCGATTATATCACCAACAAAATAAAACCCGTCAATGAAGTCAAAAATTATCAAGATTATGCTCCTAATAAATTCTTGAATAAAGAAATTTTTGAATCAATTTATGTTCCTCTCATTAACGGAAATTTCACAGTAATGAATAATGATTTTTCACGACTGCTAATATCTATTAAATCCGGCTCTCTCACCAAGGATGAATTTATCAACGTCGTAGAAACGGGTAATAAAATCATCGACGATATGAAAATATTTCACTCGAAAATTATTCAAGAAGTATTAAATGAAGAAATCTTACATGATAAGTTTGCGGATCTATATAAGATTAATAAAACGGAGATTAAAGATTTTAAAATCCCTGGATATAACCCGGATAAACTAAAGAAACAACTTGACGATGCTATTGATATTGGGTTCAAAAGAATCCACGATAATTGGAAAAAATTGAAGAATCCTACAGCAAATATTCTGAAATATAATAATGATCCAGAAGGCGGCGGTAGACATATTGCTCCGAACAATGTGAATATTTCAACGGTGATTGCGCTCAATTTAGTATGTGACGTTATCGAAGGAAATTATCAAATAAATCTCGAACAATCAAATCAAGCTCAGCAAGGATATATTTTATACTCATTTGCACCAACGGCTCCTCCAGGATTTCTAATTATTGAAGACCCAACTAATCTAGTCTATATGCGATGTCATAATAATTTGTTAACGAGAATTAATTTCAAACTCACTGACCAATCTAATAATCTGATTGATTTACGAGGTGAGGTTTTACAAATTAGTTTGTTTGTGAAATCTTAAGGACTTGATCAAATATTTAGTTAGTAAAAATCGAAGATTTTCATAGCAGCCGAGGAGGTGAACGTCAACTAAATGGCGTCTTTTTTTTTACCCGAAAACTCCACGAATTTTCCAAGCATCGTAGCAGCAAAGGGGATGGTGACAACAAAAATGGCGTCGTTTTTTTTTTTTAATTTTATTTTGATGAATGGAGGCTTATATTAAGCATTTTCGAGAAAGCCTCAGTTTGCTAAATCGACGCCTGTAAAAGTTGGTCTGTTCACATTCTCTGCATTTTGTTAGATATTTTCGGTTTCCGTAGAAGCCTTATTTTTGCTTGAAAACTTGGTCTGTTCACACCCTCTGCTGCTTATACATAACTCTTTTAGCAAGTCATTAACTTTTTATATTGGTATTTGATGTCACCTTAGATGTAATCCTTTCATTTTAGCTCACTCCATAAGAGCAGAGCTGTTTTATTACTGGTATAGGCATCCACATATAATAGTACTTATCTATTAGTCTCATTGCATCTCAGCGAATCTTTCTTGTTCATCAATGATTCTTTCTTGTTGATAGTACATATATCTATGGCCTCATTGCATCTCAGCGAGTCATTCTTGTTCATCAACGATTCTTTCTTGTTGATAGTACATATCTATGGCCTCATTGTATCTACTTTCTTGTTGATCCTAGGCAGCAGCTTGGAATGGGGAAGGGAGCTAAGGGAAGGGACTAGCTTTGCACATACGTGTACATTAGTTGTCCAGTTTGGTTAAGTTTTAAGAACTTGGTAAGAGAAGCATATTGGCAAGTATTACACTCTAAATTAGATCCCTTTGACCAATAATCCATGCTTCACTGACTTTGATTTAGTTTTGTTTTAATTTTATTTCTCAAGCTCAGTTCATGCTACATTGGTCAGATTAGAAGATTTAATGTATCAGTATCAGCAACCTTTAAGACAAAGGAAGGTTACTGTTACCAACCTTTAAGACAAAGGAAGATTACTCTTACCAACCTTTAAGACAAAGGAAGGTTACTGTTACCAACCTTTAAGACAAAGGAAGGTTACTGTTACCAACCCTTAAGACAAAGGAAGGTTACTGTTACCAACCTTTAAGACAAAGGAAGGTTACTGTTACCAACCTTTAAGACAAAGGAAGGTTACTGTTACCAACCCTTAAGACAAAGGAAGGTTACTGTTACCAACCCTTAAGACAAAGGAAGGTTACTGTTACCAACCTTTAAGACAAAGGAAGGTTACTGTTACCAACCTTTAAGACAAAGGAAGGTTACTGTTACCAACCTTTAAGACAAAGGAAGGTTACTGTTACCAACCTTTAAGGCAAAGGAAGGTTACTGTTACCAACCTTTAAGGCAAAGGAAGGTTACTGTTACCAACCTTTAAGGCAAAGGAAGGTTACTGTTACCAACCTTTAAGACAAAGGAAGGTTACTGTTACCAACCTTTAAGACAAAGGAAGGTTACTGATACCAACCTTTCATATTTTTACTGGCTAATGGTAAGTTCTTGCATTTTGCTCATGAACCACATTTTTGCTTCACTGGTTTGGAAACAATTCTTTGCTTTGAATTTTTTTTCAAGTACACTAGAATTATTGAGCTACACCATTCCCTCAACAATGATAACTCGCAAACCTTCTTATAATGCGGAGTCAGTCATGGATCCCATTATTTTCCTAGAAAGTACCAAATAATTTTACTGCTATATGTTGAACATGAATAAAAATCTGATTAGATTTGGTAACTGAAACCTTCATGTATCGCTTGTTTTATTGTTGAAAATTTTGATATGACCTGGAAATTTGAATCAACATGATGAAATTATCAACTTTTAATAAGTCATGTACTTTGTTAAAATTTCTTTCCAAACAACATTCTTAGTACACTGTAAATAAAAGTATGCAACAAAATTTTGATCAATGATAATGTCACTAATGCCTACTTGAGGCAGCATAATAAATAAATATGAATCAAGTAAGTATTTATCAAATGATATGTGTGTATTAGTTCTATCTTTTAGTTCAGTTTAAGTGTAAGGATCATAAATACAATTTGTCCTGTTGTGAAATATGTCAACCTTCCATAACAGCTATGTCTGGGAGTGTTTCTGTGAGAACCTAATTAAGTGCAGATGGTGTTTTGATACCCTGTTTGCATAAGTATGTATTGTTGCACTGAATTAAAAGCTGACCTCCTTCTATTACCACATTAATTAGTCTTTGGTATAAAAAAAAAGGGGTAGAATAAATGAAAAGTTAAAAGGCATGCAAATCCAACCTGCATAAGAGCTTGGTACCCCAGTCATGAGTCAGGTTGATTCATTGCATGTCTTCAATCAAACACTGTTACAATTTATTTTGATGAATGTAATATATTTTAACTATTTTAAATTAGCATACTCATTCACATATGTGATCAAAGACAGCAGAACAATCAAGCGAATACTTGATGTTGCACAGATACATTTTATTAATCAGAAGCTAGTTTCAGAGTTTGTAGTTAATTTGTTATTGTTGAATTGCCACATGGGTAAGAAAAAGTTTCACTATTACTTGCAATCAAATTGTTGGTGCATCAGTATTTTGCTAATAGAATAAATAAATAGACTTTTTACAATAAAGACTGATTCATGAATTAAGTTTTATGGTTTGTTTTTTTTATAAATAAAGGAATCTTCTTTGATTGTGAACTTCAATCAATAAGTAGTCTGGTTCCCTGATTAGTGTGCTCTTTGCATTGCATTCCACTATTGTTGAAAGTAAAGCAATTAGTGTACAGATCATGGAACCAGAATACTTTACAACAAGATAAAGCAGTGATGTAATACACAATGTTTTTGCATATAAGTAATGGTTGTTGAAACTAGTTGGAATAATGTAATGATCTCTCAGCAGTTGGGCATCTTGAAAATAAAGGTCATTTTTGCATAAAAACAAAACTTTGGTTAGTTCTGTTCCATTAAAACACACATGGGACCTGGGGATGGCACTTTTAAATTCATATATGCCTGGGTAGTTTGGATTCAAAATTGCTTCTGTCCTAGGTTGTTTATTCAATACAATCACTTCTTTAGGTGGTTGAAATAAATAGTTCGGTTTAAAAGTGCGAGCTAAACGTAATAAAAAACTTCCACTTTAGATATCCATTCATCAAATTCGTATTTTATGTTATGAATGCCATATTTGTTCCATTCAAGAGTAGGCCTATTTTCTTGGAAAAGACAACAGACTAGAAAACATTGTCATTGGTCAACTATGAATATGTTGGGGAAATCCTACCACGTGACCCTACATTTGTAGTTTTACTAATCACAAAGTGAAAATTTATTATTTTTTTTCTTTAACATACAGAAAACCAGCAGATTGTTTAATAAATCTCTTTATAAAATTAAAGCATAAATTCTGCACGCACATTAATTTTAGTCTCATGAGATTTGGTTTGCATCAATCGGGTCAGATGCTGGCTTTGAAAAGAACTGAACACACACACACAGACACACACACAGAGAGGGTTCACTTACACTTGAAATTTAGAGAGAAATGACTTATTTTGGACAGAACAAGGAAGCATTGCAAGCAATCTATCTATCTATCTATCTATCTATCTATCTATCTATCTATCTATCTATCTATCTATCTATCTATCTATCTGTCTGTCTGTCTGTCTGTCTGTCTGTCTTCCTGTCTGTCTGTCTGTCTGACTGTTTTCATTCTCTTTTTTTGAATTATGCCCTCTAATTATTTGTCAGTATGCATATCTGCATTTAACACTGGTTTTATTTTATTTTCAAGTAGAAACTGAGTTGTATGTATATTATAAATACGTATGTGAATAAAAATGAATAAAAATTATCCTATTCATTTACAGTGTATATTGGTCACATAACTTGAGACCACTGTATTAGCTATACATCATAATGAATTTTTATTGATAGGAATAACAAGATTGCAGTATTATAATTGCAAGTTTTTTTTGTTTGTTTAATTAGGATTTTTAACGTAGCTTTAACAATTTTTTTCAGTCATATCGCTACGATATTAGCATTGAGGCAGTTTATAGTGATGTCTAGCACTGTGGCATCATGCCAAAGACATGTAGCATGATGTCCCACCCAGTCACATTATCCTGAAACCAGGCCGACCAGTCCTAACACTAACCTCTTAATGCTGAGCGTCAAGCGAGGCAGCTGTTAGTACCATTTTTGTAAGTCTCTGGTATGACTTAGGTACATATTGTCAGTTTTGTAATGGGCTTTGTGATAATAATGACCATTAAGGGAAGAATTGGTGGTGTGGTAAGATCCATCTTCGCTAGCCAAGGTTTCGATAACCCTATCTTCACCTTAGCAGATCGAACAGCTACATCGGTGCTTTGTCCTAGTGACATTTTTGTAAGTCTTTGGTATAACTCAGCAGGGGAATGAACCCATGGTCTCCCGCTTCTCTGGTGGATGCTCTAACCACTAGGCCACCGAAGTGATCGATACCCTGGGTAACCTTGGTAATATGATAGCTGTCCCCAACTGACCAAGATCTAGATCAGTTTAACTACAGTTACATTTAACAAATATAGCCTCATGCTACTGGCAAAAATATTATAATGAACTGTTTATCGTTAATTGGATATAGATCAAATGAGGACCACCTTATATATATATATATATATATATATATATATATATATATATATATATATAATTTTATACAAGTAACATGTAATACAAGTACAATACTTCATGAATTACAGATTATACTACACAAAAGTCAGGTTGTAACTAATACATGAACTTTATAACATGTGTCTTAAATCCATGGATTTTTTAAAATACAAGTTCATGTTTAATACTTAATGAATTACAGATTTTATTACACTAATGTAAGTTGTCAATATACAGCTATATTTCAGACTAGTTTTGTTTTCATTTTATCAAAGCATATATTTTTGTGTCTGCTTTTATTGCACACACACACACACACACCTCAGCCACTTTTTTGGTCCATAATTTGCTATGCCCCACCAAAAACGTGATGGGACATTAATGTTACTCTTGTTCATCAGTGCATCCATCTGTCTGTCTGCCTAGATTAGTCTTGCATTTGTGTCAGCTTACAGGTATTGGTACAGTAGTGACTCAGTCATGCTTGTTTATCTCTTACCTAGATGCTGCTGCCGTTTGAGGTGACAGAAGTGATACATCTTCTGGTACAGGTGCTTGAGAATAGAGAGATAAACTGGCATCTGTTTCTGTCTCTTGTCTCGGTGACTTTTGTTTGTTTACCAGAGTCAATCAAGATCTTCACAGGTAATGGCCAATAGTTAAGGTAACTGCATTATTGCTTTAGCTTAAGTAGATAACAATAAATATTAGATTTTCAGTGCTGTTGCCTGTTCGGGCATGATCGTCACCATTGAAATGAATGTTTAGACATGGGAATTTCTTTTCTGACTGACACAGGGACAGAATCAGCAATGTTTATTTTAAGTGTTAAAGTTTTTGAACGTCACATATCTTCTATACATTACTTTTTTCTGCCACAAAAAGTTTTTGCAGTGGATTTACAGCAGGTTCTAAATCACTACTGATTTCCCAAGTTTTTACATTTCATTGACTTTATCATTTTCTTTCACAGGACTGTATTCTTTCAATTGTATAAGCAGTATTCTATTTTTTTTTATTTAACAGAAGTTGAAGCCACTTAATTTTATGTCGGATATCTACCAAGGTTTATAGCACCACAATATACTTAGTTTTTTTAATACTGCATTTTGCTCCTAAATATAAAGAAAACTATTAATATTTTATCAGTCAACATCAGTACTAGAATTTGGGAATTAAATATTAGCCTTTGCACATATTTTTTTAATTTTAATCCTTTGAAACAATAATTATTATCAATTTTATATTGTTTCAGTGTACATGTTATGATAAGGTAACCAGTAGCTGTAACTTCCAGTTGTTACCTTAAATCGATTTGTGAGAGAAGCAAAGTTAGAGAAAAATGGGAAAAGGTGGAAGCTATTAAAATAATAATAACACTGAAAGTGAAAGAAAGAATAAAAACAAATACTACTGTATTAGACTTAAAATCAGTACTTATTCAGATTGATTCTCAAGTACAAATATTGTTAAATTTTATCCATGCAGTTTTAAACCTGTAAAATACTATAACTATTTTTAATGAAACACTATGTATAAACACTAATTACAAAAGAATATTGAAGTGTTTTGGTGTACAAGGCAATTTTCACTTTTAGTCTTCTTACAGTAAATGTTAAAAAAAACAAAAATGGTTTAAACTGATATTCAAGATCACCACCATAATCTTGTTATCACTTTCTCTTATGAACTGATTGGCATATTGAAAAAGAGACCTCATTTTATCTTCTGGTCAATTAAAAGGGGGGCCCAGGGCGGCCGAGTTTTCTAAAGTGCACTCTGTTACGGATCACTGCCATCTCACCTCTGTCTACATGGTTTCAAGTCTCAGATTCAACCAATGTTGGTGTGTGAGAAAGCTTGCCAGTAGCTTCTCGTGGGTCGGTGGTTTTTCCGGGGTGGTTCTGGGGTTCTTCCTCCACCATTATTACTGGCCGCCATGTATAGCATATCATGTGCTGAAAAATGGCATTAAACACTACAACAACATCAAATAAAAGGTCATTGCTTGCATTTGTGTTCTGAATGAAGCTTATAAACGCCGTGACTTGTACAAGGGAAGTAACTCTTACTGATGAATACCCCTTAGTCCTTCTATCTGGTCATCCACATCCCAGATGTTTACCAGTTTATGCTTTCACTGACGTTTTTTCTATCACCAAATTAGGAATTTGATTGAAATCTGTCACATCTAGCAGCAGAATTACCTTTGGAAGCACCCCGACAAAATGTTGCAATCTGTACACATGCCAGTTTATCAGGTTGGGGAGCACAATTGCTACTATACTTCAAGTGGCAAATGAACAGTAAAGAAGATTCTTTACATTAATCTTTTGGAAATGAAGGCCAATATGAGACATGCTGCCAGGGCTAACAAGTGTACAAATCATGCAAAACTTACAAATATGTGTATTTAGATGGCAGTGATGCATGAGAACTCTTGCAAATTAGTTTAGAAATGTAAATCTTAAAAAAGAAACTGCACCGCATTAGTTTTATTAAACTGAATAATTAAAATTCTTTACAATAATTAAAAAGGTAGGATACATATTTGCTCAAAAGAACTCCTATCTATTCCAAAGTATGCAAATGTTTGTTAATACAAAGGAAATCCTGCTAAATTTTTATAACAGATAAATGTACCTGCTAAAATGCTCCTGTTATTGATGCCCATTGCTCACATTTGCTCATGATTTAACTTTGATCTTTTTCTGGAAGGTGAGGTTATAATCAGGCATGACTGATTCTTTTCAACTTAGTGCTAATGCTAATGAGGAAAGTGAATGGTAAAATGAGGAAAGTGAAAGAGGGAGTTTCTTGCCAAAACAGAGGATGATAATTCTACAAAAAGTAATGTCTGGTTAGATGAACAGCCAAAGAAGAAGCAAAATATTTGATGCAAAGTTTTAGAACTTTTGGCTTGTACAATATAAACGGCTACAATACAACACCATCATGTTGTGTAATATTTGTAAAAGGTAAGGGAAAAATAACCCTTTTACATCAGAAATAAGCATTTGAGTTTTAGGATGTCAACTGTTACACTAACCCCTAGTCACCAGTTAACGTTCATTTTGGAAGAGATGTACATGAGACAATGCCTATAAACTGGAGAATTCTATATAAAAGTCCCCAAAAAGAAAAGTTTCCCAACTTGTTGAACTGGTTAATCTTGCTGTGTACATGCCTTTTCAGAGACTTCAGACTGAAATGGTATTCTCTGCAATGAGCACTATTCATACACAGATAAGGAAAAGATACAGTTCAGAGACAGGCAACACACTAAAGCTTATACACTTAGAGATTGAATCTTAATATGATTTGATTTAAGTACAGACAAAACAGTGGAGCAGGAAGAGAGATGGATATTTAGGAGTTGGGTAAATAATGAGCTATAGTGATTTCCTCTCACCTTCACCCCTTTTTTTTTTCTCAACCTCCACCAGCTTGGTAACAAAAGTAAGAAACCTTTGTTCAGATGAAATCTTGGAACATTTCTGCTTTCTCCATGCCTACTGCACTTGGAGGTAGCATTAACACAAGGGAAGGTGGTTTTGAATATGTGGGACAACACGGTCATGCTGAACTACCTTGCTAATCAAAATCGCTGGAGCTCAGCATTTTGGTATAGTTGGTGTGGTCAATACCAATTACACTTACAAGTCCAGCACACTCCAGGTGTATTCATTGTCCTGGCCAGTTCATTATCAGGGAAAGACTCGTACAGAGTGGTATCTCTATATGTTATTCACTGAGCTTGCACCCTATAGGACTGATTGATGTGAGGTGTCTTTGTGAAATTGATTGAAGAACAAACTGATGACTTTGTTCCTGGATCCAGAGGATTGGGCTGTTGATGCCCTGTCATTCAGTAGGGGATGTTGACCAATGCTGTCTTTTTAGTGGTCTTTATACCAAAACTGACCCACATGATGAGAGGCAAGGCTTTGCAGAACAGTTCTGATCGTTTCTTTGTGATGGGACAGATCCTTGGTCTGCCAAGTCTCACTACAAATGTACCCAGGTTGTCAGTATTCCAGCTTTTGTTTGGAGAACACCTGGCTCTTGTCAGTGACACCTTGTTCAGATGAAGCTAGAATGTCTTCCACTTTAAAAGCATATTGTGGAGATATGGTACATTTTAACTGACTGGTATCAGGTTAACATCACACCACTTTAGCTTCCATACCTTAGTTGGCTGCTTTCTTTTTCTCTCTTAGAACATAAAGTTAGCTCCTGTCATGTTCTGTGGTTTGCAGCACATTCCGGCATCAAAGAAGTGATATTGGTGGAAGCAAGAATCTTTTTGACCTCGCCAGGTCCCACTCATTCACCTTGTTCCCCAATTGGTGCATGTCCATTGTCTTGACTTGGCTCAACTTATTCAAGTCTGAGACCCTGTCTCTTTGATCTTGCTTAAGCTGTTCCCTTGCAGGACCCTGACTGAGATCACAAATGCTATCTGAGGTACAGGGAAAATGTCTGGGAGGCCCAGCAGAATCAGTTATTACTGATTAGGACAAGAAAGAAAGACACCCAAAAAGCACTTGAGTCTTGACTGAGAAGCTCTTGTTGTGTGCCTCATTATGGTCACTGAAATATAAGTGATTTGGACGGTCCTGACCTTTGAACATAATGAATCAGTTCAAGACATAGATTATTTAGTTGGCTTGAATGCTTGTAAACATCAGGTATACAGGTGGCAATCTAACAGGGGTGCTGATGTGTATTTTGTAAGAGTTACTTCCTCTTGTACGATATATAGATAGAAAGTTGCTTTTTCATCTTTTAGGGAAGGTTGGATTTTGAGGTAAAGAAGCTACTTTGCAAATGTTAATGTGTTTATGTATTGTCGGAGAAAACGTTTTTAAATGTTGACATTGAAAAAGTTCATTGATTTATTCTTGAAATCGGGTTCAGTGTTAAAGGCTAGGACAAAGAAATTAATATTGCACTTAAGGTATATTGTAAACATGTTCAATCATAAATATAAAAATGTTTTTTTTTAATACTAAATTTGGAATGTTGCAACTTAAAATTATGTTGTTAAACACTTAAAAATAACAGAAATCAAGAAACAGACTTAATGTGTATTCATAGAAATTTTGTTTAGTTAGTAGAACATTGGTACCTTTAACATAGTTTGAAACATTTTAGATGTTTAAAAGTAATGTCTGACGTTTCAACTTAAATTTTTCATAAAACTGTCATGATAGTACAGTTACGCATAAACTGCACAACCTGAGCAAATGAGATTCAGAATGCATGTTTAGATTAGATTTTTCAGTCATTAATTTTTTGCAAGGTTTGTCTGATTTTAACCTTCTGGAATTCTACATTTGGTAGCAGTCACTTATCTCAGCAGTGCGTATATATGTGTTTACAAAGACCCATTTATTTTGCATTTTGATGAGGGCTTTTTTATATTTTAAAGATTTGATTCAAAAACTTCTCCAAGATGGCCTGGAAGCATGTGACACAGAGAAGATTATTACAGGGTTGTTGTTAGCCAGACACGGCTGTCTCCAGGGACCACATGTTTTCCATTCCTACCCAGAGTGGTATCAGGTCTGTAGATACCAAATAGTATGAATTCTGATTCATTTGTGGGGTATCCAAATTTGTGAATTATCTTGATATATAAAGTCAAGAAATTTAAAGAACTTCTTTTGTAATACAATCCCTTCTGCAAAGAGCATGATACCAGTCTGACTTCTTAGTCCTATCCAACATATGAATTATCTCAAGTCAAGAAATTTAAAGACCTGTTAAAATACAGTAGAACATGTTTTGTAACACAATCCCTTCTGCAAAAAGCAGGATACCAGTCTGACTTCTTAGTCAGATCCAATATAAGGAATATCTTTCTCATTTTTATTTGTACTATGTGGATAGCTCTATGTGTTACAATTCTCATCCAAATAAACTTTTATTTTTGTCTTTCAGTGTTTTTTTTAAAATCCAACATTAGTGTGTTGATGAGTGTTTTTCTCCTCAATACTTTATCTGAGTGCTTTTTATTTCATTATGTTAAGTTTGAAGGGATTGTGTACCTTGCTTAGCAGATGTTGCATTAGTAAATTTCATTCCCATCATAGACTGCTCTGGTGACCTAAATGGTTAGAGTGTTGGAAACAGTTTCTTTGCCCTTCATGTTTCTGCTCTCTTGCCTTTGACTCATTTTCCCACTCCCCACAGACAACTTTCCGGTAGGTGCCTGACTCTTGTTTGCATTGAATTGGTCTCTTCCATCAAAAGAGTATGAAATCTAGATTTTTTTCAGAGGGACATTGATTCTCTTTTGGCAGCCTCCTTCTCTTTCAGTCTAACATGATTGAAATACTGTCAGAGTTGGTAAGGTATGCCTCTATTATCTGGAAGCCTTTTCTGGTTAGGATGGTCAAGAGCAACACAGCAAGACCAGTCCACCTTTCCATTGGTCTAAATGAAGTTGCAATCCATCTGACTCGTTCTTGCGGTTTACATACTGAGGAAATTGTTATCAGTTTTGCGTCATCTTCCTGTTTGAACATATGTCCTTAGGTCTTAATAAAACTAGGCAGAGACAATGTGAGGAAGCACATTGGTAGCAAAAAAGCACATTGAGTTGGGAAAATTAAGAACTCACAGTAGATTTCAGCTCTGGAATATTTTAGGCCATCAAATTGATGGAAGACCTGCAAGTTACCAACACTGAAGCATTGTTTGAGTTTTATTGAATACAATCTACCTTTATCAGCTGGAGACCATGCAAAACATTTGTTCCGACAAATATTCCCGGACTCGAAGATTGCTTCACAAAATCATGTCAGAATTTAAAATTTTTTAACCCTATTTTCACTAATTGCGAGCCTGGAGGTTTTCACAAGCCATTCCCCTTCATTGAATGTACAATCAATGGACATCAGCATAATTTCATCTGAGTTGATGTCGTCTATGTGTGGAGTTTTACTGCCCTTGTGACTTCAAAAGAAATATTCAGTTCAGTTCTTATATGCTTTTTGAAAATAATGGTAGTTTTATGTTGAAGAGATAATGTAATCTGTTTTTCTCAGAAATAAAGTCTGCTGTCAGTATAGTCTTATAGTTACCTAGTATATCCTTCCATTTTTCTGAAAAAAAAAGATATGTCAACTGATTAAAAACGATGACTAGAGAACTTGACAACATGAGAATGAATTGAATTCATTTTGTAGAAGGTAAAAGAATGTCAATTTTAGTTAGAAGTGTAATTTATTGCAGACAACAATATGTACAGAAATTCCTATGCAGATTTTATTTCCAGATCAATGTAACTAATTTTCTGCATGTAGTATGAGCATGACTGGTATTAGATTTCTTCTTTGCACAAATTGTAATTGTTATATGGTTAGACTTGCTAAAGTTTAACACTGTACCGTATTTACCCACAGTGCTTTGTAGAAAATAAATTACCCACAATGACTTGTAAAAGAGACAGATTTGTACAGAAGTTTCCATGTCAACCATCACCTGCTTTAAATTATACTGTTAACTAAAACTTTACATTTATTGACCTTATTAAAAGTAACAGATTTAATGTTCTCAGGTTTTGACGTTATCATTTTAATTTGGTGAAGAAAACTGAAATGTTTGACTTATTATACCATGTTGTAATAGATTTTAATTGGTATTCACATGATGAGGCTAAGGCAGGGGAAAGATGAGGTCAATCACAACATTATACATAATTAGATATTTTATATTTTGTCAGCTGTCAGTGTTTATGAATCTCATGCTTGAAGACATTTCACTGTTATCAAACACTATGAAACTCTTAAAATAAGTAGTTATGTTTGTTTTTGATGGTCATGCACTAAGAAGAAGAAGAAAAAAAACATGACTGAAATTAGCTATTTAAAATAATATATATTTATTTTTAAGAGAACCTTTGGTGACTCCACTCGATCACCAGCAAACAGCAGGAAAACATTTACATTTCTGATGAAATTACTTACAGACCTGGTACCATTTGAGGCTGCAAGTCATCTGAAGGTGAGGAAATAGTTAACTATTATTTCAGAAGGTTACATATAATCTATATAAAAATCATGTTGATTTTTTATTTTTTAAAACTTAAGTTTGAGTTCACAACAAAAGCTAATAACTTTTATTAAGCAATGGCTTCATTACTGGCATTAGGAGGTCATTAAGGTGGAAGAAAATTATGTTTCCAGATAAAACTACTGATCTTTGAAATGTTTTACTTTGTGAAAACCAGGGATCAATATGCGGAATGTAGAGATGCAAAGTAAGTCATTCACCATTACACCATCCAGGCCCTGTGTAATATAAAGAGATCAGTTTCATTTTAGGTAATCTTTTATTCAGCCCTAATTAGTGAAAAAGCAAACTGTAGCAGTCACTTTTCTGGTGGTGATAGCAACATCATTAACAGTTTGTAATGGTTTTGTTTGGAGCTGGTGACAGCAGCAGTTAAGGTTTTCTTTGGAGGTGGTGACATGAAACATGACCAACCTTTTATTCAGGTTTTCTTTGGCAGTGGTGACATTATCATTAGCAACATCAGCAGTTTGCCATGGCTTCATTTGGCAGTGGTGACATTAACAACATCAACAGTTTGGCAGTGGTGACATTAACAGCATCAGCAGTTTGCCAAGGTTTTGTTTGGCAGTGGTGACATTAACAGCATCAACAGTTTGCCAAGGTTTTGTTTGGCAGTGGCGACATTAACAGCATCAACTGTTTGACAAGGTTTTGTTTGGCAGTGGTGACATTAACAGCATCAGCAGTTTGCCAAGGCTTCGTTTGGCAGTGGTGACATTAACAGCATCAGCAGTTTGCCAAGGTTTTGTTTGGCAGTGGTGGCATTAACAGCATCAGCAGTTTGCCAAGGTTTTGTTTGGCAGTGGTGACATTAACAGCATCAACAGTTTGCCAAGTTTTTGTTTGGCATTGGTGGCATTAACAGCATCAGCAGTTTGCCAAGGTTTTGTTTGGCAGTGGTGACATCAACAGCATCAACAGTTTGCCAAGTTTTTGTTTGGCAGTGGTGGCATTAACAGCATCACACAGTTTGCCAAGGTTTTGTTTGACAGTGGCGACATTTTGTTAGGCAGTGGTGGCATTAACAGCATCAACAGTTTGCCAAGGTTTTGTTTGGCAGCAATGCCATTAGCAGCATCAACAGTTTGCCAAGGTTTTGTTTGGGAATGGCAGTCCTTGCTGCACTTGAACGTTGAGTCTGGTGTGTGTTGCAGATGCTTCTTCTTCCTCTGAGATCGCTTTTCATCAGCTAGCAAGTATAGTTTGTTCCTGCCAGCTTGCAAACCAGTGATTGGAGTATGTCACCAGATGGGCTTGTCAAGTGCAAGCTCTTCCCAGGTGTTGACATCAATGTCAAGGGCTTTCATGTTGCACCTGCAGACATTCTTGAGGTGGATATGTGGCTGTCTGATTGACCTTTTGCCAGAGGCAGGATCCAATTAAAGTTCTTTGGGGATCCGTCTGTCTTCCATCTGATGTGACGTTGGCGGAGGAGTGTGACCATGCTGGGAATCTTGGCATGTTCAAGCACCTGTTTGTTTGTTACTTTATCACTCCAAGTGATCCTGAGTATGCATTGGAGACATCACTTGTGAAAGATACTCAGTCTTTTCTCTTGTGAGGCATACAGTCCAGGTTTCATTGGCATACATACAGGAGAGTGGTTAGCACCCAGGCATGGTACACACAGATCTTAGTGGTCAGAGTGAGCATGCTTTTGTTCCACACTGGAGAGAGCTTTTGATGCCTTTCCAATCCACTTATTGAGCTCATCATCAAGCAATAGGTTGTTGGTGATGGTAGAGCCGAGGTATATGAATTGTCTGACTACTGCAAGTTTTTAGTTGATGATGATGCTTGGGAGATCCGTATTCTGAACATTTGTTTTCTTTAGGCTGATTGTCAGCCCAAACTCACCGCATGTTTTAACAAACCGTTCCATCAGGTGCTGTAACTGAGCTTCTGTGTGAGTGGCTAGGGCAGCATCATCTGCAAAGAGAATGTCCCTGATTTTTGCTTCACGCACTTTTCTCTTTGCTTTTAGTCATGCCGGATTGAACAGTTTGCATTCTGATCACATGTGCAGGTAGATCCCTTCTGTGGACATCCCAAAGGCATGCTTGATCGGGAAGTGAAGAATAAGCAGAAGAGTGTGGGGGCAAGGAAGCAACCTTGTTTCACTCTGCTGCAGATGTTGAAGGGGTCGGATATTGAGCCTTTGAGCTGCACTGTGCTTTCATATCATCATGGAAGAACTGCATCATGCTTAGCAGCTTAGGAGGGCATCCAGTCTTCACCAGAATTGTGAAGAGTCTGTCTCTGCTGACCAGATCGAATGCCTTGGTGAGGTCTATAAGGGCCAGGAAGAGGGGTTTGTGTTCTCGGCATTTCTCTTGCTTTTGCCTGATGGAGAAGATTCATGTCAATTGTGGACCTCTCTGCTTGGAACCCGCACTGCTACTCTGGATACACTTTGAGCATTCGTTTGCATTCTGTTTAGGATGACGCATACAAAGACTTTACTCACAATGCTGAGAAAGGATATGCCCCCGTAGTTGTTGCAGTCACTTCTCTCGCCTTTGGTCTTGTACAGGATTTTGATGTTGGTGTCTCTCATGTTCTGAGGCTCTGCACCCTCATCCCAGCACTGGTATTGGAGGTTGTTCAGAGCAGCACACTGCAGCCACACTTGGCATCCCAGACTTCTGCTGGGATGCTATTCTTCCCTGGAGCTTTATCTAAAAACATTTTCTCTAAGGCCTTCTTTAGTTCTGCCACTGTAGGTTTCACATCCAGTTCTTCCTTGAGTGAGAGGTTTTCAATGACATTGAGGTCATTGTTGGTCATGTGGTGAACCACAGAGTAGTATACCACCCAATGCTCCATCTGCTTGTACTTTTCATGGAACAGTATTGCCTGTGGCAGACTTAAGTGATGCTATAAATTTCTTCGTGGGACCCATTGCTTTCTTCATGCCATTGTAGATGCCTCTGATGTTTCCAATATCTGTTACAGACTGGATGCTCTGACAGAGCTGAAGCCAGTATTCATTGGTGCACTGCCATGCCAACCTCTGCACTTTGCTTCCGGTAGACCTGTATACCTGTAGAGTCCTCTGGCTGGGTGATTGTTTGTATTACAGTTCAGCGACACTCTTCTAAGACTGGCATGAGTGTGGTAGAGTTAGCCTTAAACCAGTCATTGTTCTTTGACTGCTTCTTACCAAAGATCCATGTGGCTGTGCTGTTCACAGTCTCTCTGTGATCCCATCTCTCATTGGCACTGCCATTGGGAGGTTATGAATCAAACGTCTTGGATAGGTCATAAGTGAATTCCTCAATGAAGCTGAAGCTTCATTTCGCAGCACACAAGTGAGCGGTCAGTTTCAGTCAGCACTGTGGAAGATATGGGTAAGAAGCACACCCTTTATGGCATACCATCTCATAATGATCAAGTCCAGTTGGT
Source organism: Unio delphinus (assembly GCA_029339505.1). NCBI lineage: Eukaryota > Metazoa > Mollusca > Bivalvia > Unionida > Unionidae > Unio > Unio delphinus. The sequence goes on from JAQISU010001235.1 coordinate 17,556,216, forward strand.
GTCAGTGTTTGGAACAGGGATGCCTCCAAAACAGTTTATGCTGTGGTTTTGTCTGAAAAAATGAATTGATGCTGAGGTCATGATACAAGCACATCTCTAGGAGTTGCTGCCCGTTCTAATTCATCTTCCAAATGCCAGACTTGTCAAGACAGGAAGGCAAAGAGTCATGGTCAGCACCCACCCTAACATTGAAGTCGCCCAGTAATATTAAGTTCCCTTCCATGGGAATTTTGTTGATAAATGAGTTTAATTCATCGTTTAACTCATCCTTGGCATCTGCAGTGGCGGTTAGTGTGGAAGCGTAAATGCTGATCAGGTTGACATGCCCAGTTGTGTTGTTGGGGAAAAGGGATAACAGTCTTGTTTCCTTGTTGGCAGGGTTCTGTCATCTCCAGCATAGATTTTCCTGATGGTGAATCCAACACCAAATTCTCTGGCTTTGTCAGCGCTCTTTCCTTGCCAGAAGAACGTGTAGTTCTATTCTCTGCGGGATCTGGAATCTGGTAGCCGTGTCTCCTGTAGTGTGGCAATGTTGATCTGGTGTCTTGCAAGTTCATCATCAGTGATGTCAAAGTCTTTAAAACATCGCTGATTACCTGGAGATCATCTTGGTGCAATAGTTTGCAGTCTACTTCGTCATGTTACATGCGTAGCTTAAGTTCTATGCACCCAGTAAGGCACAAAAAATATGGTTTGATGGCACTTTATTGTGTTCAGGCTGCCCAGCTTGAGACGGGCAGTAGCTGTCCAGTGAGACCTGTTGGTTTCTCCCACCATCAGATGCAATCCCTGGCATCTGACTACGCCAATCTGGTGATAACTTATAACTGGCAATATCTGCTTCCTGTGTTGTGTTGATGCTGTGGAGGGAAGCTGGAGTGTTCTCTCCAGGGCGCAAGCCTGGTTATGATGATATGGAGAATGAGTTGTTGCCCATGCAGCTGATTTCCCCCTCTCATTGCAGCTGATGGATCCAAGAGAAAAGACAAACTGATATATCATGGCTTCAGCAGTGGTGCAGGAGTTGCCGAGATGACACTGAAAATAATGCCAAGTCGCCTTAGGGACACTGTCTGTCGATTTTCAGTTAGGGTTTACTCCCTTAGCCTTTCTCATGAGAGGGTATAGTTGCAAGGCAGCAAAGGTTTGATGTCAGAGTTTACCTTCTCCTAGATGGGCAACCACCCAAGGGTAATGAGCCCCATCTGCCTGAAGCATCTGGTTTTAAGGTGCCAGAAACGTGCCTGTCAACCTTTTCCCAGTCTGTTTAAATAGGTTCTGCCAGGCTTAGTTAAGTCACTCGTGAAGGCCTGGAGCTGGATTTTGTTGTCAGAGGCTCTATCAGATGCAAGCCATTGGGAGTTTTCCAAGGGAAGTGGGTACTTATCTCCCACATCCACCTCAGTGATAACAATCCTTGGAATCCAGGATCGAATTAAATGAATTAAAATTGTATTGCTCTCTGAAGTGATTTGGTAGCTCATGCCATTGAATGGCAGCTGCTTATATAAAAGAAGTTTTGACAACTGTTGAGGTTTTAATTCTGTTGTTTTTTTATAAATTTTTGGGGGGGACTTAAGTTTCGACCTGATTGGGTGTATTGGGCATTACCTTAAAATTATTTTCCATCCTGATCTTTACTTATGTACCCTTACTTAGAATACACTCATGCACGCACAGACATACACTCGTAAATACTGACCACAAAGAACCACACATTTATAAATTCTCTGGTATTTTACATTGCCAAGGAAAATTGGTTAGTTGATAAGATAATCAGAATTGTTTTTTTCCTGTAAATCAATTCCAACATTATTTCCAAAATGCTCAGTAACTGGACAGTTATCAGATAAGTGCTAATATCCTACATACAGAAGGTGCATTTATCATTACTGATCAATCATTTTCAAAAATTGGTAAAAAGCTAATCAGTTTTGTCTTTTGTACAAAATTAGCCAAAATAAAACAGTTTGACTATTCGTTTAAACCAATTAGCCAAAATAAAACAGTTTGACTATTAATTTACACCAATTGCACACCCTAGCTGACTGGACCAAGTTTCAAATTTACCATTTGGTTTTTGTATTCGGTTTCTCATCAGATCTTTTTAAATTACATTATTCTTTGATCTTACCCTAAGGAGCAAATTTTATTGAATATTACATAGAAACTTATTTCCACTTTCAAACAAATATTTTTTGGGCACTGAAATCTCTGACATAAGAGCGAAATATTGTATACAATTATTAGTTTGTGTTGTTTTGTTTTATTTCATCAAATTTAATAGAAATCCTCATGCATCAAAATAATAAGTACAACACCATTAGTTCTCCACCATGTTTATGATTTAAAGTTTCCATAGTGTTAAAAAATTAAGAATATCTTGAGACATGTATTTCCTGAACAGTGGATGCTTCAATTTTCCATTGAGATAAATCATAAATAACATCACACCAAATGTTGTTTTTTTTAAAATTGTCTATAAGATTTGTTTTGATTTATTTTTTCCTGATTAATTACAGAATATCTCCAAATTTTCCAAGTATTTGTTTAAAAAACAAAGTTTTTGCAATAAATAATCTTTGTTCAGTACACGATGCCTAATCCAAGGATGTTTTGTATAATACACAAATGAGTGCAGTGAAACATATTTCATCATCCTTCTTTAATCAAAGCTATTAAGAGTATCTCTTTTTATTCTCTTGGTTTTGCCACAGGTTTTAATTCCTGGGACATGAATATTTGAAAATCTAAAATTATATTTATTGTGTTTAAAATCATCATTTTTGAGCAATATCTCAGTTAGAGAAGATATAGTTAAGGTTTTGCTTTAAGTTCTTCATTTCCTTAGCTTTCTGTATGTTGATACTTTGGGAGTTCTCTTTACGGTCGAAACACATTTCAATCTGGGGGCCCCAAGTGGTCGAGTGGTCTAAAGCACTGTCTGTTACGGACCACTGCCATCTCACCTCTGTCTACGTGTGTTCGAGTCTAAGATTCGGCATATGTAGTTATGTGAGAAAGCTTGCCAGTAGCTTCTCGTGGGTTGGTGGTTCTTTCCGGGGGTTGTCCGGGTTCTTCCTCCACCATTTATACTGGCCGCCATGTATAGCCTATATTGCGCTGAAAAATGGCGTTAAACCATAAAAAACAAAAACAATTCAATCTGTCCTACTTCAGCTATTTGGTTTATGGTCAAGTCACAGAATTAGAAGTATTGTATTTATGGTTTTGTTAAACCTTTTCATTTCCGTATATTTTCTTGACCTCTTGATTTATCATATTTATATTATGATGCAAGGACAATTCATTCTGTGTCTTGCAGACCTGACCTTGCTGACCTTCAGGTCAAGATTACAGACATAGAAGATTTACATTACGGATTTGTTTTCATTTGCTACTCTTGCCATTTTTTATTGAGTATGCATTTACCAAGATATCTCAGATAGAAGCATACTTAAGACAGATAATTATGTTGTTTGTTTACTTCTCATTTGACTTGGGGATCAAGATTATATGGGTAAAATTCGACTTTGACTTTGGGATCAAGATTATAAGGGTGGCATGCATGCCATTCTCATTTGACTTTGGGATCAAGATTGTAAGGGTAGCATGCATGCCATTCTCATTTGACTTTTGGGATCAAGATTATAAGGGTAGCATGTATGCCATTCTCATTTGACTTTTGGGATCAAGATCATAAGGTAACATGCCATTTTCATTTGATAACCATAGTCATAAGATAACCATATTCAACATTTTTTGGATAGTTTTTTCAAAACTTTATTTGCTGCCATGCATATTTTCTACCCTATATATCATGCATTTTAATGTGTTTGGCAAATTAGTCTTGCATAAAGATCAGCATATTCCATCATACAAGCCATATTAACACAGTTTAGATCAGTATAAAGTTTTTTTTTAATTTGTGTTTTTCTTGTAAGTTTGGCTCAAAACTTTTAAGGTACATAAACCAAATGTCAAAAATGACATGATCTGCAAATTTTAATTTTCCCATATTTTTCCTTTTAGGCCCATATTTTGCGACCACTGTATGTTCCAAGCAAGTGTAGAGATCTCTTGTCAGACTATATCATCCTCGCCAAGACCAGACTGGCAGATCTAAAGGTAATATGAATTCTCATGTAAATATGAAACATATGGTAGGAATACTAATAGTTCAGAATGTAGCCTCAAATTATAAAGTATTTAGAATATCTTGGTATATAATTTTGTTCACTTAACCATGTCTAACAATTACCTTGTAATGATCATTTAATGAATTAATTAAAAGTAAATTGAGACTGTTTCTACATTGTATAGTATGTTGAAATTGGATATTTCAGCACACTAAAGTTTCAGTTAAAAATTGTCCTGATATGCATTGAAGAAACTGCATTGTGCACTATGTATGTATGCCATATAGATAATGTATGTGTGCCATGTGTTATGTTTATTTTTATTGTATGTTTGACTTTTGTCCAGGATTGTATATTGTAAGGGTCATAACTAGATTTTGTCCATGTTTGTAGATTATACTTTAAGATAATGATCGTTTGTAAACAACATGTTTGCTTGGTTTCGAGTTTAGGACCTTTGTTTTTCCCTTGGAAGAACCATGATTTAACTGATTTTTTCCCCTGGTTTAACTGATTTTTTCCCTGGTTTAACTGATTTTTCCCCTGGTTTAACTGGTTTAACTGATTTTTCACATGGTTTAACTGATTTTTCCCATGGTTTAACTGATTTTTCCCTTGGTTTGGGGAAAAATTAAAGTAAACATATCTGGACTTGCTTACAAATTTTATGGAAATGACCTACATGTAGGTGCAGGGCATTTTGTTGTGTCATTAGTCAGGCAATAGTCTGTCTGTAAGAAAGACCAAATAAACACTTATTCATTCCTATTTTAATATCAGTCTTTGTGAAATTATTTTTAGTTGTGTTCAGATATAATTTGAGAGGAATTAAATATTGAAATTATCAGTTGGAATTAAATAATGATTATTGACATTTTGGACTAAAACATTACTTTGGGATTAAGGTGAATTCATTTTGATACATCAGTACTATTGGTATATCAGCATATTAAAGACTTGGTACATCAGCACATTCAGTAACTGGAATTCATTTGGAACACTATACCTTTGGACTTGTAATAAAACTTTTGGGCTTTTTTGGGATTTAATTGTCAATACTTAAAGTTCCATTTACATTTTCTCTTTGTATTCTAGGGAAATAAATTAGTTTTTGAATTTTACTAAATTTGTTAGCTTTGTTTTTTTCTGTTTCTTAGTTTAAGACCATGGAGTCGTAACATAAATTGGGGCATGTTCCTGATAAGAATCTCTTTAAAATATTTCAGAGAAATTAAAATTGACTTTGCTTTGAAATTTACATTGTACCTGGTAAAGATTTTAATTTCAGATAATGAAACCAACATGTATTCACATTGTCATCTAATGTAGTGAACTTTGTTTCAAATCCTACCTTGGAATGACTAGTCTTGAGCTGCTTGAGCTTGCCAAACATTATCCTAGTGAAGAAGTAAAAGAATCTTTAATAAAGAAAGAAGTTAAATATAGTCGGTCCAGTATTTGGTGGAAAGATCTCTTTGGGTATAATAGTGCTTTGACTTTGATTATAAGTATGTATCTGGTTTTGATACGATATTAAAAAAATTGCAATTTTTAAACCTAATGGAAAGCTTCAGCTTCAGAAAGAAATGATGGAAATCCAAAATCAAAATGAAAATGAAGAAAGAGAAATATATTTGTAGAAAGAGGAAAGGTATAGGAATTTTAGTAAAGAAACTATTTGATAGGTGATGCTCAGCCAAGAAGGTTGATAAAAATTATGATAAACTCAGACAATTCATATTAGCTAAAGAACAAAAAAAAATTGTATCCATAGTGATGCAAAAACATAACTTGATGAGTAAAAGGTGGACAGTTTGGAAGATGCTGCTTGTACAGCTGATAATTATCCCTTGACTCACAAAGTTTCAGTTGTAGATAAATCTTCCTCTCAGCAGTTTTTTTGTGTGTGTGGCAAAAACTCATCTCATTCTCATACAATCTGGCATTCTGGTCAAACTGCTACTACATTTTCTTGGACATGAAAATACGGACAAAAACATTGAAGTGGTTATCATTGCAACCTCTTCTTCTGCAGCAATCTTACAATAACCTTTTTCTGTAAAAAAAAAATTGGTGATTTAGTCTATCCAGTCCCCATGTCATTTTCATTTTCATCTTCCATAGAAGCTTAAACAAGCAGGCAGTGCAGAATCGAAAAGCTGACCTTTTTATTAAGATAGTTTTTGTAAAATTACTTTTGAAATTCAATATCAAGACAATTCTTAACATCACCAGTTTTGACAATTAGCATTACAGTAATAAGATCAATAATAATATCATGAATACAGTGTATTACAATAATTATTCAAAATTGGCATCACCAGATTACAAATGGAGCATTGTAGTAATCAGACAAATTAGTTATGGCTAGTTTGTAAATGGAACATTGTAGTAATCAGACAAATTAGTCATGGCTAGTTTGTAAATGGAGCATTGTAGTAATCAGACAAATTAGTCATGGCTAGTTTAGATATAGAGTATTGTAGTAATCAGACAAATTAATCATGGCTAGTTTGTAAATGGAGCATTGTAGTAATCAGACAAATTAGTCATAGCTAGTTTGTAAATGGAGCATTGTAGTAATCAGACAAATTAGTCATGGCTAGTTTGTAAATGGAGCATTGTAGTAATCAGACAAATTAGTCATGGCTAGTTTAGATATGGAGTATTGTAGTAATCAGACAAATTAGTCATGGCTAGTTTGTAAATGGAGTATTGTAGTAATCAGACAAATTAGTCATAGCTAATTTGTAAATGGAGCATTGTAGTAATCAGACAAATTAGTCATGGCTAGTTTGTAAATGGAGCATTGTAGTAATCAGACAAATTAGTCATAGCTAGTTTGTAAATGGAGCATTGTAGTAATCAGACAAATTAGTCATGGCTAGTTTGTAAATGGAGCATTGTAGTAATCAGACAAATTAGTCATGGCTAGTTTAGATATGGAGCATTGTAGTAATCAGACAAATTAGTCATGGCTAGTTTAGATATGGAGTATTGTAGTAATCAGACAAATTAGTCATGACTAGTTTAGATATGGAGCATTGTAGTAATCAGACAAATTAGTCATGGCTAGTTTAGATATGAAGTATTGTAGTAATCAGACAAATTAGTCATGGCTAGTTTAGATATGGAGTATTGTAGTAATCAGACAAATTAGTCATGGCTAGTTTGTAAATGGAGCATTGTAGTAATCAGACAAATTAGTCATGGCTAGTTTGTAAATGGAGCATTGTAGTAATCAGACAAATTAGTCATGGCTAGTTTAGATATGGAGCATTGTAGTAATCAGACAAATTAGTCATGGCTAGTTTAGATATGGAGCATTGTAGTAATCAGACAAATTAGTCATGGCTAGTTTAGATATGGAGTATTGTAGTAATCAGACAAATTAGTCATGGCTAGTTTAGATATGGAGCATTGTAGTAATCAGACAAATTAGTCATGGCTAGTTTAGATATGGAGTATTGTAGCAATCAGACAAATTAGTCATGGCTAGTTTGTAAATGGAGCATTGTAGTAATCAGACAAATTAGTCATGGCTAGTTTGTAAATGGAGCATTGTAGTAATCAGACAAATTAATCATGGCTAGTTTGTAAATGGAGCATTGTAGTAATCAGACAAATTAGTCATGGCTAGTTTAGATATGGAGCATTGAAACTATAATGTAATCAGACAAATTAGTCATGGCTAGTTTGTAAATGGAACACAGTATTAATAAAGACAGAGCCAGACATCACCAGTTACCAGTTTTTAGATGGAGTACTACAGATAAGATAGATTTAGATGTCAGTAGTTTTGAAATGGAGTATTTTACATACAAGACATTACATAGTGTCATGTATTTTACATATAAGACATTACATAGTGTCATGTATTTTACATATAAGACATTACATAGTGTCATGTATTTTACATATAAGACATTACATAGTGTCATGTATTTTACATATAAGACATTACATAGTGTCATGTATTTTACATATAAGACATTACATTGTATCATGTATTTTACATATAAGACATTACATAGTGTCATGTATTTTACATATAAGACATTACATAGTGTCATGTATTTTACATATAAGACATTACATAGTGTCATGTATTTTACATATAAGACATTACATAGTGTCATGTATTTTACATATAAGACATTACATAGTGTCATGTATTTTACATATAAGACATTACATAGTGTCATGTATTTTACATATAAGACATTACATTGTATCATGTATTTTACATATAAGACATTACATAGTGTCATGTATTTTACATATAAGACATTTCATAGTGTTATGTATTTTACATATAAGACATTACATAGTGTCATGTATTTTACATATAAGACATTACATAGTGTCATGTATTTTTAATGTAATTGTTTCATTACATGTTATTGTCATGTAACATTGTTTACTGGACTTGACCTTGTCCAAAATTAGTTCATGTCTGAATGACCTGATTAACTTTTTTATTTTTTTAAATTTCATTTATGTAAACAACTAAAAATAGCTTCATTATACTCTATGTGTATGAGCTTATTAATCAAATTATTATTTAGGTAAACAAGAAGTGGTAATAATATGCTGATCAGGGTCAGTGTTTTTGGAGATTCTCATGTGAATTTAATAGGTTATTGTGTTGTAAGTAAACAAGGCTGATTAGATCATTATAGAAGGTTATTTTCCATTAGGTAATGGATGTTTTTAGAAAATGCTAATTGTGACCTGAGGTCAAGCAGAGAACTATATTATCTTGTGACTGAAGATTTGATCAATCATGCTTTAGCATGTAGCACTTACAGTCTCATTTTTCACTTTGTATTATAGGGAAAAATAAATTTTTTGTTCAATTTTACAAAGCATGTTTTCTTCACTCTTTTATGTTACTTATTTTAAGAGCTTAGGCTTGTAAAACAATAGCCAGTTTTTACATATATTATTACAGTAAGAAGAAGGATCTTGACATCATTTTTGAGTAGGGTCATTATAATAAGAAAGATTTTGATGGATCTTGGCATTGCCAATTTTGATTCAGATTATTATTGACATCATTAGTTGTTAAATTTAGCATTATTGTAATATATTGATTATTACATTACCAGTTTTTAAATGGAGTAGTACAGTGCTGACAGATTTTGACATTGCCAGTTTTGAAATGGAGTAGTGCAGTGCTGACAGATTTTGACATTGCCAGTTTTAAAATGGAGTAGTACAGTGCTGACAGATTTTGACATTGCCAGTTTTGAAATGGAGTAGTGCAGTGCTGACAGATTTTGACATTGCCAGTTTTTAAATAGATCATTATAGTAATAAGATGGATTTTGACATTTCCAGTTGCGGATAGAATGACATCAAGTTATTTTAATGGATTATTACAGTAATAAAACAATCACATATTTTGAATTGGAGTATTGTAGTAAGAAGACAGATTTGACATTGCCATTTTGTAATTAATCATTACAGTAATAAGACAAACTTGGACAACACCATCTTAGACTTGTGTAGCATAATGGAAATATTTTTCTTTCAGGAGTCATTGGACGTTGATGGACAGTGTGGGGATGGTAGCAGCTCAGATAAGGCAAGTACATGACTTCAAACTGTCCTTTAAAATTTGGTTAAGAAATAATTCTTAGATTTTTTTAAAATGCATTTATAAGTACCTTTTAGTTCTCGATTTATATATTTTTATCTTTGGTTTTTATCTTTGATTTTCATTCACACTATTGTATTTCTGAAAATTCCAATGCAAACAAATTTAGAAACTTATAGTTAATTTAAGTAGCACAGATTGAGCTTAGATTATAGTCTCATTCTTTATTTTTCATAATTCTAGCACAGGGAATGCTTTTAAATAAACACTCAGTGAAATAGGTGATCTGTTATGACTCAATAGAAAAAAAGCCTTTTGAAGACCAAAAACGCTGTAAGACAATGGTAATTCACCTGTTATGTCTTTTGTTTGTAACATTGTGATCAGTGGATTGAAAGAAATGCTTTTCTTGATGTAAATGATGTTGCCCTATTTGGAAGCTTTTCACTTGTGAAAGCAATAATTGTGTTTATGTGTGTCATTGGTAATTTTCATTTATGCACTAAAATTACAATTTTTTGAAAATGACTTGGCCAGATTTAATTATTGTATACCAATACTTTTGATGACCTCAACACAGTTGCATACATTCACTGCTTTTGCTTCTTTGAATAGAACTTTTCAGGTTTGAGAGGCACTCAGAGCCAAACAGTGATTCTGGGTCTCATTTTACTCTTCTTGTTGCATAGAGCATAGTGTACATTATCAAGAATCAGTCTGTACAACAATTTTGGAACACAATAATTGTTTCCATGTTCTGAGCAATTGTTTTAGTTGTCAAGTACAATTTCTAAAGAAGCAGTATTTTTAGATGGTCATTATTGAACTGAAACTTTAATCATTTTAGATACTTATAATTTACTTTAAATGCGAGTTAAATGTTATTTAATTTTTGTACAATTACTTTAACAAATTTAATTTGTATCTCAGGCATTAGAACAAGTGGAGAAAGATGTTGAGAATTCTGTATGCAGCTTTGAGATAAATGGCAAGGTGACAACTTCTATCATGGAAGCAAGGTACACTGATAAGACCATGTTAAGAAATAATAAGTGGCTGATTGTCGTTAGACAGTCATTTCTTTTGGTAAATTTTTATAAAATTGAGGATGAGTGGTCTTAGCATGAGATAAATATTATTCTTATCCACATAGTTTAGTGCAGTGCCAAAATACAGTAGAGTTCAGCACTATCTCAAAATATAGCATTGTACAGTGCCAAAATACAGTAAAATTCAGTACTATCTCAAAATACAGGATTTTTGTACAGTGTCAAAATACAGTAGAGTTCAGCACTATTTCAAAATATAACATTGTACAGTGCTAAAATACAGTAGAGTTCAGTATTATCTCAAAATATAGCATTGTACAGTGCCAAAATACAGTAGAGTTCAGTACTATCTCAAAATATCTTTCATCTCGGCATTTTCAAAAGGGTGGGGTGAGGTGAGGGCAGAGCTGGTACATCCCCAAGGTCTCTACCCCACCAAAAAATGAGTGAGAAGCTACCATGATGTTTTCCGAAGGAAGTTTTCATTACACTTTAGATGAATAAGATAGTTGGGAGCTTCCAACAGTTTTGCTCCCTGCAACCCTGAAAGCAGAATCATATCACAGACTTCTTACTTATATGTGTACATCCAGCAATTGATTTTTCTGGATCTTATAATGCCTTTTCATTAATGTGATTCATTATTGAGGAATCCTTTCATTCTATTATATTCCAACAAAGTTGTCATGATAGAATACAAAAACAACATCATGGGGTATACAATAGGAAATTCCATGTTGCATTTTAATGTCAAGCCCATGTTTATCCGAAGCAAGGCATGGAAGTCGATGTCAGCAGTTTGTTAAAGCTTCAGTTCAAGTTTTTTATTTGCTTTTATTTCTGAAAGCCCTTGATAGAATTTCATCATACATGAAATCAAGCATCATGAAGCTAAGACTGCTCACTCTGTGATAGGCTCACTCACTCCTTTTACCTTGTGATCAAGATCCCAGTCATAGAAAATTTGCATTAAGGTTTGTTTAGTTTTGTCATCAACTAATATTTCAAAGACCCCTTAAAGATAAATCATAATACCTGAATTAATAGTTTTGAAGCTAGTACTATTCTTTGACACAGTTGGTTACTTCTACAAGCTTGGGGTCAAGGTCACAATCATACAAGATTTGTATTAACATTTTGGCGAAAATTGTTCATTTTTTAATTTGCCTAAACCCCATGATGGAATCTTTGTATACATTGGTTGAATCATTATGAAGTTAAGACAATCAGTTCTTTGACATGCTCTCTTCTTTTTTGACCTTGTAGTTGAATATTTTTCACCAATGCTTGCAGTGTTTTATTTAATTTCCACACAAGAAAAAACAAGGCACTTTTGGCTACCATTGGAGTCTAGCATGACATCTGAAAGACATTTGTGTTTACGGTATCAACTTGACACAGTTGAAACTTATGATTACAGTACTTCCATGCCAAATATAGCTGACAATTTAGTTGCTAGTCAGACATGCTTGATAATGCAAATCATAAACTTCAGTCCTCATTGGCAAAACTGGGAAAGTTGAATTAAAAATAAAATATAACTTAAATACTGAAATTTAGTAGCCTTCAGTTTTTAATTTCATGCAAATATATGACATGAGCAACATTCTTGGCTCTTTTTTTTTTTTTCTTTTTTTTTTGATGGTTTAACGCCATTTTTCAGCACAATATAGGCTATACATGGCGGCCAGTATTAATGGTGGAGGAAGAAACCGGACAAAGCCTGGAAAGAACCACCGACCCACGAGAAGCTACTGGCAAGCTTTCTCACATAACTACATTTGCCGAATCTTAGACTCAAACACACGCAGACAGAGGTGAGAAGGCAGTGGTCTGTAACGGACAGTGCTTTAGACCACTCGGCCACTCGGGGCCCCTCTTCTTGGCTCTAGTGTACAGTAAATACAAACTGACCTTGTGATGTAACAAAATATTCAGATATTCTCCTATATGCTTTCCATATCATTTATACATTTACATTCCTGGGTATGGATACATGCTGTTGTTTTGATGGTACTCATTTGTAGATCACTGTTCCCCCTCAATCAAGTGGCCTTTGCATTTGATCCCTTCCTGGCCTGAAAATCATAAAATGTGTAAATTTGAGTATGAGCTTTTAGCCACACAAATGATGCTTTATTTCAACCTTCCAAAATATTGAAGAGATGATGTGGTGGAACATTTGCCAGTGTGAGCTATTCTGACAATACAAGTGGCAAGAAGATTTATATCACTGATGTCCATGGTGTTATGGGTAAATTTTGATGTGTACTACCTAAGAAAAACTTTTGCAGACTTCTGATTAATTGATAGTGGAAACTTGATCTCATGCTCATTCTGAGAACATTATAATTTCAAGATCAGAAAAGTAGAACGCAAGATCTTTCCTAAACGTGTTATCTTCATATGCAGCATATTTGTCCTGTGTTTTGGTCCTGAATATAGATATACATTTTCTTGTTACAAATCCATTTTTTAAATTAAATTAAAAACTTCCTTGCAGTGTTCTGTTTAGAATAGGCACAACTGAGCCTGAACTTGTGATCCTTGATGTAATTCAATTGAAATTCATTTTACTAAATTTCTTTTAGAAATTAACCTTCCTCAGTTACTAATGTTGCTGGCAATTTATTTTGCACGCTTTTTGAAGACAGTAAATTCATAAAGGATTACTCATGTACAAGAAGGAAAGCAGTTCAGTAAAAACAAATTGCACAGAATTCAGATCATCACTAAAGGATGGTACCTTGGAATTGAGATTGATTGAAAAAAGTCATGGTGTGGAGAAGTGTCCTAGAAAAGCCCTTGTCTGAGTGTGTGTTGCTATCTTTAAATTTTTAAGTGGGTACCATAACAAAACTTTTAGAAGATACAGGAATGCAACACATCAAATAGTTAAGCAAGTTACTGTCCTACTGGACTGATGATTGTAGATGCCGTCAGTAGTTACATATGCATATAAGTTGCAAATATCAGTATTTGTTCCTTAAAATCAGTATTTTTGTCATAAGCAAGTGCAGTTACATCCTCCTTACTGCACTCAGAATGAATTAAATATTATATTCCATAGTATCTTTTTGATAATTTCAATTGAAAGATTTCATATTTTCCCACAGTATGATTTCAAAATTTCAATGACAGAACAGAAACACACTTGCAGATGTCAACAGGCTGCTGAAAATCTGATGACTTCATATAGAATTGGTACGGATAAATCCAGTCCATAATCACAAAATTTCATCGAATGAACAAAAAAACAAAAATCTTCATCCCAGATCAAACGGAAAAGTTGTTGCAATGCACATTCATTCACAATATGACTCCAAATTCAATTTTAAGTAGACCAAACTGCCATTTTTTTTCAAAAGTTATGCAATGTGCTTGACTAGATTCAAATTTATCTTGGCAGAGTATTGTGTACATTAATAATGTTGTGTAATGATGAATCTGCCCTTGTGTATTTAGTTTGGAGTATGGCACAAATTCACTTTGCTTCTTGTAGTGTATTTTTGTTTATATAATTTTGCCTATAAGAAAATGAGCATTTAATTAAAAGGTTACTGCATTACTTATTTTGTCAGATTGTTATACTGCACTCCTAAGGTCATGCAGTATTTCCATCTGAAAAACATTTTCGTATTTTCCCATACATATGCAGTAACCTATAAATATCATACAGTTACCGTCCTTTGTTGATTGAGAATTTAAAATGAACACCATTGGTTAACAGGCTTGAAGCAGCCACTCTGGATTTTTCTCACATTTTTCATGACAAATGTCTTGATACTATTCATCTACATAAGTGATTTCATGGACTGTTCTGTTGAAAAAGATAACTATTAGACTTTTTTTCAGTAATTTTGTCCCACCACTATAACCGTCTCTTGTTATGATGGACCCTAATTATTTGCATTTAATAACAACTCCTTTGCATACCATATTACATTGTGTATTACTGACCTGGGACTAGTCATTTTTACTGAACTGTAAAATTCCAGGTATCTCTCTTTGGCCTTCTTCAAAGCAGTTTGAAAACTTGACTGTTAATTTGGAAAACTTACTGAAATTCCGCTTAAACTGTCAACCTTGAAATCTGATCAACCACTGCACATTACATTATAAAATGTTGATTGAGTAGAACCACTGGAAAGGCACATAGAAATAGTTAACTTTATTAGTGGTCATGTTATTGACATTGTTTTCTAAAACAGAAACATGGCTAAAAAGATATCAAGCATTGAGCCAAAGTGTGTGGTTCTACCACTCTCTTTACTCAATCGAGTCATTCCAATGATACTCCCATGGAGGTGGAATTGCTGTCATCACAAAGAACTCGTCATCATAACTTCATTTCAACTTCAATCCAAATTTCACACAGTGGAGAAAAGGTCAGTTAATTTTTTTTCTGCCTTTGGTGCTCTCCTTCTAGCAGAAAAAATAAAATCTTTCTTTTCTGGAGCAATTTTATAACCTCTTGGATAGGGCTTAACCGAGTAGATAATTTTCGCTGAGTACCGAATCCGAGTATTTGGATGTACTATTTGCCGGATCCGGGCACGAACTGAGTAGTAGGTGCGACTCTGGAGAGTACCGTTTGTTTCATTATCGTATGTGAAGCTTCAACTTTTCGGGTACCGTATACTGTATATATTGCCTATAAGATGAAATTTTTTATTATCAACTAAAATTATTATGTAATCAAAAACTAAAAGTTCGATATTTATTGAATTATTTCACTTGTAAACATTTGTGCGCGTATTACTTGCCGAGGCGAATACTCTTGAACAGTACCAAAAACCTGATATTCGGCCAAAGCGAATGTCCGAGGCGATTTCTGGTTAGGCCCTACTCCTGGAATATGGAAATTCGATAGGTGGCAGCCTGATTATTCCTGCAGATTTCAACTTTCACTCTAAAATGCCCATACACATCAAAACTTTTCTATTCACATTTCAGCCTCAGTCTTTGTTAGCCAACCCACCCATAAACATGGTCACTTTTTCAACTGGATTCTTCATAGACCTGCTGATGATATTCTAGTCTTCATTGGTGTCCCACGAACATGTATCAGATCACCTCAGCATCATATGTCATTTCAACATATCAGTCCCTAACCCTCCATCTCAGTTTGCTAATAGAAAAAAAATCCATATGATAAATAGAAACATGACAGCCAAGCAAATCTAACAACTTAATTACCTGCTACAGCAGTACATTTTGATCAGTGCCTGTATTGATTGCTTGACAAACATGCCTCAGCAGAAGATCAATTTATGGTATAATAGTGGTATGGCCCAGCTTTGCACTGCTAAGAGAACACCATTTAGCTTTATATCAGTCTCACTATTAACATAGTTTATGCAGCAGGATCAGCCTAATACATTAATAAGATCACTGAACATTGCAGCTGCAAAGAGCTCTCTGAGACTGCAAGCAAGTTAATGTTAAAAAATAAATGTACATTTCCAATGACCTTTTGGACTTGTTTGCAAATTTCTGTGACAGAATTCAATCCATCAGAGATAAGCTTGACAACACAATTTCAATTGACTCATTTCTTCATACAGTTGTGATGCAGAATATGCACAACAACTTGAACCTGTCTCTCTGGATTTGGTACATAACAGGTGGTGATGAAGATTGCACTAGAGTCATGTGAACTTGATGCTGCTGTTTGAGTGCATAGATTCAATATTGCCTTCACTAACCAATGTTATCAATATGTTAAAAATCTTAGAAAAAGTTGTACTATCCAACTTAAATCTCATTGCAATTCAATTAGACTTTTTTGCAATGTACAGCGTGCATCTCGCCCTTGCCATAGTACTGAAACTGTCCTGAGAGCACTTAATTTTCAATGTGAAGTCATGGATGATTTATAACAAGCTGTAGTTGAATGATGATAAAACTGAAACCATCCTGATCACCACACAGAGACTTCGTAATTCAGCTCCTTTACCTAAACAATAAGTATCAGCAATACCAACATTAAATTCACAGTCAGTATGAAACCTAGGCAACACTCTTGGCTGTATACTCTCTCGTTACACCAACATGTCATGAACAGTGCAAGGCTGTATAATTTGTGCTGAGATGCATCACTTCCATTTGCAATTTTCTTTCAGTTGAAGCCACTAAAACAGTTGTGTGTTCCTTAGTACTTTTAAGACTTGACTATTGTAATTCACTTCTGTCTAGCTCATCTTACAATCTACTACAGAAATGTAAAAAAAAAGTTCAAAACACAGCTGTTCTGATCATCCTTAGAGCACAAAGAACTAAAACTACACCTTCCCCCTGTTCTGTAACCTTCACTGGATTCAATCCAGAATCAAACACAAAATCTGTTCACTATGCTATATTTCATTGTCTTGTTCCAGTCCAATATACTTATCTGATATCACCCATTTGTGGACTTCATCTAGAAACTTAGGCTCCTCTTCCATCACACATATTTTCATTGTTCCCACTGTTAAAACAAAGTTATATGGACAGCATTCATTTGCTTAGAAGGGCCCAACTTCATGGAACAAATTGCCATCGATCTTGTACACCAGATCACTGATCTAATTCAAGAGTGCTCTTAAAACACCTCTATTTTGGCTACAAGAACAGACTTCAAGGGGGCTTTGAGTGGCCAAGTGGTCTAAAGTGCTCTTTGTTATGGATCATTGATATCTCACCTCTGTTTGCGTGAGTTCAAGTCTCAGATTCAGCCAAAGTGGGTATGCGAGAAAGCTTGCCAGTAGCTTCTCATGGGTTGGTGGTTCTTTCTGGGGGTTTTCTCAGGTTCTTCCTCCACCATTAATACTGGCTGCCAAATATAGCCTATTGTGTGCTGAAAAATGGCATTAAACCCTACAACAACGACATCAGACTTCCAGACTTGATAATCTTTATTTCCTCAATTATTGTTATGTTTTTGTTTTTTAATTCATAGTGTTTGTTTTGTAATCTTATCATAGTATATAATTTTGTGTTATCTAATAAAGTGCTTAAAGCTTCTAAAGATTTGGTGCTGTACTAAGCCACATTCTTCTTCTTCTTCTTCTTCTTCTTCTTCTTCTTCTTCTTCTTCTTCTTCTTCTTCTTATTTTTTTAATTATTTAATATTGATATTATTATAATTGTTTATTATTGTTTTAACTATTTAGTATTATTATTATTGTTATAATTTTTATTATTATTATTATTATTATTATTATTATTATTATTATTATTATTTAATAATATTATAATTAGTTATTATTATTATTATTATTATTATTATTATTATTATTATTATTATTATTTGATATTTAGTTTCATGAACCAGTAAACCTCAAAGTGGAGGTCAATATGATGGGTTTTCTGGCTAAGGTCTCTGATTCTTTTATTACATTTTTTTTGTGGAATCTTTTGAAATTAAGCATTTTCAGAATATTGAAAATGCTATTTTAGCTGCAAAATGCCACCAAACTGGCACAATTTCACACATGATGACAGCATGACAGTGCAGTATGATGAAGTATTGCAGAATCACATGACATCATCCAATGAAAAAATAGATGTCTCACAGGTGTCCTGTAACAATTTAGTATCACTAAATCTTTGCATATTTTGTAATATTTGCATAATCATGATGCAGAAAGTTTCTTATTAATTTGCTTTATACATTGTAAATAACTCATGCTGCTCTTGAATGCCAATATTTTTTTCTCCAATTTTGTTGACTTCCAAAATTTATGAAAATGTTAAAACCATGAAAAGTATTTGCAAAGAAATGTCAGTAATATTCAATCTAATTTTCTCCTATTGCAGTATATTCAAGAAACCTTACTACATAGGAAGGTTCCTGCCAACCCTTCTTAAACCAAGACTTGTAAGTTTTCCACCTGAATGTACAGATTAGACATTAGGCCTTTGAATTTTCTTTTCAAGTTTACTTGTTTGTTTTTTACTTGCTTGCTCTAATTTTCCAGTTTCCATGCATGCATGAATGCCTATGTAAGCATTACTTCTAACTTGCTTTGGAACTTGGGAAATTTGAATTTCAGAGGTCTGAACTGTTAAGTTATATTGCCAAATTAATTATGAAAAACAAGTTATAGCTGTACTGGTCATCGGCCAGCAGATATTAAGCAATGGCTTCTTGTCTGCCATCTATATGTTTGCACAAGTTAATTAGTGCTACTCCCCATAAACTACTTAAAGGATTGCCATAAAACGTAGTACACACTTTTATCGACTTTATCCTGAATGAAAATAGTGCTACTTGAATCTCCAAATCTTATCTCTACTTAAAGGATAGCCATATACCATTTTAAAAATATTTAATTAACTCGACAGCCATTCAGAATATCTGATCATATATTTTGAGATATCCATTTTGTGTTTCATTTTTGGTGCTTACTGTTGTGTTAAAGCATTTCTGAAATACATGTACACGTACCAGGATTTTATTAGCAGCAGTTATTGAATTTGTTGCCTGATAAATTTTGTGTTAAAGTGAGAACATTTATTTCTTCAAAATGTACAATGAGAAATTTATGTATTAATGATTCAATGGATGTATTATATTGTAGAATCATAATTTTGGATTGTTCAATTACAATTTTCATGATTTGATCAGAATTACTTCTGTTTCTAACTTTTTTGGTGTGGGATTCACCTCTACCATCAAAGCCATGTACCTACAAGGATGCCTAAATTGCCCCCTTGACCCCAGACCTACTCCTACAAGGATGCCTAAATTGCCCCCTTAATCCCAGACCTACTCCTACAAGGATGCCTAAATTGCCCCCTTAATCCCAGACCTACTCCTACAAGGATGCCTAAATTGCCCCCTTGACCCCAGACCCCAGACCTACTCCTACAAGGATGCCTAAATTGCCCCCTTAATCCCAGACCTACTCCTACAAGGATGCCTAAATTGCCCCCTTAATCCCAGACCTACTCCTACAAGGATGCCTAAATTGCCCCCTTGACCCCAGACCTACTCCTACAAGGATGCCTAAATTGCCCCCTTGACCCCAGACCTACTCCTACAAGGATGCCTAAATTGCCCCCTTGACCCCAGACCTACTTTTCAGTGTTTTATTTTTTTCCTCCAACTTTCACCAATTTATATAGCAGTCTTTATCTTCCAAGATGTTTTGCAATACTTTTTATTTACATTTTTAAACTTTATTTTCATTAAACACCATGCAGGCAGTATTGTGCTGATGTGCTCTTAAACCTTCATTCACTTTAAATTGACATGTATACATGAAAATGTGTGCATGAATTTTGTCATTATCAGTGAATACATAAAACAGTTTGATATTTTTCAGCTGCCTGATGTGCCAGATACAAGAATGAAGTTAATTGAAGCCATGAGAAAGTAGGTCATATTTGAATTTTTAAAGAACATGGTCATACATTGATTTTTTGTAGCTAATTTCCACGTTCAGATTAAAGGAGTGGGGTTGGGTGAGATTTTAGGAAAATGATTGATTGGAAGATGATCGTTAGTAATTTCCCTTGCTATGGGTAATTCATGATCATTAGTAATTGCCATTGCTATGTATAATTCATTATCATTAGTAATTTTCCTTGCTATGTATAATTCATGATCATTAGTAATTTCACTTGCTATGGATAATTTATGATCATTAGTTATTTCCATTGCTATGGATAATTCATGATCATCAGTAATTTCCTTTGCTATGGATAATTTATGATCATTAGTAATTTTCCTTGCTATGTATAATTCATGATCATTAGTAATTTCACTTGCTATGGATAATTATGATCATTAGTAATTTCCCTTGCTATGGGTAATTCATGATCATTATTTATTTCCATTGCTATGGATAATTCAAGATCATTAGTAATTGCCATTGCTATGTATAATTCATGATCATTGTAATTTCACTTGCTATGGATAATTCATAATCATTAGTTATTTCCATTGCTATGGATAATTCATGATCATTAGTAATTGCCCTTGCTATTGATAATTCATGATCATTAGTAATTGCCCATGCTATGGATAATTCATGATCATTGTAATTTCCCTTGCTATGGATAGGCTATGATCGTTGTAATTTCCCTTGCTATGGATAATTCATGATCATAGTAATTTCCATTGCTATGGATAATATATGATCGTTAATTATTTCCCTTGCTATAGATAATTCATGATCATTAGTAATTGCCCATGCTATGGATATTTCATGATCATTAGTAATTGCCCTTGCTATTGATAATTCGTGATCATTAGTATTTTCCCTTGCTATGGATAATTCATAATCATTTGTAATTTCCCTTGGTATGGATAATTCATGATCATTAGTAATTTCCATTGCTGTGGATAATTCATGATCATTTATAATTGCCCTTGTTATGGATAATTCATGATCATTGTAATTTCCCTTGCTATGGATAATTCATGATCATTGTAATTTCCCATACTCAGAGCATTATTATCTTACCAATTCAAAAAAATTGGCAATATCACACTCTTCATCAGCAACTAATGTTGATCACTTGACTTATAATGGAAACATGATATGAGGAGACCAATGTAGATATGTGATAGTTCTGTCTCCTTGTCCCTATTTAAAGTTGGCCTCAGCTGTCATATTTCAATTGCCTCCTTCACCTTCTTATTCCATATGTATATTCGTATCATGTAATCACTTTAAGTCATGTAATCAACATAAATTGTTGATGAAGGCAATGTGATATTGTCAAACATTTCAAATTCTTAAGATATTTATGCTTCAAATTTGGGTAATTACTAATTATCATGAATTATCCAAAACAAGTAAGCAACCTTTTTAGTTGAAATATGGAAGATGTTTCAGAACAGTGTGGCTTCTATGCAGAG
Organism: Unio delphinus; assembly: GCA_029339505.1. NCBI lineage: Eukaryota > Metazoa > Mollusca > Bivalvia > Unionida > Unionidae > Unio > Unio delphinus. The sequence continues at coordinate 17,577,858 of JAQISU010001235.1, forward strand.
TCTACAGACCTGCCAACTCGTACGATTTTGCCGTAAGTCTTAAGAAAATAAACACTAAAATTACGGACTTACAGAACAATACAGAACACTTTTGTACTGGTTTGTTCTGGATGCGATTTTTATATTAGACTCCGTGTTTGGATTCAGAGTTTTATCTTAGGCTGAGTGGATTTTCGTTGGGAACCAGACGAACTATACAGTGGTACCTCAGATGCTTTAAACCAGCCTATTTTGTTCGTGAGAAGCGCGCATCTGATCTAGACTTCATTTTTCCTTTTGTCATCCAGTCGTCTGAAAATGTTTTCCCAAAAAAAATGCGCCAAAGGTGGAGAGGACAACCAGCCTCGTAAAAAGCTGAAACAGTGGTTGCAAAAGTATAAAACAGATTACTCGGATACCAGGTCATGCTTAGAAGAAAGTGTAAAAGGTGTCCATTACATTTATTGTACGTTATGTCGTGTTGACTTGAACATTTCCCACGGTGGATGAGATGACTGTCGCCGCCACATGAATTCTAACAAACATACAGAATACGTTGCAATGAAATCCAGTTGTAACTCGCTGGCTTCTCTGAGATTTGGATCTGCAGTGTCAGAAACAGAATTGGAGGTCATTAAGGCTTAAGTATATTTTACAAACTTTTTGGCTGAGCATAATGTTGCAATTGCTGCATCTAACCATGCTTCTAAACTATTCAAGTACATGTTTCCTAAATTGTTAGTAGCAAATAGTTATCAGTCAAGTCATTTGCCAATGTGGACTTTGTCGCACTGCTTTCAAAATCTACTTACATAAACTGTCAATTGTAAATTCAGCTTAGTTGGTTTTACTTACTATATAAGTATTATTGCTGGAACAGTCACCTATATATCCATTATAGAATTGTGTAGCATTTTCACATGAACTCTTTGATTATATATAAGGTATTTGCATGAAAATCAAGATGTCAATGAAATATGGCACAATATTACTAAAGATGTTTAAAAAAAACTTTTACATTACTGAAATGTTAATATAATATAACTAGATTCACACGTCTAAAAGGTATTTGCATGACAAGATGCCAATTAAATGTGGCATGATTTTAAGGTCTAAAAATAAACTATTGAAATGTCAATAAAATGAACCATATGAGGTACTTTGATAATGTCTCAGTATCGTTATTTTCATTCACAAGTTCTACATGATACTTCCATGTCACAAAATGTCATTTCTTTTGTTTTATTAGTGGTCATTTGAACAAAGTCAGTACATTTGCTACTGTCCACAATTGATTTATTGACCCAGAAATTGTCAAAGGCACCACATATTGTGATAACTTGTATTCTTGCACTCTCTTAATGGGTCTTTCCACATGTATCCTCAGACTTGCAATGTTTTGATTTTCCTCTACCTGGGAAGCTGTGAACTGTCCATCACTACACAGAAAGTGTGATGTTGCAATGGAAACACCAGTAAATTCGAAAACTGTGTGAAACAAAACCTTTATCTGCCAAAATTTGGTCCTCTGGTTCTAACTAATCTTTAAACCCTGACAGGATTGTGATCTCCATATCACTCATGCATCCTGAGTACAAGGAAGACACAAATGTGATTGCACAATGTACGGCTATCCCTACCAAACCTTTCCAGGTGTTGTGAGTTTTGTAGCTTGAAAATGTCTTTGATGCAGGCACTAGAAATGAGGGTCTTTCTGTAAAGAATTATGTGCAGTTAATAATAATTTTGGTTCCCGGGTAGGACAGTTGAAACTCAAAGAGGCATATTTGCTTGAACCTGCTCATGACTTGCTCAAATATTTATACTTCCCAGTAAGAAATACAGATAATTTGTCCACATGATTATTTTCCAACTTACAGAAGACTTGTGAATATTAAATCGAACAGACATATTTTCAATCGGAAATCCACATTTCAATCTACACAAAAACATGAAAAGTTCATCCACCGAGTCCATTGCATTTTGCCATCCCCTGATATTGATGTCATTCCTCGTGCTGTGATATAAGCTCTTCATTCTAATGGCAGTAGGTTTGATGCTATTGAAGAAGGTTATAAAAATCTCATATATGGGAAAACAAGTGTAAAATTCTATCATTTCATCGTCATCTATAAATCTGTTCAATCCAATTTTCTCTGTTTATTTTGTTATTCAAATCTTGCAGTTGCCTTTCCTTCTCTTCCTATTCTGTTTCTGGTTTTCTGTCTCCCCTCCAGATCTGTAATTTTACTTTTGCATGCTATATGCAACTCACAGGATCTGAAGAAGATAAAATAATAGTGTAGCTTTTCATCAACATTTGTAACTATAATGGAGACAAAAAATATAACTAGCAAAGTTACCAGCTTCACTATATGATTTAAAATTATACAAGAGTTACTGATTGTACTCTCTCTCTATCTCTCTCTTTAACAGATTAATACTGATTGTACTCTCTCTCTCTCTCTCTCTCTCTCTCTCTCTCTCTCTCTCTCTCTCTCTCTCTCTCTCTCTCTCATACACACACTCTTTCTCATACACACTATGAAATAAATGTGTAAAACAAAAGTTACGAAGCTTTGGTGTAATTACGTATCAGTGCCATCTCATACTTTCTTTTAAAAAATTAACGAGATAATAAAGTTCACTTGTTTTGTACTTACTACTCATACGTGAATTCATCATTTCTTATATAAATGCACTGCGTGGGACTAGGGGTAACATTTTAAGAAACTTATCATTATAAAACACACATACATTCATTTGCTTCATAGACAGAATCTATTTTGCGTTTGGATTTCTCTTTCTTATGTCATTCACTTACAAGAAAATACAAACACACCAACACTCATCCAGTTTCTTACCTTAAAATTCGGCCGCTCGTCACGACGTATTGCATCGATCCATTTTGTACGAAGCTCCATATTTTTTACTGATGGAATATGGTGGAAGCTTAAATCTTACTGATGGAATATGGTGGAAGCTTAAATCTATGTGAATTCTAGCACACAACAATAAATGTCACGATTTTTTCTGTTGCCAGTATCAACTGTAGCAGCCATGGTTGTGAGGTACAACGAAGCTGGTGCCTATCTTAGCCTCATTTTGGATGTGTTGGGTCACATGAATACATGAATATATTCTAAGAATGGTCTATAGCAACTGATGGTAACAATGATTCTGAGAAGCTGTACCCAGTTGTTGTTAGATATTTTGATAACACAGACGGGGCTGTAACTGATGATCTTAAACACTAAACGAGTTGACAAGCAATGAGATCTTATTAGTAAACTCAAGGATGCTAATGGCCAGTTCAAATACAAATTGTTGTCCAGCATCATGAAGAATGCACTTATTGTTCCTCATTCAAATGCAGGTTGTGAAAGGGTTTTCTCATTTGTTGCAAAAAACCCACTCGAAATCCAGATCATCTATGTCAGTTGATTCCTTGGAAGCACTACTAGTCATGAAAGTTAAGTGAGAGGAAAATGCTTCAAAATGGAGTTTGACCAGTAGTTTCTTAGAAAGTGCAAAAGTACCTTGTACCAGTCACATCAGTAGCTATTTATTGTAAGTTACAACATGGATATAAACTGTAATAGGTTATTACAATTTTACTTGTTAACAGAACATTAGTTTTCACACCTTGGTCTAACTTAATGAAAAATTTCAACTGACTTACTGAAAATGTCTCTTTAGGGTTGACAGGTCGGGTTTTTTTTCACCCATTTCTGTTATGTAGTTTAAGACCATAAAATCATAACAGGTTTTTCTGTTTCATATGTAGGACCCACTTCTGGCATTATTACAAAAGTTCATTTACTTAGTATCTAATTACCATTGGTTTGAGGTGCTTAATAAAATAATCATAATCATTATGTATCTTTATTTATTTATTTATTTATTTATTTATTTAAGCACCTCAAACCAATAAATAATCATAATCATTATGAGGGGCCCCGAGTGGCCAAGTGGTCTAAAGCGCTGTCCATTACGGACCACTGCCATCTCACCTCTGTCTGTGTGTGATCAAGCTAAGATTTGGCAAATGTTGTTATGTGAGAAAGCTTGCCAGTAGCTTCTCGTGGGTCGGTGGTTCTTTCCGGGGTTTGTCCGGTTTCTTCCTCCACCATTAATACTGGCCGCCATGTATAGCCTATATTGTGCTGAAAAATGGCGTTAAACCATAAAAAATAAAAAATAAAAAACATAATCATTATGGAATTTTTTTATACATTAGTAACATGAAACATTATGTTCTCATATTGGATGGTTGCTTGACAGTCAAACAACAAACTACACAGAAACAGATTCGTCAGTGTATAATGCGCTGGTAAATCTGGGTCTTTGCGGTTTGTTAGTAGTTGTCAGTAAATCATACAACATAGGCCCTGATCTGCTGATGCAGTATGCAACAGGAGATCTGGGTCTGTGTATTTTTAAAAAATTGGATTTGAAATATAAGTGACTATATATGGTATCATTCACAGATATTGGCATTTGGATCATATATTATTTTATATCTTTGGTAGAATGGAGAAGATCCCAGAAAATTTGTATAACAATTATCTGAAAGCTTGCAAGGAGGAGGCATCCAAATTGCTAGAGGGTGAGTAAAAATATTTAGATCTCATTTTGAAGTGGCTTTATAAAAACAAAGTTGGTTGGGTTGGAACTGATCTACTTTGTATATGGTTGGGTTGGAACTGATCCACTTTGTATATGGTTGGGTTGGAACTGATTTAGGCAGGAAAAATCCACTTTGTATATGGTTATGTTGGAACTGTTTTAGGCAGGAAAAATCCACTTTGTATGGTACTTGTTCAGACAGGCTAATTCCAGTTTGTAAATGGTTGGGTAGTTAGTTATTCAGGTAGCACTCTACAGTTTCTTATTCTGCTTACGGATGGAATTTTAAAAAGAATTTCCCAAGGTGTCCTCACTGGTTGTACTGGTTATTTAAAAAAGACCTTGTATATCATAGGTTTTGTTCAAAGAATCTTGAATTCCGTTTATTTTTGTGTTTGATATGTGTAATATGGATTGTAGAGTATACAGCTTGGTCTTATTCCAGATATGCACCTTTCAAAAAAGTGCTAGCTCCACATGGTCATTTTCAGTTCCTGAACTTCATTGGTAAATTGTTAAAAGACAGCTAATAATTTTTTAAAACATTTTATATATTTGGTAATTCATTCAAAGCACATTCAGAAGCTAGTTTTGTCTAGTCGGGCAAAATTCATTTTCCCTAATTGAATAGCTGCTAAACATAGTTATTTTAGAATAATTCAGGCTGATACTTTTAGCAGAAGGGAGCAGTTTTAGTTAGCAGTGTGTTTAGATCATGTACAATTTCCACAAGTACAGTCTCAAAAGAAATGTCAGCCATATTATAATAAAGTAGCATATAGGTATGCCAACATTCATTATTGATTAAAGAAAAATCCATTTTTTAAATGTTTGGGTTGGTGCTTATTCAGGCAGGAAAAATTCCAGTTTGATTATGGTTGAGTTGGTATTTATTCAGGCAGTAAAATTCCATTTTGTATATAGTTGGGTTGCTGATATGCTTTTTGTTTGGCCTTGCTTGGAGTGAGAACTACTTCATGCTGTTTATGTAAAGATACCATATTGACTGAGCTGTTATGGCTGAAAAGAAGTCAGGTGGGTAGTAAGAGCAGGCACAAAAATAAACCATGCTTCCAATTAAATGAAGGCAAACTAGTCTGAAAAACACTAGTAGATTGATATTTGTTTAATCCATTAATTACTGTACATGTTTTTAATGAATCCATGAATTTGAGTATCACATTATAAACTTCATGTATGACTCACATCCCATTAGAAAATACAAATAACACATAATTAAAAATTGTAGTTCTTCTTTCGATATATATCTGATTGTTACTAAATAATTTACTACCATTTTGTCATAGGTAGCAGATAGCAGCTATTGTTGTTTACTAGTGGATATCATTGCAGGACTATTCTACAAGGGTATGGGGTTTATTTCAGCTATTGTTGTTTACTAGTGGATATCATTGCAGGACTATTCTACAAGGGTATGGGGTTTATTTCAGCTATTGTTGTTTACTAGTGGATATCATTGCAGGACTATTCTACAAGGGTATGGGGTTTATTTCAGCTATTGTTGTTTACTAGTGGATATCATTGCAGGACTATTCTAACAAGGGTATGGGGTTTATTTCAGCTATTGTTGTTTACTAGTGGATATCATTGCAGAACTATTCTACAAGGGTATGGGGTTTATTTCAGCTTCCATGCTGTGTACTTAAACATGACAATTTATTCTAACAAGGGTATGGGGTTTATTTCAGCTATTGTTGTTTACTAGTGGATATCATTGCAGAACTATTCTACAAAGGTATGGGGTTTATTTCAGCTGCCATGCTGTGTACTTAAACATGACAATTTAATCACATTACCCAAGAAAAACAAACTAAAACCATCTGGCAAAACATTTAAAAGCCTGCTAAGCTCAACCAAACCAGAAATGTTAACGTATATTACTGAGGCAAGATTGATAAATTTGATTGGAGTTTGATAGTTGTTGGTATAAGTATTGTTTCATATTTATTGTATTTTATTTTAAAATATTCACACACCCTTCCATTTGTTTGTACCCCCCTACAGATTTTTAAAAAAGTGAAAAGCATCAAGGATATTAAAAATAAACAAAAGAAATTTCATTCATTGATTTATAATTTCTAACTTGATTGTTGCCCAAAGCCCTAACACTGTTGAATTATTGGCATTTAAACACAAACGAAAACTTGCAATGTAAGTAAACAAACAGATTGCTCGTTCTCTGTTTCTAGTTTCTAGAATAATCTATTTCAGTAAAAGCTGTGTCATCTATATTCATTATTTGCAGTGCCTAGTTTTAATATTCCTAAAACAAATTGAACCAATAAATGGGTACTCTTGTATACATGTGTTCAAAGTGATGTAAATCACAATAAATTATTGAGATTTTTTAAGATGGTGAACTATCACATCTGTTTCTTGAAAACAGATTGACCCTGTCAAATATGGCATCAGTGTTTCTAAAGAAGCTCCTGTTTGATTAAAAAAGCCGAGAAGTGCTTAAACCCCTTGCAACAATCAGTTTAGAGTTTATAAATCAGTAAATGAAATGACAAAGTTCTGTGCTTTTTTATATTGTTTATCCCTCCCCTCCCCATCTTAAAAATCATTAAGGTAGTTCAGACAGGATGGTGTAAGAATTCTATAGTGCATTTCATAATTTCATTGTCATTACTCAGACATAAATTGTGTTCTTTTAACTTGTAACTAAGAAAAAGTATATGAACTGATATGTCTTCCTCCTGTAACACTTCAAAATTTACTTAATAGTAGCAATGAAGAAGTGACATAAAATATTCCTAAAAGGTGTGGAAAAAAGATCAAAGCTGATCAGATGTTGGGTCTGGAACCTTCAACCTTCCAGTCACTTATAAAATGCTTTAACCAGCAAGTCACAGTTGCTGCCATTTATTTACAACTTCAGGTTTTATATACTTCAAGTGAGAGCATGAGCAGAAACAGTTTATAAATTATAAATTTGTGCCAGTACCCTACAGCCTTGAGGAGATCCATGTGACATTATTGGTTGTGTGTGTGTGTGTGTGTATATATATATGGTCAAATAAAGAAAAATCACATCAACATTAATAAACAATTTTGCAGCCAAGTTCTTAGAATTGTTTTTTTCTGTCTGTAGTTCCATTACATGTGTGAATGTGCATTCACAAGCTGACATGATATGTACCCATGTAAACAATGTCAGGCCCACTTGGTCCTCTTTGTATAGTTTTTTTAATAATGGCTGTAAGAATTCTTACATATGATTTGTATAGTTATTATAATGATGATCATTGTGAGAATTCTTACATGTAATTTTAATAAATATTATAATAATGGCTGTAAGAATTCTTACATATTATTTGTATAGTTATTATAATAATGGCTGTAAGAATTCTTACATATGATTTGTATAGTTATTATAATGATGATCATTGTGAGAATTCTTACATGTAATTTGAATAAATATTATAATAATGGCTGTAAGAATTCTTACATATAATTTGAATAGTTATTATAATGATGGCTGTTGTATGAATTATTAGATGTAATTTGAATAAAATTAACAATGGCAGTACTAAGAATACTTGCATATAATTCAGCTAATTATTATAATGCTGGCCAGCTTATTGTTTCAATTTAAAGTCAATCTTACTTTCAGGTATAATTATTGATGATGATTCAGATGATGATATGAGTGACAAGTTACAACCCCCATTGTGCCAGTTTAAAAACCTGCTTGAGCAGTTGACAGATGTCATCATAGACAAGAATTCATGCCATGGCAAGACAAAACTTAAAGGTTTGGTACATATGGGCCAAAGAACTTGGTCATTACTGTTGTATATCATATTTGTGTCAAATAACACAAGTATCAAGACATGTCTTTCAGTATGTTGATGATCAGCAAGAGATGTTTTCTTCCATGATTTCATTAGAAATTTAATATCAGTAATAAGTCACTGTTTTTAATCTTCGGTTTTCACAATTGATAATCCATGATAAGTGCACTATCTTGAAATTCTTAGAACATGTGTATCTACCCAGTCTTGCCGGTGTCATCAGCCCATGTGCAATAATGCACCCTCATTCTTTTTCTGATGACATCCTAAGTCACAAGAAATATTTTACTTAAAGTAATGGTCTCGCTTATTATCACCTCTCCTGTAGAGCATCCACCTCGAATTTGGGTTGTCGTGGTTTCAAACCCAGGCCAAGTTTTAACAAAGACTTATAATAATGGTACTGGCAGCTGCATTGCTTGACACTCATTAAGCGGTTAATGTTTGGACTGGTCAGCTTGGTGTCTGGATAATGTGACATGGTGGGACATGATGTTAGATGTCTTCAGCATGATGCCTCAGTACTGAACATCACTGTAAACTGCCACTTTGCAAACATTTTAGTGATATGACTGGAAAATTGCAAAAGCTACATTAAAAATTCAAATCACACACAGTCACTCATTATCAGGGCTTGATATTTAATGTTTTTTAAAGTGAACATCATCCCTCCATGTGCAGTTATCTAAAGCGAAAATTGATTAAGTATATCATAATTTGATTATTGCATCTTGTGCAATGTGCCACCAACCCTCTACTGCTCGTATAAAGGGTATGGTAATTACATTTACTTTTTATGTATATTTACTAATGGGTCATCAAATTATCTCTATAAAGGGTATGGGAATTAACATTTACTTTTTATGTATATTTACTAATGGGTCATCAAATTATCTCTATAAAGGGTATGGGAATTACATTTACTTTTTATGTATATTTACTAATGGGTCATCAAATTATCTCTATAAAGGGTATGGGAATTACATGTACTTTTTATGTATATTTACTAATGGGTCATCAAATTATCTCTATAAAAGGTATGGGAATTACATGTACTTTTTATGTATATTTACTAATGGGTCATCAAATTATCTCTATAAAGGGTATGGGAATTACATGTACTTTTTATGTATATTTACTAATGGGTCATCAAATTATCTCTATAAAGGGTATGGGAATTACATGTACTTTTTATGTATATTTACTAATGGGTCATCAAATTATCTCTATAAAGGGTATGGGAATTACATGTACTTTTTATGTATATTTACTAATGGGTCATCAGATTATCTCTTTAGTGTTTAAATGATTTACTTATAGTATGGGAAGTGTATATTATTATTTTTATTAAGGCAGCCAGCATTATTGACAACAAGATATCGGATGATATTTATTATTTATTAGAAACTTTTTGTTCCTTCCAAATTTTCATTAATGCTTGTGTTAATATAAGTAATAACAATTATGTTCTAATACTTATAATTCATTAGTGAATTATGAATAAACTAGACCATTTTTGTTTTAAATTAATTAAAGTAGTAAAGAGTAAAAGACTGATGCAACCCTCTTTGCAAATATGTTTCATCAGTTCTTGTCATCAAACAATGTTTTTGTTTCAGAACTTGTATTGTATCGATGTCTGAAAGTTTCGAAATCCCTATATGATGCTCCTTTATGCACAAAATTTACTTTAATTGGCAGATGCCCCTCTAGTTGTTGTGGTTAGACAACACCTGGGGTCAAAAGTCAGCAAACATATGGGAAGAGGAAAGAAATACTTTCTTGTTCCTTTCATTCTGAGTCAGTTTGATCTGTAAACATCTTTCTGAATTAAAGAGGGAGAGAGCATTTTCCAAGAAGGAACTACTTAAAATTATTAAATTACAAGAAACCAGATAGTTAGTCTGTAAATAGGTGAAAAAGCATGACATAGATGAGAAAACAAAGATGCTGATAGTTCAATAGGACAACATAGGTTATAGTTATTTTGGACAAAACTATTTGCTGAAGTGTATGTGATTATCTGTACTGGTCATAGACCAGAAGGGCTTATGGGATTTCCTGTTTCTAATTGTTCTTTTTAATGGCACATTTAGTTATCACTAAAATTATTAGCACAATTGCCATACAATTTTACACATTCATTCCTAGAAATGAAAATGGTGCCGCTCAGACATGCTTCTTGAAATTCATGTTAATGCTATGTCGAAATCATTCCATTGTGTACCGGTAGCTACATGGGTTAATTGAAAACAATGCGAAGTTTAGTGTTAAATCTTCAATTCTATTTCAAAACACCAATATTGACATACTTTGATCATTCCTGCTATACCGTGGTTCAGTAGGTAATACTGTTCACAAAATAAAATGTGATTTGGCACGTACCATGGTTCTCACTATGACACAGTTTGATATGTAATCTAGTTATCAGCCCAGACTACGATGCTATAAAAAGGTATAGTTATATATAGGTTTGCATGACTCGACAAATTTTATGTGATCTATTTACTCACTGTTCAATATTTTAATAATTTTTTTTTTCAGTCCCTGAGCTTCTATCCATCATTCAAGAGAAGCTAGACAATCTTTCTACATTTGAAAAACATGAAGATGTCTCCCATGCTATTGAATTGGACCCCACTAAGACTCAGATTGACTGGAAAAGCATTCAGGTAAATGACAAATCTCTTTATTAAGTTTATAGCAATTGTATGTTGGATCCATGTTTCAGTGCAATTCCTGGAAGCCATAGTAGAAACTACAAAGTAGGCAAGGTTGTGTTATACTGTGGTATGGTGTAATGGGGTATGTACTTCATAGATAATTAGATGAATTATGGTGTAATTTTTGTAGATAATTAGATAAATTAAGGTAGTCTTTGTAAATAATTCGATGAATTAAGGTGTAATCTTATATGATTGGATCGCACAACCTTGAAAAATGCTTGAATTTTATGGGTTGCCTTGACACCTTGAATTTTGAGTAAAAGGTTGTTTTTATTCTTGAAAATCTCTTGAATATTTAAAACAACATTAAACTTCTGCCAGAACTCTTTGAATTGATATCAAGGAATACAGAATCTCATGCCAAACAGTCGAGACTTTTTGGGTATGCAAAGACAAAATCAGTTGTGAGTTTGTTGGTTCTCCCCACAAAAAATGAGACATATGACATCATTTGCAACCATTACATCGGCAGAAGTGAAAGAGCTAAGCACTGCAGTTTTGATTCTCCTCAGTTTTCTATGCTATTTTATGAGCTGCAGATACATTGCCAGGTGCAAAAGTTTCTGCCTTTACATCCATATTTATGTAGTCCAGTGCAAGCAAGTACATCTTTTATGTTGGCACCACATAAGCAGGTCTTTAGGGCTGTTGAATGTGGACCCTATTAGGGATCTTACTGATAGTCTGTCCATTTGAACACACCTGGTGCATGACTGGTACCAAAGTCATCTGTACTACCTGACACTGATAGTTAGGATAAGCCTGAAAATTGAATGTATTTCGATCAAACTATGGAGAGGACTGAGTTCAGCTTTAAGACTGTCATTGAAGAAATGTACGATTTGTTGCCAGCTTATGAATGCCATCCACTCCCTGCTGCTGTGCAAGTCTATAAAGTCAAGGCTTTAGTGATTTAGACAAAGAATAGAGTACCTTCTTCTGTCTTCTTCCATATTTGACAAAAATTAAATAAAATGTGAACAGTCTGTTTAGTAAAAACATTTACATTTTGCTAGCACTCGGCTGCCTTTCAGACTCAACTCTTGGCCTGATTCAGGAATGTAGTGGCTGTCAATATGCCCAAAAAAATCAGATAATGATCATGCCTGAGAACAGATGGCTAGAATTGCAGATATCATCAAGACAGCACATCATTCCATGGTGAATGCGACTGCTAGCTTGGACTTTGTTCAACAAGACACAGATCTCCATATGACATCGTTTAAGCCACATCATGCCCTGACATTGTGGATGACTCCATTTGGATCGCCACTGCTGTTTGTTTGAAGAGGGGAGGAATGTGGAGATATGTATCTGAAGAAATGACTCTCCAACTTGCAATTCACAGTCATGTAAGCCAATTCAGTCTCAGCCATGATCACAGACAAATACATAAGGGATTACTTATTGCCCAGTCAATCATGATGAAGAGTGCACCAAAGTCATGTTAACTTGTTCCAATTCCAACATCACTGCTGCTTGAGTGCTTAGACCCATATTGCCTTCACTAACTAATGTCAAGGAACAAATGTACACCACTTTCAACTACCTTCTCTCCAGTAGACCTTCCGGACCAATTTGCAAATTTCTTCCGTGACAAAGTACAAACCATTCAGATTCGCTTGACAGCACAATTTCAACTGACTTGTCACCATACAGTTATAATACAGAATTTCAGCAACAACCATTAGGAGCATTTGAACCTGTTTCTATTGATTTAGTATGGACAATCGTGATGAAGAGTGCACCAAAGTCTTGTGAACTTGATCCAATTCCGACATCACTGCTGCTTGAGTGCTTAGACCCAATATTGCCTTCACTAACTGATGTTATTAATATCTCTCTCATCGGGGGAATTCCCATCATTTTTTAAAACTGCCATTGTAAAGCCTCTGCTGAAGAAACCAACACTTGACCATAACGATTTAAAGAACTACCACCCAGTTTCTAATCTGCCATTCATATAAAAAATCTTAGAAAAGGTTGTCCTAACTCAACTTATATCTCATTTGAATTCAAAGAGTCTTATTAGCAATGTACAGTCTGCATATTGCCCTTGCCACAGTATGGAAACTACTCTTCTGAAAGTAGTTAATGACAATCTCTCTGCTTTGGATAACAGAAAGATTACAGTCCTCATCCTTCTGGATTTGTCTGAAGCATTTGACACAATAGACCATGATGTATTACTTCACGGTCTTCAGCATGTATTTGGCATTCACAATACAGCCTTACAGTGGTTCATGTCCTACTTAGTAAACAGGACACAAATTATATCTGCAAATGGAATACATTCCAGCCCAGTTAATCTATGTTGTGGTGTTCCACAGGGGTCTGTTCTCAGACCTGTTCTCATCATTCTATGCACTCAGCCGCTCTCAGGTGTCATATATTATCACCCAATGTCTCACCAATTGTACGCTGATGACACCCAAATATACAAGTCTAGCCACCCAACTAAAGTTGATACTACAATCCATGGAGTAGAGAAGTGCATGTCTGATGTGAAATCATGGATGACATGTAACAAGCTGCAGATGAATGATGATAAAACTGAGGCTATTCTGATCACAACACAAAGACTTTCTCATTCACATCCTTTACCTCAGACAATAAATATCAGCAACACCAACATTAAATTCTCACAGTCAGTATGAAACCTAGGTGTTACTCTAGACAGTAATCGCACATTGCACCAACATGTCATGAATATGCAAGGCTGCATATCTTGAGCTGAGACGCATCAGATCCATTCACAAATATATTTCAGTTGATGCCACTTAAACACTTGTGTGTTCATTAGTACACTGCTCGGATCATCTTTAGAGTACCACGATCAGCGCACATTTCCCTGCTGCTCTGTACCCTACACTGGCTATCCATTTGATCCAGAATCAAACACAAAATTTGTTCTTTGTGCTACATTTCACTGATGAACTCCGGTCCAGCATACTTTTCTGACTGCACCCATGTGTACATGCCAGCAAGATACTTAAGCTCCTCTTTTGACAATCATATACTCATTATTCCCATTATGAAAACAAAGTCATATGGACGTTCTTTTGCATACCATTGCCCAGCAACATAAAATGAATTGCCCATTGAAAAAAAGACACAGTGATCCCTTTCAAGAGTGCTCTTGAAACTCACCTTTTTTTGACTGCAAGAACAAACTTAAAGACCCAATAATGTTTCCTACCTTAAATATTTTCAGTATTTTTTTTTTCTTTTTCTAATTTCATGGTGTTTATTTTTGCTTTTTGTAGTCGTATCATTATCAATGTTGTAAAGCGCTTAGAGCTTCTAAAGATTAGGCACTATACAAAGTCCTTATTATTATTATTATTATTATTATTATTATTATTATTATTATTATTTTTATTAATATAGAACTAGTCTTGATCCCAAATGTTAGGTGCTGTTGAGGCCAACATATGCTAGACAGTTCATTCTGATGTAGAACAACAAATGGTCCACCTTCATCTCTAAATTCACGAATCCTGCTGAATGAGTCATCAATGCTCTTTTAATCAACTGGGAGGGAATATAACCATATTCCTTACACGCAACAGCTATAATAACAAAACTGATCTAGAAAATGAATACAAGGGTTTGTAAAATAATTCTAATAGTTGCATTTTGATGGGACAGATCCTTTATCAGCAACCTGCTTAGTCTGGTGCCAGACATTTCAGGAAAACTGTAAAAGCCACGCTGCTCTAGAGCCAAGGATACCATACCATACATTTCCAGAGATACTGGGTCATCGATGTCCATGCACAAAGCACTAGAATATGTCACTTTAAAAACTGTTCTATTGTTTATTTTGAAAATTCTTATGAATACTGTTAACTGACTTTGTAGATATAAAAAATTTGCACACTTAAAATAATACAATCTGAGCCTCTTTAGTTGGCTGGCTTTGTAATAAAATATCTATTTGATTTGTTGCTAGTTTTGAACAATGAGTTTATTGCTTGCTATCAGCTGTGTTTATTCATGCTTCTGTTTATTTGCCATCTATAATCATAATTGATACAAATGGGCATTGATATATAAAGGGTAAATAGCATACACAGCATTAACATTCTTTGAGAAAACTTTTGGCAACTGATGCCAGTAAAAAGTCATTTGCACTCACAGTGAATGTATTTTAAAATAATGATTTTTATTTGTGAGACACTGTAATATATTTAACCTTTATATAATACAATCTTAGTTATTTTGCACTTTTGCATGAATGGCAGGTGCCTTAAAGCAGTCTCGTGACATTTCTCTCTCTCTCTCTCTCTCTCTCTCTCTATTGTTTGCGATTTTGTTGGATCCAGTTTTTAGTCTGATAACATATTTAACCATTTAGTACAACCATACAAGATTCATTTCTATTTATTCACATCAACAATCAATGTGTCTTGAGTTATCCAACATAAGCAATAGTGTATGCAAAATGCTATGTGTACAGATTTCATGGATATATTTTTTTATTTTAATAAATTGCTTATGATGCAAACAGAGAAATAAATGATAACAATGCAAGGTTAATTTCTTTCATTTTATTATCAAATAAGCATTTTGTTTGTTTTATTGTAACATGTGGTTGGTGGGTGTGCAAATTAAACAGATTGATTTCATTTCTCAAGACTTGGGACATGTAACCTAGGTGGGACAAAAAAGTTTCACCATAAGTTTTGGGACAGGAAAAAAATAATTTATTTGATCATGTCCCGATGTAAATACTGTTCTAAGAAGTCACAGGATCATGTACAATTCATCAAGAAAGTAATAGCTTGTGAAATGTCATCAAACATAATGTCTCAATTTGAGAAATAGTGGAGTTAGTTGGCTGTCATACTTAGTCTACTTTCTCCCTATTCTATTTGCCAGACATGGCCATGCAAAGGAGAAAGTTGAATCTTGTTGGTCAGTTGCTTGGACAGTGGTCATTCATTACAGTGCAACCACAGCCCCAGACATGAGCTTGTAATTTTGGCATGGGACACTTTTGAATGTAAGGCAATAGTCATGTGCAGATCCTATAGCAATGGCCCTTGTACATATATAAACAGGTGATCTTTTGTAGTTGACCACTCCTTGACACTTCAGTTGGATGCACAGGCATTTCCTCCTGTCACCTATTCTAATTTAAAATGATTGGATAATATATTCGATTGAGAAAGGAAATGCTTAGTAGATTTTGTTTTTCTGAAAATACTTGACCAGTCACATCACTACCCATCCTTCCCCTCAAATGGAAGCATTGTTATAGGTTTTACTCAGGCTTCAATTTGTAACTTCAGGGATATGTGTAGACACCTGCTTGAAACAGGGGTATTAGATGTAAGGGTTACTTCCTTCATCTATATTGTATATAAATGCAGGGAGTTTTTTTGTTCTGTAATGACTGGGTGTCCTAATATCAATATAATTGGGTAAGTATTTACGTAAAACATAATTTGCTAAAACAATTTCCTTGTTAGTGGTAATTTAAAAAGGATATTCTAGGAGTCTCTAAATGCTATATTAGATGACCAGTATGGAAATAGATTTTCATCATATAATGTAGACACTGGAAATTACATTTATTACATTTTTATAGGCATGAGCTTTTTTAACCACATAAATAAATTATACTGTGTCTATAGCTCCACATAAAAATAGCAATAATGATGTATGGCAACATATCCGCCTAATTGTTTCAATTATTCATCTCCCCATTTCCACCTTGCTGCCCAGTGTTATAATATTAATATTTTGGATTAATCACCAAACTTGTTATTTATTTCTTTATTCATTATTTCGACCAACTCACATTCTTCCAGATAACACTTCAGCTAGTTGGTAAAGCTGTTTCATTTACGTTGATTCACATGGTCACCAAACCTGTTATTTATTTCTGACAGGTGGTTGATATTGTGTTGAACTTCATAACAAGGACTGTTCATTCTGTGTATCAGTCCAGTCAGCCACAGTTCCTTTGGTTACGGCAGCTGGTCAGTATATCAGTCCAGAAGAGAGGATTCTGCAGAACTTTGTATGCTAGACTATGGAAACTTCTTGTGGAGCAGGTATAACTTAAGATTTCTTGTGGAGCAGGTATAACTTAAGATTTCTTGTGGAGCAGGTATAACTTAAGATTTCTTGTGGAGCAGGTATAACTTATGATTTCTTTTGATCATTACACTAAAATTTGGATTAAAAGACCATAAAGGACAATTGGGAATTTTCAATAATAGGACATATATAATTGAACCTACATGAAAGACAGATGTCTGACCTGGACAAAAGACTTAATTTTGTTCATGGTGTTTATTACTCCCAATAACATAAATACTTGCCCTTCAGTGAAATTGCTCACAAACATTTTTGGGGACCTGTTCACTTACCATAAGGGATGTTATGGTACTTTTGTCAAAGTAGTACATTTTAAACAGGGTTCCCACGCTACCAGGAAATTGGGAAAAATTCGGGAGAATTGATAATTTTGTTCCCAACCATGAAAAGTCCTTGAATTTTTGCAAATGTTGATGAAAGTCTGGAAAAACCTGGGAATTTTCTGCCACCACTTGAAGCTCGAAACAATTACATAATTGAGTCATAACTGAACTGATCATGAGTTAAATTTATTGAGATCTGACCATAATATTCAGAGGTTGCAGTATGGATCATTTAGGTGCTAGCCATAAACATATTTCTTGAGTCATTCCAAACACTCAGTGAATTAGATTTGTCTTGCAGACTTTTTTCACAGACAGCTCGATATCCATATCTGTTCTTACATGAACTGTTTGAAAACCAGTCAAACACCAAGAGGCAAACATGGTGGCAGCAAAGGATAACCACTTATAAGATGGCCTAGCAAACTTTAATGTTGTTAAATCAAGTCATACCTGCATAAAATCAATATGAAAATTATTAATTTCTCAGAAATTGCTTGTGTTAAAATTGTTATGTCATTAATTTACTGAAATACAAGATAAAACTACATTGTTGATGAAAATTGTTCTGATACTTGTGATTTGCATTGCTAGTTCCATGAGTACATGTATCTCACAGCCCACATGTTCATGACATCATAAATCCAGTTGTCACATGTTATCAATAATAACCCATTTCACTTGTTGTAGAAAACATTAAATAATATTATTTAAAAGTTGTATACTATTTGTAATAAAAATACAAGAAAAAAAAAGACCACAAAGTTCTCTGTATTTATTCCAAGATCAATTACCAGGGTTTTGTGGTATATCATGACTACAACGTTGACATGTGCTCTCTGCTTGATAAATTGGATTGGCCCGATTGCTGCAGCAGTGACAGGTTTCTTGTCATTGTTCTCGAAAAAAATATGTTGACAATATTGTTTTTATAAAAGGTATCTGACTTCATTTAATATAATTGAATACTTGTACAACAACTTTAAAAAGGAATTTGTTGTTGATATCATGTGACTATTGGACTTCCGATGTCATTGTTTGAGCTTTCTGAAGTCATATGATTAGTTATGCAAATGGTGAGTACAGTGTCAGATTTTATCTATGCTGTAGTTTCGTCTAGTATGTCAATTGCAACGATTATAATACTTGCTATTTCTGAGAAAATAAACCATTTTTCTAGCGATTTCATGCAGATATGAGTTGATATAACCACTAAAGTTTACTGGGCCTGCTGGTTAGTGACTACCATAGGCCACTACCGCACAGTTGCAGCAAATTCCAGATTTTGACATGCAATAGCTGACACCACACCCCAACTAAAATGTCCAAATGTGAAATATGGAGTGGGAAAATTTGGAGGAAACCTGGATTTAAAAATTTACTGTTATTCATTTTAAGCCAAATTTGTTGTTAGAAATATCCGGTCTCTGAACTGAACTTTCGTGTGCAACTATTACACAATGACATGTTGCTTGAAACATTGCTTTCAGATCTTAAATAATGAAGGAGTAATGGGAAATTGACATCCCTTGTGTTTCATATTAAACAACGATACGAGTCCCAGTATTAGTACAGGATTGGGGACTGGTTTATCGACTTACAAGAAGACCGGTTGATTTTACAGAAAATTCAGCCCTTGTTTATATAATTTTGAAGGTCTTTTTTCAAAATTTAAATCAACCCTTTTGTAAATGTTTTTTAAATAATGGGTTTTTAACTAAGTCCTTTTAAGGATTTTTGGTTGCTTGAAAAATCTTTTTTGTTTTATTGGTACATATTAATTGAGGGTTATATTTTTTCATTACATGATAAGATTCTAATACTTTGCATTTATTGTTTTTTTTCATACTGTGATATAAAATGTTTACTTCATATAACATGCATATATATTTCTCTAAAATTCTTTTGAATTAAAAGTTTGAAAGGAAACAAAACTAATTTATGTTCACTAGTGGTTAGAGTGTCTGTCTTGGGAGTGGGAGGCTGTGGGGTTTGAACCATGGCCAAGTTCTACCAAAGAATTACAGAAATGTTAGTAAAAACCTACTCGCTAGGCACTCACATTAAGAGGTTAGTGTTAGAACTGGTTAGCCTGGTGTCAGGATAATGTGACTGGGTGGGACATGATGCTACATGTCTGTGGCATGATGCCCCAGTGCTAGATATCTAAATAAATTGCCACACTGCAGCACCGTAGTGATAAGACTGAAATATTGTTAATGCTATGTTAAAAATCCTAATCACACGCGCACACACACAAAACCAACCATATTAAAATAAATTTGTATGTTTTTATTATTTTGTTGGGATTTTGCATATAATTAGAATATAAAATGAGAAAAGTGTCACAAGTGTGATGATTACAGGTGTATGCTATTGTTCTGATAGTTTGGGTGTTCAGGTGATCAAATCCTACCAGGAATGTCATATGTTTTGTACACAGTAATTACCACTGGTAACTTCACATGTTCCCTACAAGTAATTGTTCTTTAATCCCATTTATAAAGGCCGCTATTTGCATCAGATCTTGGTATAAATATCCTTAATATTATTACTTCCTGGTTAACATGTCATATTTTGATGTAGTATCATATGTTAGTGATGGCACCTACCCAGAAAATCTGGAAGATATCAATGGCAGATGACTATTAAAGTGAAATCCAATGCAAATTCCACCAGTCATAAAGGACAATAATCACAAAGTTTGAAAAAAGACTGCTTAAGTTATATAAAAATAAATTTGGCTTAAAAACAGTCTACTTTAAAATTTAATTTGGCTTGAAAAAAGTCTACTTTAGCATTTAATTTGGCTTGAAAACAGTCTGCTTTAACATTGAATTTGGCTTGAAAACAGTCTACTTTAGCATTTAATTTGGCTTGAAAACAGTCTGCTTTAACATTGAATTTGGCTTGAAAATAGCCTACTTTAACATTGAATTTGGCTTGAAAACAGTGTACTTTAACATTTAATTTGGCTTGAAAACAGTGTACTTTAACATTGAATTTAGCTTGAAAACCGTGTACTTTAACATTTAATTTGGCTTGAAAACAGTCTGCTTAAACATTGAATTTGGCTTGAAAACAGTCTACTTTAGCATTTAATTTGGCTTGAAAACAGTCTGCTTTAACATTGAATTTGGCATGAAAACAGTCTACTGTAGTATCATCAATATTCGTGGGGGATCAATTTTCGTGGTTTTCGTGGTTGCCACAAACCACGAATTTAAATCCCCAACGAAAAATGAGCCACATAGGTTGATGATCCCCCCCCCCCAATTCCCGACCCGTTTTTTTTTTTTTTACAGTGTTTCATTTAAGTAAGGATAGAGAGAAAATATAGAAAAAGCATAACATATTCAAACAATAGTAATACTAAACAGAAAGAAAGAAAGAAAAAATACAAAAGTATTGTTTTAGTGTTGTTGGCTGAGTCTGCTTTGACAGATGTTAATCACTTGGTCAAAAACACGTTGTAAGTATTGAACTTGCCGGGTCTTAGATATGTACTCATACAGGTGGTAGTATTGTTTTAAACATTAATGTGACCGCTGTTTGCGTCGGCATCGTTTTATTCTTTTATTCTTTTGTATTCTTTATTTGGGGTACTTGTAGAGGTTCCATGAAATTAACTACCTTATAATATGCAAAATTTGACAGGCAAAACCACGAATTTACGTCCCTACGAAAATGACTTTTTTTTACAAAACCACGAAAATTGAGCCCAACGAAAATAAATGATACTACAGTACTTTAGCATTTAATTTGGCTTGAAAACAGTCTGCTTTAACATTGAATTTGGCTTAAAAACAGTCTACTTTAACATTGAATTTGGCTTGAAAACAGTCTGCTTTAACATTGAATTTGGCTTGAAAACAGTCTGCTTTAACATTGAATTTGGCTTGAAAACAGTCTACTTTAGCATTTAATTTGGCTTGAAAACAGTCTGTTTTAACATTTAATTTGGCTTGAAAACAGTCTGCTTTAACATTGAATTTGGCTTGAAAATAGCCTACTTTAACATTGAATTTGGCTTGAAAACAGTCTACTTTAACATTTAATTTGGCTTTCTGCTGAAATCAAAATCAATAAGGTCCTTCCAAATATTGTGGTCAACACTCTTAAAATTAAGAACAAAATTGCATGAATATAACTCAATGAATCATCCAGAGAAACAAACATGTTGGCCAGATCAATGCATGAATATAACTCAATTAATCATCCAGAGAAACAAATATGCTGGCCAGATCATTGCATGAATATAACTCAATGAATCATCCAGAGAAACAAACATGTTGGCCAGATCAATGCATGAATATAACTCAATTAATCATCCAGAGAAACAAATATGCTGGCCAGATCAATGCATGAATATAACTCAATGAATCATCCAGAGAAACAAATATGCTGGCCTGATCAATGCATGAACATAGTCATTAACATCTTTTTTGTGGGTTATCTATTATATTCCTATTGATGATGGCTTAACATAGATGAATCTTTGTTCCGATTATCGATTATAATCGATCATCGTTTGGTTGAGCAGATAATCGATTGTGAACTTCATAATCGATTGAGTGTAAAGGGAGACTACTTTTTAGGTGTATGCAAAACACAAAGGTTAGTAAAACTCCCAGCCACTAAAGCTGACCTGAAATTTATTAATTCCCTTCACAAATACAAATATGAAACCTTATGATTCTTAATTATGAACAAATAGTTATTATTACATGGTCAAGTTGTTAAATTGTTAAGTTAATAAATTTAAACAAATTTTGTTGATTTGTTTCAGTTAAATTGAAACATCTTTTGTAGTATTTATAAACAATGACAAACAAGAAAACATGTCCTTCTATACTTTATATTATAGACACATCACATAATGAAATAATTTTGGGTGATTGTAGCAGTATTTCAGTAACATTTGCCTGATCATCCATAAAAAGTTGCATTCATTTAACAAAGCTGTTTTAAAAAATATAACACAATGTAATATTATTGTCAGGTTAAAGTATACATGTCATTAATTTAAAAGAGATTACTCCTGTACATTTATAAACATACTGAACTCTTAATCAAAGATATAACTGTTTAACAGAAATTAAAATTTGCTCTTAGTAATCGATTATAATCGATGATCATTTGGTTAAGGGGAACTGATTATCGATTATGAATTTCTGACCGATTCCCATCACTATTTCAGATAGTTACCTAAAATCATATATGCAACTTTGGAACTACGTATAACAATATTCTGGTCTCCAGCAGCAATAGTGTTCAGGTCTTGTAGTAAATCATGCATACACTCAGTTGCTGTCTAAATGATGGCTTAATCAATATTCAGTGGAGAAATAAATATCCAGTTTAATAATGTACAAGAGGAGGGAGACACTGACATTAAAACCACTTGTCATTTCATCTGAATTGCATGCAAGTGGGATTCAAAACTTGCAGCTCTCACATTTGGCATTTATGGTAAAAGCATGAAACTACCTAGAGTCAGAGGTTCCTATTTCCATTGTCTTTTTGTATTGAAGGTTTGGATGTTTTTTTAATACAGTCTGGATGATTAAAAAAAATTTGTTTTCTCAGTGGGGTTAACAATATATATGTATAATGCACCCTAGATCCTGAAAATATTCTGAAAGCAAGCTGTCTTTGGGACTGTCTTTCATCTTGAATATGCATTCAAGCTCGATTGAATTTCTGCAAATGAATTGCATGCATGGTTGTGGTTAAATAAAGATGTATTACCTCCATGGCAGGGGAAATGATATTAATTATATTTTAAGCCCTAGTAGGAGACAATGTAAAGTGCTCCCTTCACACACACCAGCATTTCTGGGATAGCCCATATAATAAAAGCAGGTGCAAAAATACATCCTTTTTATTCAGTGAAGACAAGCTAGTCTGAAATACACTTGTATATTGAAAACTTACATTTGTGTAGTACAATCCATAATCCCTTAAGTACTGTACCTGTATATAAAAAGAAATCCATGAATTCAGATATAGATCACATGTTATGCTTTTTTTTTTGGCTTTTAGGGTTTAACGCCATTTTTCAGCACTTGATAGGCTATATTGGTGGAGGAAGAGCCGAAGAAAACCCTGGAAAGAACCACTGATCCACGAGAAGCTACTGGCAAGCTTTCTCACATACCCACATTTGCCGAATCTGAGACTCGAACCCACGCAGATAGAGGTGAGATGGCAGTGATCTGTAATGGAGAGCGCCTTAGACCACATGACCACTCGATGTCCCAGATCACATGTTATAAAATAAATGTATTGGTCACCTCCTGTTAGAATACACAGATAACACATATATTTTAAAAAAATTGGTTGTCCTCATTTAATCTGTTGCCAGTGGTCACTAAAATATTACTACAATACTGTCGCCAGTAGCACATGGATATAGTTGTTTAAATGCTACATGTACATGTTCTTAAATTGACCTAGAGTTTGGTCAGCAAGAGACTGCTATAATCTTGCAGATACCGTTGTCATTGATGTCCAGAAACAAAGCACTAGATTATGTCACTTTCAAAACTGTTTCATTGTTTCAATTTATTTTCAAAATATATGGGAATTCCAGTAAAAAGGAGCTAAAGATGGCTTCTCTCTGTTGACTGACTTATTTTTGTATATATTTTTTTTAAAAATTGGCACCTTTTAAAGAATCAAAAGTCAGCTTCTGGGGTCAGCATTCATGTGTGTTTGTGTGTGTGCATGTTTAGCACAGCTTTAAAGATATTTTCAGTCATATAGCTAAAATATCTGCATTGTGGCAGTTTATAGTGTCCTATCTAGTCATATTATGCTGACATCAGGCCCACCAGTCCTTACACTAACCTCTTGATGCTGAGCGCTTTGCGAGGCAGGTTTTAGTTCCATTTTTAGAAGGTCTTTGATATGACTTGGCCAGGGCAGCTTGGTTTGTAATAAAATAATCTGTATTCGGTATCCTGTTGGTAAGTTGAAACATTGAGTTTATTGCTTATCAGTGGTGTTTATTAATTACCTAGGCTTATATTTGTTTTCCATCTGTAATAATTGATACAAATGGGCATTGATATGCAAGGTAAATAGTATACACAGCATTAACATGCTTTAATAATACTTTTTGTAACCGTTGTCAGCGAAAAGATTGTAATTGGCACTCACAGTGAATGTATTTTCAAATAATGATGTTTAGTTGTGAGATGATGTCATATGGTTAACCTGCATGTATACTGTGGAACTTGTCTTGAAAGACCACCCCTTCTTCCAAAACATAATGGTCTCTCATGGCAGGAGGTCTCTCATAACAGTTCATAACACTATATAATCATTAAATCTTGTTACGGAGCGCCTGGTCTCACAAGACAGGTGGTCTTTCATAGCAGTGGTCTCTCAAGACAGGTTTTACTGTAGTACAATCTTAGTTATTTTGCACCATATATCATATGAAACAATCAGTTGATTTTTCTCTCTCCCTCTCTCATTTGCATTTTTTAACTCAGTTTTCAGTCGGATAATATAGTCAAACCTTTAAGTACAACCAAACATGATTCATTTCAATGAATAATGTGTCTTGTGTTATTTGACATGAGCAATAGTCTACATTATTGCCATATGCTAAATGTACAGTGTTCGTAAATATATTATTTTTCTTAAATAAATTGGAATAAATGGTAACATTACTAGGCTTGTGTCTTTGATTTTATTTTCAAATAAATTTATTTCCTTTCTTTTAAGCCTTGAGGATGTGACCTTGATGAAATGAAGTTTCACTCTAAGTTATGTGACTGGAAATAAATCTTTAATTTTATCTTGTATGAATAGAAACAGTAAATATGGTAATCAGACTGCATTGGATACTTGTGAAAGTTTGTACAAAATCTTCCAATATGATTCTGCTTGGAAGGTTTACTGAACTAACCAGTTAGGAGGCGCTCAACAGTTACTATGTACTTTTCAGAGAGTGACGTATGCAAGGTGAAGTTGTTTGCATTTGTAATATACACAATGGAGATAATGTTGGCATATCTCTATGCTACTTTGATGTAATGTGGCTGACATTTCTTTGCATACTGCACTTGTGGAAATTGTACATGATCTAAGCACATGGTATAACAAAATGGATGCTTCCATGTGCTTGACAAATTAACCAGAATTAATCAAAAGTACATTAACTTTAGCAGTTATTAAATTATGGAAAACGAAATTTGCTGCAGTAGGCAATAGCAGTTTTTGAAATTGCAATGAATAAATTACAAAATATCTGAAAAGTAAAGAAATTTGTTGGATCATTTTTCTAAAATTTACCTCTGAAGTCCAGGAAATGAAAAAATGACCATGCGGAGCTAGCAGTTTTTTTTATATGAGCACATCTTAAGTTGGCCCAAGCTGTATAATCTAGAACCTAAAGTACACCCATCAGTCATACATCAAAATAAAGGGAATTGAAAGATCTTCTACCAACACCTAAGATATACAAAGTCTTTATTATATTGCCAGTATAACCAGTGAAGAAATCCTGGAAACTTCTTTTTCTTTAAAATTCTAACCCAATGCAAAGTACGAAACTGTATAGCGCCACCTTATATGATAGAAATTTTGTAAATTGCACAGCATTAATAGAGAGTACCTGGTATGTCCTTGAAGGTTACATTTAAGTAAAAACAATGTACACATTTTGAAAATTTAAGCAGTACATTTAAAGCCGGAACTTTTTTGTAGGTTTCTTCACTTGAGGAACACCATATTGAAGGTTTGGCAGCCTTGTGTGCGGAATTATATATAGCACAGGAAAATATTCCCAGGTTTAGAATTACAGGAAGAGAACATCAGCCTGAAGGCAGCTTCACTCAAATCTTGATTCAGTACTTACAAATGTCTGCTGGAACACAGATGATATTCCTTCTCAGGTGACGTACATTGGTATAGTGTCAAGTATTGTTCCTTTATGTTTCAGGATGTTAAGAAAAATGACATAATAAGAAATAACAAATTTCACAAATGTTTGACAAATATTTTGCCCTTTTTGACTGGTTTTTTAGTGGAAGGGATTTAAGAAATTATTACTGCAAGGATTTTGATGTTATGAACACATTTTTAGTGATGAAGTTAAGCCAAAGTTAATGCTGGTTTCAGGCTTTTTTTTAAGGCAATGTTTCTAAGCCTTAAATATCCATAAACCAGTCATTGTTTTTCCACCTAATAGCATTTTGAACAATGACATTTCTGTTTTTAAAAAATCTAAACCTGTTTCCTAATAAATCTGAATGACCTCATTCTACGCACCTAGTGATTAAGGAGGGAAAATGAGTCAGTAAATGCTAGTCATATATTATATATGTTTCTACTGTTACTTTTGTTACAGTGTCAAAGTAGGATTCAGATGGATAAATGGCGGAAACTATTGTCTTGTTACTTAGCCTGCTAAAGCTTTCTTTGCTGTTTAATTGAATTAAAGATTAGGGAGACAAGGAATAAAATAAAATTTGAAACTCTTCAAAAGCGTTGGACACTTGATGATGCTGTAATCATGAGTAAGGGTACATTAAGAGTAAGGGTACATTACATGTGTATGGGTACATTTAGAGTAAGGGTACATTACATGAGTATGGGTACATTAAGAGTAAGGGTACATTACATGTGTATGGGTACATTAAGAGTAAGGGTACATTACATGTGTATGGGTACATTAAGAGTAAGGGTACATTACATGTGTATGGGTACATTAAGAGTAAGGGTACATTAAAAGTAAGGGTACATTAAGAGTAAGGGTACATTACATGTGTATGGGTACATTAAGAGTAAGGGTACATTAAGAGTAAGGGTACATTAAGAGGAACTGTTTCAAATACTAATTTAATCCATACTTTAAAATACAATAAAAAAAACTAGGATAACTTCAAATTCTCCACATCACATATCTCCACTCTTTCTAAACAACAGCCCCCACGCTCATCTCCTAACACCCACCCTGAGATTGATGTTGGGGTCATGATGCAGATGTGCCAGATACACTGCTGTGGTAGCATATATCAAGTTTGTTTACAAATATTGGCATATGATATTGTGAATTGAGCTACTTTGTGTATCTGACCTTTGACCTGTTCTCAAGGATCCCAGGGGCAAGAACTGTGAATGACATATAGTCATCAGAGGAGGAACACAGTTGATTGAAATTGTATCTAGTGGTTTAACTCTTTTAGCTCCAGCACTGTTAATAGTATCACTGCTAAGCAGTGGTTTCATGCCACTTTATGTCCAGTTAGTGTTTATTTATCCAGGGCAGCCAGTAGCTTTAATTCTTACAAAAAACCATCTCTTAGCCAGAAAGTACTTCACCATTGGGATTTACTAAGTGTGAAAGTGGACATCACTGACCTAGGTTGCCTATTTACTAGGCATTTTCAACAATCCAGTTTTCCAAATGGAGTCATCTCAGGAATGGGAGAACCTTTTGGGTTTAATCAGGTGATCCCTTGCAGGTACAAGTTTTTTTTTTTTACGGATGCAAGCATAATGGGTTTGAGTGCACATCTGTTATTCAGGAGGCCAGTGGACGGTGGATCACTGAGGTTTGTTTATTACATATCAATATCCTAGAGACAAAAGTCAAATAATAATAATAATAATAATAATAAAAAAAATAATGACTTTGTATTACGCCAAATCTTTAGAAGCTCTAAGTACTTTACAACATCTATAATGATGACTACAACAACAACAAAAACCAACAAAAAAAAAACATGAAATTAGAAAACATAAAAAATGATGAAAATTTGAAGGTTGGAAACATTATTAAGTCTTTAAGTTTGTTCTTGCAGTCGAAAAAAAAGTGTTTTAAGAGCACTCTTAAAAGGGATCACTTTGTCTTTGTGTCTAATAAATGGGCAATTCATTCCACATTGCTGGGCCCTGGTATGCAAAAGAATGTCCTTATGATTTTGTTTTCATAGTGAGAATAATGAGTATATGATTGCCAAAAGAGGAGAGTATCTTGAAGGTGTGTACATATAGGTGAGGCCAGATAGGTATGTTGGAAAGCATTCCTTTGGTGGCAGGAGAATCAACATAAAGGACATTCTCATTCTGTGTGATATCTTCACTGTGGTGAATTATCTCAGAAGCCAAGGTGAACAAAGTACCAAGACCTCTGCATTCTTCTTTGGGAGTTTCTAAGCTGGTGTCTTCAGTGACATCCATGGACAAGTTTGTCATAATCTAGGCAGGCTATAGGTAGACTTACTGTGCCAGAGGAATCAACTAATACAAGTGCTTTATCCTGTTTTCACTTGCATATATGCCTGATAGGATTGTCCCCTGGTATAGCTATAGGCAACAAGGGGATTGTAAATCATCCAGCCTTTGCCTCACCAGTTCCAGATCTGAAGGCCTGGACAGTTGAAGCTCTCTCTCTCTCTATTGATTGGAATTGTTTGGATACATATGCTTACTCTTCAACAGACCTGTTTTTGAATGTGATACGGTAAGCAAGAGACTGAAGTGTCACCTCATCCTTATTGCTCCATTCCTGTGGGAAGAATTGTGGATCAAAGACCTCATCAATATAGTGGCTAAACACCTCAGGAAAAAAAGATATATTTTGACTTTTGCGTAAACAACCATGACCATCAAATGAGCCCCAGGTGGCTGAGTGGTCTAAAACAATCAACTTTACTGATCACTGCCATCTTGCCTCAATCGATGTATATTTAATGTTGGGCTTATCCAACATTGGTATATGAGAAAACACATTTGCCCTGAAATTTATCATTGAAATGAAACTACTGATCAAAAATGAAAATGCTTTTGCATCAGAAATGTTTTATAAACATAACACAAGCTAATGTTTAAGTCGTCTGAACGAAGGCCATGCAAGGATTTGGTATAGCCCTTCATGCTGCATCAACAGTTACTATTTATAACCATTGGACCAATGTTTACAAAATTTGGCACAGAAAATCCAGGTATGAAGGGCTTTCAGATTTGTACAAATGTTTCTGATCCACCAGTAGTCATTATTAAAATAGTTCAAACCTTTTTGCTTTCTGTGGGTCACTGGTTCTTACTGGGGTTTTCTGGGTTCTTTCTTCACCAAATATACTGGGTGCCATGTAAAAATGGCATTAATTCACAACAACAGCTCTCATCAAGTGTTAGAGAAAATCGCTTTCATTCATCTGAATTGTACAAGGGAAAAGGAAAATTTTCTCAGTGATGTAAACATGAACACATTTGCGCTGTTTATCACATTGATACCCCAATTTGTCTCATTGATGAGAACAGAGAGCACTAATGATGATAACATGGCTACCATTATATGATCTCTGACATACAGTCTTTATGGAAAAATGATATAAAAAAAGACCTATCCGATCTGCTGTCAAGTTTCAGGGTCACACATCTGAAATTGTTGGCTTTGTGCCCAAAGTGGATCTGTCATGGCAGAAAAAGATACAGTTTGTACCTCTCTGGAGGGCTTCATTGGTTTACCTTTCGTATGAGATTTGCTTCCAACTCACACTAGCAATGGTAGGCAGCATTAGCAAGATGCATACTTTATCAGTTAACCTGAACTATTTAAGGTTCCGACAGGATGGGATGGTATAACTCTTGATGGCTCCTGCTTTTGTTGCCAAGAACTAGCTCTCATCCACGGGAAATCAGACTTTTATAGTGAAATTTCTGTCCACTCTGGACACCTTATTTCAAAGCCATCTACAGGACCCAGGTTATTAGCTCTAAAGTAGTACTTATAAGTATCAAGGTGGTGTTTAGATCACGCCACTTTTTTACCTTTCAGAGAGGGAAAGGATGATGTACCATCACAGACAATTTTGTATGAGATGGATTATTTGTTCTGCATATCTTGAAATAATCCCAAATGAAATGTATCTGATACATCAGTCATCAGAAGCATGCATTTAAGCGAAACTGTTCTTTGACATTGTACACAGGGGCCATAAGTGGCCAAGTGGTCTAAAGCACTCACTGTTACAGATCACTGCCATCTCACCTCTGTGTGGGTTCGAGTCTTGGGTTCAGCCAATGTGGGTATGTGAGAAAGCTTGCCAGTAGCTTCCCGTGGGTCGGTGGTTCTTTCCAGGGTTTTCCCCAATGTCTTCCGCCACCATTAATACTGGCTGCTATGTAAAGTCTATCTTGTGCTGAAAAATGGCATTAAACCCTACAACAACAACAATATTATACATGCTGTGGGATGGATGTCAGAGTACATTTTTTCCTGCTTTTTTTCTCAGAGATCTTTCATCCCAAAAGGGTCAAATTTATCTGATAGGACCTGTAGCTGTGGCACACCACATTACTGTCCCATGTCATTTGACAACTTCATAAGGATGATAGTTCATGACTTTTGATGCATTTGTGGGAAGGAAACATTTTCCCTTTAGTAGCTGCTTCCCAACAAATGAAATCTCTTCTCCAGTGGGGTTATCTAGAAGCTGTCTTAAATTTGTTAGGTTACAGGAGATGGCCTCTCCAGTGTAAGGGGATGTAACTCCCATCACATCTGACCTATTCACCAAGGTATTACGATTGAATAACATACTTGAACAAGTAAACAAAAAATTCTAGGAAATGTTCCTTCATAATACACATATACCCTCCCAGCCTCCCCAGTGACATCCGTATGGAGAGCATGCCTCCTGCTCAGTAGTAACTGAATATTTAATGGAATTTGGCACCATACCTATATCAAGAGGAGATCACTCTGATAGCCTCCTAGATGAGCAGATAAGTTTTAGCTGAAAAAGTTTAGGCTGGGAGGGCTGGATTTTGTGTGGTAGTAGTACTTCTATAAAGGTGGTATGATTGGGTAAGCATTATGGAATAAACATTGTACATGAAAAATTGGCTTCTGACTGTTGTGAAGACTATTTGTTCTTGGTTTTTTTATTCTTGATGTACCTATATTTTTTGCTTTTTAGGTTTGCTTCCCTGTACCTGCAGTATGTGTTCTGTGCCATAGATGACCCCATTGTGGACTCAACAAACATTTCAGCTGTCATCTTGCCAGATCTAGTGAAGAGGGTAAGCTTGTTAATATTAAGGTTATAGGTTCAAGTCACCCTGAGCTAAACACTTGCCCATGAGATTAGTGATTATATGTTTGACCACTATTCTTTAACTAAGTGTTATGATGGCTAGTAGGTATATTATATATAAATGCATCTAAATAGCATTCAACTACAAACAAAATACACCGTATCTGTTGACCTATAATACGTTGGCAGATCAGGGTCTTTGTTGATTAATGACTGATTATTACTAACAACTGCATTGACCCAGATCTGCAGGTGCCATTTTGTTACAACAGATCTGGGTCTGTGCAGTTAGTTCCAAATTATAATGGAGATTATATAGTATTATGTCACATTTCTGTCCCATCAAAAGTCTGACTTGGAGCATCCAAGTTTGAGCATTTTTGTATTGGCTAAAAAGGCATGATTTTGAATTGAGAGTTTGGGTGTGAGTACATATTTTTGGATTGTGCTCATTGCTATAAAACCTTAAACCCACCAACTCAAACATTGACTCATTGTGCAAAATTTCAAATCCAATGTCAATTTCCATTAATTTCTTACAACATTTTTTAAATGAAGAGAGAGATTTTTAGAATTTTTAAAATTAATTATTTATGACTGAATCTTTTTGATTTGTCGTAACATTAAAAGTGCATGATGACAGTAGCAATGGAAGAGCAGCACTGGCATACAGACAAGCTACTGTTGTCTATCTGATACTTCTTATTTTACCCTGAAATTTATCACTGAAATGAAACAGCTGATCAAAAATGAAAATGCATTTGCGTTAGAAATGTTTTATAAACATAACACAAGTTTGTGTTTTAGATCATCTGTTCAAAGGCTATGCAAGGCTTTGATATGTCCCTTCATTCTGCATCAAAAGTTGCTGTTTAAAACCATTTTCCAACATTTACCAAATTTGGCACAGAAAATCCTGGTATGAAGCGCTTTCATTATGCTTTTGGTTTAATCATATGCCTTTTTTCACCTAATTACATCTTACATTGTATATGAACTAGACTTTATTGGTACTTTGAGAAAAAAAATGGCAGTAAAGTTGTGTTGTCATTATTTTTTATCATTTCTTTAATTCCACTCATTTAAATTTTAAAATATTTGTAAACAGATGACTGCTGTGTAAGAATAGTCTGGGTACTAGAAGTCTTTGCTCTTTTCTTATTTTTTATTTATAGTGAATGTATATGTCAGATTTCAAAGAAAACATCAGGCAGACCAGTCTATATTTTGAAAGAAAGAGCCCCAGATGTTAAAAACCAGCTTTTATAGTTTGAGTGTGGATGTTATATAACTGAAAATATTGGAGCAGATGGAAGTCTTTAAACTACCAAACATGTGAGATCAGAAAAAAGTTTAAACATCACTGCTTTATAAATTTGAATAGAATATGAGTGATGTAATACGGCACTCAGATTGAACACAGTAACCTCATGCTGTAGAATACATGACTCATTAATTATTCAGCAAATGTTACACAGATAGACTAGTTCATTTGAGTGCTGTAGAATTCATGACTCATGGATCATTCAGCAAATGTTACACAGATAGACTAGTTCATTTGAGTGCTGTAGAATTCATGACTCATTGATCATTCAGCAAATGTTACACAGATAGACTAGTTTATGTGAGTGTTGTAGAACTCATGACTCATTGATCATTCAGCAAATGTTACACAGATGGACTAGTTTATGTGAGTGCTGTAGAATTTGTGACTCATTGATCATTCAGCACAGGGTTCCCACGCTACCGGGAAATCGGGAAAAAGTAGGGAGAAATGGCAAAAAAAATCCCGACCGTGAAAAACCCGGGAATTTTGCAAATATTGACGAAAGTCGGGAAATAACCGGGAATTTTTATGTAACCACTTCATTACAGAAAAAATCACATAATCAAGTGGAAATTGTAATTGAACAGCTGGTGAAATTATATTTTTTCGAGTTATTACAGTACCGGAAATTTCGAAGGTTGCGGTATGGATCAATTAGTTGCTTGCCTGACACATTTGTTCAGTCAATCCAAGCACTCGGTTGATTAGATTGATCTATTAGACTGGTTTTTCGATGTACCACTACAGATTGGTATATTTTTATATTACGTAGAAGACTTGAAGACCAGTCTATCATCTCAACAAGCCGGCATCATGACTGCGATACGTGATCTCTGTAAGATTTTGAAATAAAAGAAACAGCTCTGCAGTGTTTGTTCTGATTTATAAAGTTACTGAAAATGTCCTGTTAAAGCTTTTAATTTGGTGCTTTTGCATGCAAAATTAGCCATTATTGTCAGTAGTAACCTTGGACACCTTTGCGGTGAATTTTACAAAGAGGAGGAACTGGAAGTTGCAAAGACAGAATTCAGTGAAAAAGTGCATCTGCTTAATAACATTTAAGACTGTTTGGCTATAATCCCCAGCAGAGTTCTAGCTTGAACATGAACTTGAGGGAATTACTTTCTCATATAAAAGATGCATGCATGTTATAAAACATCTTGTCTGTCAACATTTTACAGTCAATCTCAATCAGCCAGTATATAACTACTGATATTTAATTTTCCATTTGTTGTAATATCATGCACATAGACTTAAAGTGTTTACTAATTTCTTTAGAATTAAAAGTTTGAAAGGAAAACAAAACTAGTTGCTGTTGTTCATTCTGTTAGATTTCCCATACCAACATAATGCAGTGCAGTTTCAGTCTGTACATTGTAAACAGTTACATTAGACTTGTGATTTTCAGAAGTAATATCTGTTTCTTGTGAAACATTTTGTGGTTTGGTACATGGTTATTTGCCTCATTTAAATGATATAGAAGAGACTTGGAATAGAAACAGCATTTAATTTGAATTTTAAAAAAATTCTAAGCTAAAATGTTCTTTAATTTCATTTTGTATTGGTCATAAATGAACCTTGAAAAACTGAATTTTAACCTGGAAAAAACCTGGAAAAGACCTGGAAATTTTTCTTTAAAAAAGTGTGGGAACCATGTCAGCAAATGTTACACAGATAGACTAGTTTATGTGAGTGCTGTAGAATTCATGACTCATTGATCATTCAGCAAATGTTACACAGATAGACTAGATCATTTGAGTGCTGTAGAATTCATGACTCATTGATCATTCAGCAAATGTTACACAGATAGACTAGTTTATGTGAGTGCTGTAGAATTCATGACTCATTGATCATTCAGCAAATGTTACACAGATAGACTAGTTAATGTGAGTGCTGTAGAATGCATGACTCGTTGATTATTCAGCAAATGTTACGCATGTAGACTAGTTCGTGTGAGTGCTGAACATGTATAATTTACCCGTATGTTTTTGTTTGTATTTGGTTCTAGTCCACATGGAATTTGCCCTTTTGTGACAAAAATTTTTACCAGCTGCAAAACCTGGTTAGTTGCAAAAAAAAATGTACATGTTTCATTCAGTGTACTTATATAATGGCATGTAATTTCTAGATTACACTGTTTATACCTAGATAATGCCTTTTTGTCACTTATATTAGCAATAATTACACTTATACCTCTATGAGGGTTGGCATGTATGAGTATGATTTTTGTGACAGAAAATGGAAAACTGTTTAAAAAAACTATTCAACTAAAGTTGACCAAATTTACAGAAAGGATTCATCACATGGTGCTTACATCTGATCTGCCACCAGATATGGCCACTGTTCCTAAATATAGAAATGTTTGCTGTTGGTTCCTAAATATAGAAATGTTTGCTGTTGGCTGTAAATATCTTGCTACCACTTATAACTTAAAAAATTTGAATAGACATTACATGACAATAGTCAGGTAGACCAAAACTCAACCCACAATTACAGACAAAGGTCAATCACACAATATAAATTAAATACACTTAACACTACAAATATACAAACTTTGACAGGCAAAACATTCATTTTAAGTACCCATAAAAATGCCTTTTTTCTTACAACCACAAAAAACGAGACCCTCAAAAGTAAAGGATAACTTAGTATTATTAATTATTTTTCCCTTTATACTGAGCACTTAAACCTTCTTATGTACACTTAATGTATTCTTTCTTTAAGTTTGCCTTCATGTGTACAAGATGTATCCCAGAGTTACGTGACCTAGGAAGAATGATAATACATGATGATGCAGCTTTTCCCAACAGGGAATGGATTTTTCAACTCTACTCTTCTAAGACATTTCAGCAGATTCTTCAGCAGATCAAGGTACGAACATATTTTTCTTACATCATGCACTTGAACATGTTTAAAATGGTTTTTCAAATGTGCTCACAGAAACTGCTTTTCCTGATCAGTTCTAACATAAAGTATAATATGGTTATTGTAGTGATTTCATTATCAGGTAGCAAGTATCAGTTAACACGTCACTGAAAGTAGGTGTGTTTTAATGTGACCAATTTCAAGATTATTTCTTAATGAACATCGTATAGAGCTAACTAATGAACTCAGGCAGCAAATATTTAGAGATATAATGAAAGATTTAAAGTTCCACAATATAACCTTCCTTTTTCACTGCAAACATGAATACAAAAAATGAGTGTTGAAACAAATAACTGTCAATAAGAAACAGAAAATTGTTTCCCTCCTAATATTTGCCTTACAAATTACAATTTACAAGCTAAGTAAGATGCACTGTTTCATTTCATTGTGTATATCTTGTACCTATCAACCTCTTGAGATGGAAACTTGTATGCCAGACAAATAAAATCCTTACAAAGATCAAAA
Source organism: Unio delphinus (assembly GCA_029339505.1). NCBI lineage: Eukaryota > Metazoa > Mollusca > Bivalvia > Unionida > Unionidae > Unio > Unio delphinus. Next base: position 17,614,221 of record JAQISU010001235.1, read on the forward strand.
GAACCTTAATAGAAAAAAATGTATTCGTTCATTTTATAAGATCAACAGTTTTAAAACGGCAAATGACATACATACGCTAAACACATTTACATAATTAGTTACATCTCTGAAAGTTTTTTTTTATTTTGTTCTTTTGAGTTTGAGTGTATTGTAACATACATGTTATTATATGCAACACATGCACCCTTTTCATTTTTCAAAATGTAATCAGGGGTTTTAAGTCTATGCAGCAGGTGTCAATGTTTATTTTATGCTGTAAAAACGATGTTAGTGTGTAGGAACTTTATACAGTCAGTTTATTTTTTTCATCATAGAAAAGGCTTTCTCTCAGTCTGCATTGCTTTGAGGCAAAGTTAGTTGTAGCTGAATAACTACTTTCAGATTTGGGAAAGCATATGCCACCAGTGCTAAATCTCTAGCTGATAATGTCCAGCCAGTAGCTACAAAAGCTCCTTTTATGGCCATCATCTGTTGATACATGCACACACTCATCAAGCAGCATGCAGTAATCTTCAAACTCATCTTTAAGCATTTTATGATCCCGTGATCCAGGTGTGAAGCAACTCATAAACTAAACTCAAGAACAAAAATGTCACTACTAGTATAAAAAAGCTATGTGCAGGGTATTTTCAAAAATGCATTTTCAAGGTGTAATAACTTTTATAGACTTTATATCATTGTCTCATTATTACATATTTATATTTTTCTATCATAAACCCTAAAATATTATGCCAGGAGCTGTCTGAAAATTGAAGTCTTAGAATTAAAAAAATCACCAAAGTAGAGGTCCAGATGTTTGTACCTGGTTAAATTAAAATTGCTTGTGTTTGAAAAGTTATGAATTTGCAATATGGTGTGCCGATTTTGTTTTAAAAAATGTAAATTTGCATTTTAACGTTTTTAAGCCATGAGATAGACATCACAAAGTATGTGTAATAGTTATGTCATGCTGGCAATATATCTTCCTGTTTGGATTACAAATCTGACCCACTAATTCAAAACTTAATATTAGGCAACACACATCAGATCCAATGTACCAAAATATCTTAAAAATGTTTAATTCATTGCTTTCTAATAAAAATGTATGTGTGGACCACATATTTAGCATAATAAAAGGATAAAATGCAATTTAAATATTTCATTGTGCTTTTACTCACCATAAAAAGCCCTCTAAAGTTAGAATAATGCGATACACAAGATTTCGGGTTTTACTTGACATGAAAACCAATAATTCTCATTTGCATATGTGCCACTTAATTGTTTTTCTCCATTAGTATAATTCAGTATAGAACAAAATGCCCAGTTCACATTGAGAGAGAAAAAATAATGATTGGCACAAAGTATAACAGGTCTACACAGATAATATTATGTATATAATATAACACAAAGTATAACACAGATAATATTATGTATATAATATAACACAAAGTATAACACAGATAATATTATGTATATAATATAACACAAAGTATAACACAGATAATATTATGTATATAATATAACACAAAGTATAACACAGATAATATTATGTATATAATATAACACAAAGTATAACACAGATAATATGATGTATATAATATAACACAAAGTATAACACAGATAATATTATGTATATAATATAACACAAAGTATAACAGGTCTACACAGATAATATTATGTTAACAGCACAATGAGGCTAGTGTTTTAATGTAAGCGTGTACACTATGCCATAAGGTGTGCAGAGTAGTTGCCTTTTAAATGATATGTGATACTGATAAAGTACCCATGGTTACAAATTGTTAATGGTGGTATGGTCTGTTTATAAGAATATTTATAATGAACAAACTTTAATTTATTGTTTTTATATCCCTGTACTAAGGCATAGGGTATTATATTATCATGTTGTCCTTCTGACCATCCATTCATCAATCCACTTGTTTGTTAACTTCTGTTGGCTGAATACAGTAGAACCTGTCTTGTAAGACCACCTCTTTTGCCCTTGTTGGCTGAATACAGTAGAACCTGTCTTGTAAGACCAACTCTTTTGCCCTTGTTGGCTGAATACAGTAGAACCTGTCTTGTAAGACCACCTCTTTTGCCCTTGTTGGCTGAATACAGTAGAACCTTTCTTGTAAGACATCCTATTTTGCCTCTGTTGGCTGAATACAGTAGAACCTGTCTTGTAAGACCACCTCTTTTGCCCCTGTTGGCTGAATACGGTAGAACCTGTCTTGTAAGACCATCTATTTTGCCCCTGTTGGCTGAGTAGTATGAGATGCTTGCCTTTATAGATCACTGTCATCTCACCTCAGTCCATGAGTTCAAGTCATGTCTTGGCCATTGTCTTGCATGAAAAACTTTACAGATGTTCCTATAGGTCATTGGTTCTTCCTGGTGTTTTTCAGGGTGCTTCCTTCACCAAATATATACTAGCCACCATGTATCATCTGCCTAAAAATGGTTTTAATTAAAAATTAATTATAATTGTAATTGTAACAGTAATTGTAACAGTAATTGCTTACCTATGGCTATTGTAATTGTAATTGTAACAGTAATTGCTTACCTATGGCTATTGTATAACTTACCATCCATTTGATGTGCATACATTCTCCCATAGAGTGAAGAATTGTCTGTATTACGAATTTCTTCATGCAACTCGCCTTGTCCTTGGTAAGTTATGTGCAAAACAACCACAGATTGGTCATCTTTTTCAAGGACATTGATGTGATCAGAGAAAATGTTTTTGTAGCAGTGTTTCTCCTTCAAATACGTTCCCCGATCATATTAACGTTAGGGATATAAGCCTGCTACCTCGTGTGGGTAAGGGACAAGAGTTATTGCCCTTTGTCTATAGGAAATAGACAGAAAAGACAATTTTTCATCTTTTAGTAGGGCTGGATTAGCGAGTTAGCAGGCTTATATTCTTACGTTAATGTGATCGGGTAAGTATTCTCGGAGAAACATAATTTACTTAAAAATTTGCTTTTTAACCGCAGTTGCGGCCTACCCTCAACAGTATTTGTCTCTGATGGTGTTACATTATGCATTTGCAAAATTCAACTTATAATTTATTTCCCTAGAATACAAAGTGTAAATTTAAAAAGAACTTACAAATCCTTATAGTCCTAAATGTTTTATCACAGTTACAGTTCCACATGAATTCCATATAAATTTCAATATTGAATATGTTGATGTGCCTTTAGAATTTGCATATGTGCCAATGGCCTGGAATGTGACATACTTATGTGTCAATGATTGTTAACATTCTTTTGATGTAGCATAATAATATTATCCATAATGTTTCTGACTGAATTTACTGTAAATCCAAATTAAAGAATTAATCCAATAAGTATTAATGGACACTTTTTAATTCCAATGAATAATTGTAATCAATTAATCCATCCAAACTAAAAACTGAACACAACAAAAAAAAATTGATACAAATTCAGATGTTAAGATAGGATTTAGTACATTTTCAGTTAAACAACATTGATATAATAAGCTTGATAGATAATACAGCCAGGATGTAGGTCAGTTTCCTTTCTAAAATATTCAAAGTTTAGGAATTTTCAAGTGAAAACATTTCCATGACTTAGATTTGAGTAAACATGTTTAATTTTATTAATAATTATCTGAATATTTATTCTGTATTAATAGAAAAATATTAGCTATTGTTACGTGTATTTGATTTGGGCAGTTTATTTTTTATTTTAATTGTTTGTTTGTCAGATTTTAAGTTTAAGATTCATTCATTGGGAGATGACCTGTACTTTATAAATAAACACCAGGTGTTGACCTCATTTCTGACCTGGCTTCAGAGTTGTAAACAAGCTTTTAAAATGATTGGTTGATTCCATGGACATTATGGAGCTTTGTTATAAACATCTTTCTATTTTTAGTTGGGTCATACAGTGTACGAGATTTTTTGAACGTAAATTTGTTCTAAAAGATTCTAGAAGATCATGTGACCCCTTTCTTGTTTACATAAAAACAGGTATATAAATTATGTTTTGGAGCGAACTGTTTAGTAGAACTTGGGCTGTTAGAATATTAAGTTGTGTCATTTTGAGTTATTTTAAATTACCTTATATTGGAAATTATTTCAATTCGTTTGGATAAAGAGGATTTATTTTGTTATTTATCTGGAAAAAAATTTTGCTCATTGAATTTCATAAGATCAGAACTGACTTCATTACATGACATCGTCTTCCATCTTGAATGCTTCACTAAGATTCGAACTTGGAATTATTAGGACATTTTATTACCAGGACTTTTGCAATTTCACTATTGGATTATATTTTGAGTTATTTTTGGATTAATTTTGGAATTGATTCTTAAAATCATAAGTTTATTTTACTTTTCTGGAAATATTTGTGCTCAATAAATTGTTTATTAAGTTTTTACAAGCTTGTTTCACTCTTTCTATGTTACTGTTTATTCTAGCCTGAGCACGTAACACTATGTATTACGTTGTATGCAAAAGAAATGTCACATGTAAGATAGATCCTAGCTATATTTTGGACAAAGGTCATTTACCAAATAGAGATATATATTGACAAAAGCAAGCAAGCAATACAACTTAAATATAAATAACATTACATTATAAAAGAGAAAATGTAGTCAACAAAAAGTCATATTTTCTCATTGTTATGAATAGTGTAAGAGTACATTTTTATATTGTAGATCTGCATGTTCTTTCCAAATTTTATATTTATAGCAGCTGTATGTGTACATTTCCAAAAACCTTTCTGATTTGTAAACTTATTAAATTCATTATATTTTGATAAGATAATTAGGTAGCTGACCAGTCTACTTAAACAAAATGGTGCCAGATATTAAGCAAAACAGGCTTTATTGATGTGACCTTTAGATATTATATGACTGAAAATTGTCAGATAAAGGAATTTTTTTTTAATCATCAAAACATGTCAGATCAGAATTAGGACAAATCATAAGCGCATTTCAAATTTATAAAGAATTTGAGAATGATGCAATACAGTATTCAGATATTGTACATCATCAGCCTCTTTACATATATTACTTATGATCAATCAGCAAAAGACAGAAATGTAGACTAGTTAAAGTGAGTGTTATTTATAAATAATTTGTCAGTTTGTTTTGTCTTTGTATTCTGGTACTAATCCACATGGACATGTAGCATGACGTCCCACCTATTCACATTATCCTGACACCACAGGCCGAACAGTCCTAATACTAACCTCTTAATGCTGAGCGACAAGCGAGGCAGCTGTTTGTACCATTTTTATGTGTTTGGTATGATATGGCCAGGGATTGAACCCACGACCTTCCACTTCCACGACTGATGCGCTAACCACTAGGCCACCGGAGCAGTCACATTTTTTTGTTGTTTACTCTATAATTGCTTTTAATATACAGATTACACTTTTTATGCTCAGATTACACTTTTTTGCCACTTATGTTAGCAATAACTGCTTATTCCTCTCTGGGGGTTATCTTGTATAGAAGAATAGTTCCATGTGCAGAGTAATGAGTAATATGTTGTTAATAATCACTCTAATTTACTTGGTGTCTGGATGGGTGTTTTAACACCTGTCCATTTATATCATAAGCATTTAATGTACCTTGTCAAATGCCAGATATTGGTTGTTTTGGATTTTTTAAAACATAGCTTGAACAATTTTTAAGTCATATCGCTACAATGTCTGCAGTGTGGCAGTCCATAGTGATGTCTACCATTGGGGCATCATGAAATAGACATGTAGAATCATGTCCCACCTAGTAACATTATCCTGACACGAGGCTGACCCATTCTAAGACTAACTTCTTAATGCCGAGTGCCTAGCAGCTGTTAGTATAACCATTAAATGGAATACCAAGTCATGACCACTTCTCAGATGTAATTATAGCCACTAGTGGTAGTTTACACTGCACCAACAGGTTAGTGATGGCCTGGTTTTAGTGATCCATTAACAAAGTCACTAATCGCTGGATAGCAGATTAACATTAATTTCAAGCCCTGCCAGAACCTTTCAGATTAATCAAAAGATGCCATTCTGCTGCCAATACTAAAAATAAATGTTGAACAGAATTTGACTAATTTTGACACAAAGCATAATGGCGTAGGAGTTTGTGCATGTGTGATTTGGATTTTTAACGCCAGACTAACCAGTGCTTACATTGACCTCTTAATGCTGAGTGCCATGCAAGACAGCTGTTAGTACAATTTTTATAAGTCTTTGGTATGACTCTGCCAGGGTTCAAACCCATGACCTCCTGCATCCAAGGCAGATGCTCATAACAGCGCTGGAGAAATTTAAATAGAAAGAATCCTGATGACCCAGACTTCTTGACCAGCTGTGCTTGGGCAGATTTTGTTTAGGTGAGCAGTATCAAGTATACTTGGGCCTCTTGTACATGATGTATCTTTTTTTGTTGCAGCTAACTTTCCCAGAATGGGTAGAGCTTGAGATTAAAGTTCATCCAGAACAGGATCTACTGAATGTGGTAGAAAGGTAACATGAAATAAAACTGTTATTTATAATGACCTGCATTTGTCATTCTTACATAAATTATATGTACAGTACTATTGGTGGGGCAAGTATAACACTGTCATAACCATGTATCCAGTCTGCACACAAAACAAGAGGACTGCATCAGTGTCTCATGTATATTGGGTGAGTATTACAAGAGCATTATTTGATTTCTGTCTGGAAGAGTGAGAAAATATTGAGAAGAGAAATAAGAATCTTTTTTCTTTCACTATATATATATATATATATATATATATATATATATATATATATATATATATATATATATATATATATATATATATTCACTTAGAGCAAAAGGATTAACAACACAATGTAGATGAGAGTTTTGCACTCATCATCATCACATTAATTCTATATATTTTCCAGAGCATATGATTTGAAGTATTGTTTTGATTATGTGTAACTACAGCTGTACATTTAATTATAGGACAGCTGCTTTAACACATTGTGTTATAAAGTATATTTGGATACAACACGGTTCTGTTGTAGCATCCACTTCACATATCTGCCATATTTCCAGACAGTGTTGTGGGGTTTTGACTTTTTTGGGTGGCACCAGACAGATAACCCCCTCCCCCTTCCCATTTCAAAATGAGTATAAAAAAAAAAATTTATGATTGTGTGTGTTCCACTTCATGTGTAGTTATGCGTTTTTTTAATTTTTAATTTAATTTCCATTTAAATTATTTTTTCCCCATTGGGATTATATAAGTTTTATGAAAGGGGTATTTATAGTTTTTATCTTTCCCTAGTGTGTCTGTAGGGTAGTTTGTCCGATTTTGTTTTATTTACCTATCCTCGGTGTCCCTTCCCTAATTTATATTGTCAACCTGGGCTTGAGGTCACCTGTATCCTGTGTTTGCTATTTGTGTACATGGTGGGAATGTCACAATGTTCCCCCATTGCTGACAGCAACAACTACATCAGTAGATTTGGAGGACATGGGGCTGCAGAAATACCATCACCAACAATGTTTAAGCAGCAGATACATCTACAGGGGGCAATGTTGTTATAATTCAATGTTGCAGTTATTATAATTCAATGATGCAGTTATTATAATTCAATGTTGCAGTTATTATAATTCAATGATGCAGTTATTATAATTCAATGATGCAGTTATTATAATTCAGTGATGCAGTTATTATAATTCAATGTTGCAGTTATTATAATTCAGTGATGCAGTTATTATAATTCAATGATGCAGTTATTATAATTCAGTGATGCAGTTATTATAATTCAATGTTGCAGTTATTATAATTCAATGATGCAATTATAATTGGTGCAGCTTTTACCTGAATATCCATCACAATCCATAGATAATTTGGAACTCGTTTGGGAGTGCCCCCAGCATTTCTGGGTAGCCCTGTGAGCATAGATCTCTCTGCATGTCTAAGTATGGCTTATGGCCCTACAAGTTTTATCTGATCTAGATAATCCTTTTCCGAGTTTATTCATACTGTACAATACCATTCTGGCAGCTGACCATTCAGACAGCAACTGAGTTGACTGTCCAGCTGACAACCAAACCAAAGTCAAGCTGGCTGTCCATTATACTCGGTTGTCAGTGGCAGCAAACTTGCTTAGCCATTCCAAACGGTGAGTTATTTATTTATGGATTACCCTTAAATGTGATATAATACTGTACTACCTCAGATGATGTACAATATAAAAATTTAACTGCTCAATCGTTATGCCTTTTTAAGTACATATACATGAATCATAATCGCAGAGCCATTGATAACAACATGGATATATCCAAAAATATAATTCTTGGATCATATTATTACACTTTCAGCCATTCATTAATGTAAACTAACAATATTATTTGCATATTTAATAATAATAATAATAACGGACTTTGTATAGCGCCTAACCTTTAGAAGCTCTAAGCGCTTTACAACATCTATAATGATATGACTGCACTACAGCAAAAACAAAAAACAAAAACCATGAAATTGGAAAACAAAAACATGCTGAAAACATAAAAGATACAAAACATTATTAGGTCTCTAAGTTTGTTCCTGCAGTCGAAAAAGGTAAGTTTTAAGAGCACTCATAAAAGGGACCACTGTGTCTTTGTGTCTAATTTCAATGGTCAGTTCGTTCCACATCGCCAGAAGTAGAAGTGTTCTGTACTATTATTAACTGTGTAGACCAGGCAAGGGCATTTTCCTCAAGAGTACAGGATGGATAATTTAAAGCTATACCCAATGATGTACATGATTGGATAAAACCAGGTCACTGATTAAACCCATAGAACTTATTTTGCCCACACTTGGTCTAGACATATTGGTATTACAGGTAATAAAATGGCAGATTAAAAAAAAGCCAAAGCTGCCCTGTAGTCACCTAATTCAAAATTGTAGATTCCATATGCTAACTTAAATTAGTAGGCTGTGTATATGACCTCATACCTGTCAACCTCCTGAGACAAAAACCTGTACACCAGACAAAAAAAACCCTTACAAAGACCAGAAAAACCTTACGCCAAAGACCTTATATTATTTACTAGATCACATATAAACATAACTATTTACACCTGACTACGCCATATATTTGCATACCTTGTTACATCTCAGTCACTGGAGTGAGCTAAATTGTACGCAACACTTGCGCCTTTTGCCATTTCCAGTTGTGAATTTGGTGTTTCAAAATCCATGCAACATGAATCAGTGTTTATTTTGCATTGCAAAAATGCTGTGAGTGTATCTGTATTCAGGGATTTTCGACAGTCTGTGTGGATCTTTTTCATCATGGAGAAGGACCTCTCACAATCAGCATTGCTATGTGGCAAAGTGAGCAGTCGCTGCACAATTTCCTTTAGATGAGGAAATCTGATGTTGCAAGTGCTTGTTCTCTGGCTAATGACATCTAGCCAGTAGCTGTAAAAGCTCCTTTTCTGGCCATTTTCAGTTTTTGTAGGCACACACTCCTCACTTAGCATGCAATAATCATCAAACTCATCCTTCAGGCCTTCCTGGTCCAGGTTTGGAGCAAAAGTGTTGGCCAATCTGCATATATGTGTATAGTTAAGGCTGTCTTTTAGGGATGGATCCAGCACCTTACGATCTTTCAGCACTTCATTGTCGAACGGGAATTTGTTCATAATTTTTCTTACAACTGCGACATAGAACTTCCTCACATCTTCGAAGAACTTACTCTTGACTGGGGATTCAACATTCATTTCCTCCATGAATGTTCTGTTGGAGAGGCCCACTTACACTTCTTTGCATGAGGCTCAGCCATTTTGGTGTTAAAGTGCTTAAACTAAAATGATGAGTTGAATGGACTACAGCCCTCTATTATGTTTCACAACGACAGCTATCCAGTATGCCGTAAATGCCGTAAATACGGTACTACGCCTACAGTACTACGGTACTACGCCTACTGATAACCTGATTTTCAGTCGACTAGTAAGGGGTCAGAATTCCATGCTTGAATAAAGAAATAAAACTCTCAAATCAGCAAGTGAAAGACACATCAATATTTCGTGTAATCTAATAGGTGGTTCAAGCGATTCACGTTCTATTCTCGTTGTATCTCATGAAAAAAATAAAAATCCTTGTCGAATCCTGATCTTGGCGAGAATCACTGACATTTTTTTTTTTTTTTTTTAAATATTGAAAAAACCTTACAAAATGCCTGTCTTACACTGCAAAATCCACCGAAAAACCATACAAATTACGGGATTCCCTTACAAGTTGACAGGTATGATATGTATCAAATATGTGGAATGAATGCTTCATAAATAAGCTTTGTAACATCAAAATCCATAATTGAAGAATAGCATTCCTCATATAGAACCAAATCAAGGAGATGAGGTTGATTGTGCAGATAGGTCATTCATACCTTGTTAGTGATGAACCACAACCCGAGTGCATACTTTATGAGTGTCCATTGACAATGGAACACAAGTACTTACTTGTAAGTGTGAACTCTTTTTGGAATCTTTATGATGATGCCAGAGAAATTCTTCAACTTTTAGAGGGAATGTGGTTATATTAAAAAAATGAATCCTACATTTTAAGAATTTCATACGTATACCTTTATTTTTAAAATGTCTTTTACAGATATTTAATAACATCTTTACTTTTCATATGGTAATATCTCACGTTTATATTTATTTGGAACAATTTATCTTCCTGAATTATTTTTGCAATTCTTTACATTTAGATTTTTAGAGCTTGCATTCTCCTTCCTTGTTACAGGTTTAACCATTATACATGGGCCGTGTATACAAAATATCTCCCTATGGAGGAGAAAGATGGTGGTTGTAGTAATGACTACAGACTTGCTGCTGGACAGGTCTTGGAAAAGTTGATTGATTCATATACCAGGTTAGCATATATGAATTTGTCAGGACTATTTTTAAATGCTAGGCTGTAGTTGAATTCAATCCAATGTTTACACAAAGGTTTTTGAGGTTTGTATCAATTAGACCTATTCACTATCAAATATAGCCACTGATACTAAAAACAGAAAATATCTTTCAGCAACTTATTCTTAGAAACTGCATAGTAATACCTTTACAGGTTTGTACAAATGATACTAATTTTCTGGAAATATGGCTGCCATTGCAGGCAAATGAATCAGTTACAAAAAAATACATGAATCAAATTCTTTACTGAGGATCTGTTAAACACAATTTCTTACAAGTAATGCTGATTTATTCTCAGATGTGACTGCTCTTACTAAAAATACAACAACTTTAGTAAATTCATAAAAAACTTCTTAACAGAATGTAACCAAATTCGGAAACATCCGAGCTTGAAGATTTTCCAATGTATAAAAATGATAATATGCTATTCAATATGGCTACCATTTGTAACAAAAAGACATAAACATCTTTAACTGAAGTATATAAAAAATTTAAATAATTTTACCAACTTTGACAGAATGCATCAGGTGTTAAGGCCTTCAGTATTGGGGATATGATGCTGTTTTGCTTTTAAATATAGCTGAAGATACAAGAACAAATGAAAAAAGAACTTTGATATAGTTGTTTTCATCAAATATACCATTAAGAACATTGGAATAAATCTCTAAAGAAAGCACTTTTCTGACCCAGATATCTTTGCCATCTTCTCTTGAGTTTTTGCTATCAGGCAGATGTGAGCCAAGAGAGCAGTCTCTGGCCCTCTTTGGCCTCTTCTTGTTGGGTTCTATTTTCCTTGTTTGGTAAACAATAATATTAGCTGTCACTAATTAAATCTTTGGATTGAGGAACACAAATGCATTATTTGTATGTGGTTGGGGGTGGGGCAGCCATTAAAACCAAGGAAATAGGCATCTTATAAATAAAATTGAATTTATTGTCCTTTTTTATAATTCATTATACCAAATTGAAAAGTTTTTAGCATAAAGAATATAAATAAACTTGAAAAAAGTTGAATCTTTAAATCTAGTGTTTCAACATTATTGGATAAGCCAGGATAAAATCTTCAGTTTCTTTTTTTCATTCCAGGCAGCATATACCTGTACAAGAGTGTGCCAGATGCAGTGAAGCACAGACTTTCAGCAAACTAACCAATAGCACTGAGATGGTCAGTGTACTGCAGGTTAGTTTTTTAAATTTTTTTAACACACCAGGTTGTTAGAGAAATAAGCTTGTTGTTAGGTTCATTGTCCACTATGAGTTGTTTGTTCACAGTTACCCAGTATTTACACCTCAAAAGCTGCTTGACCAATTTGCACATAATTTTTCAGGGAGCATTCTGTCATAAAGGCCTTAAACAGTAGTTAAATTAAATGTTGATTCATCATTCACGATGACCACTCTTAATAAAAACAGAGAAAACAATTGAAGAACTTAACTGCAGAACAAATATTGAAAGCATCCTGGCATGAAGGCCTTTAATTTTTTTAATTAAGAAAAACGATATTAGACCTATGATTTAAAAAATATTGATGTCACAAAAATTACTACCTCAGATTGTCGCTAATACAATGCCTCCAAAATCCATGGTGATATCGGCAATCTCAACCAATCCTAAATTCAATGTTAGCTTTCCAATAGCGATTCCAGCCAAAGAAATAGTTATAGCGCAATTATGAGTTTATCACAGCTGGCCAAATATTAGATCAAAATCATTCAGTGGGTTGCAGACAAATAATTCACTAGTATTTGCATTCAAAAATAAACCTGATGAAACCCCTGATTAAAATGTTGTGAGTATACCTACTGTCATTTATCAGATCAAACAAATCAATTGGTGAATTCCAGTGCAGAATCAAATCTATCACAGGAAAAGAATCCGAATTGCTATCATGGTTCACAAACCAACATTGTCAGCCACAATATAAATAAATTCTCTAGATTAAGGTGTTTGATACTAAAAAATCCAGAAATAGCATACACAGGAGACATGACTTTTTTTTTTCTTCTCCATTTTTCTCTATTATCTCTGACAAAGGCAGTGGAAGGCAAGAAAACTTACATAGAAAAAGAAAGATGTTTTTCAAAAGCCAACCCCAAACAATATTTCTTTCACAAGTGAATCCTGTTGTAAACACAAGCTGTTTAATATATCTAGCTTTACCTGATAAAGTTATTTACCTTAAGTTTGTCAAGGACATTGAAAATTTCTTTCTTAAAATGTTATAATTCAGAAGGGATATGCTCGTATAATATTTTTGTTTGTATTTCTTTGAAAATGCTGAGCTGGTTATTTGATTGAGATCAAAGTAATGCTAGTTTTTTTGTCACATTGCTTATAAGCAGCTCATTTTTTCTTTACAATATCATTGCTATTGCTAACAGTTTATACTGTGACGTCTATGATAACCCTCCATAGCTTAAACATGCTTCTGACTCAAAACACTGCCAAATAAACTAAATTTGACCATTCAATAAGCCCATAAACAATCCAGACCTTTGTATCGGAAATAGTGAATCCTTGTGACAAATGAATCATTATGGCATTTCCTAGCATCCATGGAGATTTATCCATTGTTAGCAAACTCTCAACAGTACTCACAGGAACTAAAAAAATATCATTTAACACAAGATTTTGTTTCATCACCCCAACCTGGAATATCAACTTTAATATTTTCCCATTGCGTATCTGCTGGGCAATAACATAATGGTAATAACATAATAATAACATAATGGTAATAACATAATAATAACATAATGGTAATAACATAATAATAACATAGATCTGAAAATTTTCTTTATGCAACAGAAATAATTGTTGTTGAAGTGTATCATGAACTATCATCTAATTTGCAAAATCTCTACCATGATGTGATTTTCGAATGGGGTCAGATTCGTCATGGATAATCCAGATGTCATCCAGCTCCATTATAAAGTTTATTCTAGATAATTATTAATCGGCACTGCTTGCCATTCATTTAAGCATGATTCTGAACGATGACCACACATGAACTGCACCAACATTGAGTAACTCTTTCTTGCCTTCACAGATATAATTGATTAGTCTTGTTTGTCAAATCACCAGAGATTGCCTGAACGTAAGTAATATCATGCTTGTTGATGTTAACGCAGTCGAATCGTCAACCTGGCATGCATTCTGTCAAAATTGAATCTTCCTTGAGAAGTCTGGATTGCAGATGATCTTGTAAATTCTTCCATGTTATAATTAAGGCAAATAGATATTTAAATTATACTTTCATGTATAATATATAATGATTCAAGCAAAGAATAACTGCAAGCCGTTGATGATTGGTTCTACATCTCCTTGTAATTTGGCCTGTGTAAATTAATTTTGTGGATACCACCTACAATGCATGCATTGAGGGAGTCAAGGACCAAGACTGTATTTGAAATGTAACACGGGAGTCCTGGGAAAATTGCAATTGTGTGTAGACTGTAGGGGCAGAAAATACAGAGCTTTGAAATTGTATTATACTATATAAAAAAAACGCCATCAAAAGCCAATTGTTGTCAGCATCACTGATGAATTTCCTATAACAAGCGCTGTGTATTATCTTCGCACTAGTATCCAGCATATTTTTCTAATAATAATAATTGAGATGGTGTAATCAGGAATTGTAAACTAAAAAATGGAGCCAGTTAAGTTGATAATGCTGGTGATCTTAAGATTTACTGCAAGATTGTTATATCTGTGAATGTAGAGACATGCAAAGAAATAGAATTTCAGTTGATATGTGAAGCTTCCAGATATTTGACATTTTCTCATCTTCGGTACATGAAAGATAAATTTATAATTTTTTTGTACTACATTTTATACACTTGGCTGTAAGTCCAAAATTTGTATTCCTCATCGTTATTGTTGCTAATCCACTGGTGGTGGTGGGGTGTCTGCATCGAACACAATGCAAATTCATATTATTTATTATATTTGTACAACATGGATATCATTGATTTCTCAGTGACACGAAAGCAAGTCAAGTATCATCCAGTGATACCAAATTCTATAAGAACATTTGTAATAGGTCCACCTGGGTCTGGTAAGACACAATTGCTGCTTAACCTGTGCTATATTTCACTGACAGACTCCAGTCCAAAATACCTATCCAGCCTCACCCATGTGTATACACCAGCTAAATACTTACGCTCTTCTTCTGATAATCGTATGCTTATTGTTCCCAAGGTGAAAACAAAGTCATATGGACAACGTTCGTTTGCATATCAGGGGCCCGGCGATGTGAAATGAATTGCCCATTGAAATTAGACACAAAGACACAGTGGTCCCTTTTAAGAGTGCTCTTAAAACTCACCTGTTTCGACTGCAGGGACAAACTTAGAAACCTAATTGTGTTTTGTATCTTATGTTTTCAGCATGTTTTTGTTTTCCAATTTCATTGTTTTTGTCATTTGTTTTTCTGTAGTGTAGTCATATCATTATTGATGGTGTAAAGCGCTTAGAGCTTCTAAAGATTAGGCGCTATACAAAGTCCTCATTATTATTATTATTATTATTATTATTATTATTATTATTAACCTGATGATGAGATGGCTCAGGTGGGATAAGTTGTATTTAGTGGCACAGTTTTTAGATGATTAGCGATGATACAACATCGCCTTTAGATTTTAATGAAATTTTTGGACGAGGATGGTAATAATATTACTGATTTTGATGATGCTCCATCTGTGGATGATTTTGATGGATCATGTATTAATAGTCATTGTAGTATACGATGATGTGATGCTGGACAAACAATAAAATCCAGCTTGGATATTTTCTCACGGCAGGCACAAAAATGTGATTTATGTTACTCAGCAATATACACAAATACCTTAAGTGATCAGAATTATCTGAAATCTTATGATTGTCTTTAATGGAATTGATATGCTTGTCTTGGAGTTGATACACATACTCTGCAAAACATCCATCAGACTTGGTTTTCACTGGACATGGATATGATTAAATTCCAAAATTCAGAAATTTATTCTCATGCACTCAAATGATTCCTCATGAATTTATCATGAGGCCTTGATAACGTTTTTCATTGGGAGACCAATTTCTTTTTTTTTTACAGGTCACATGCACTGTGATGACCCCAGTAAATATATTTAACACAAAAAAATATAACGTGGATAAAGGTTTCTGTGATGCTTGTATTGTTTTCACCCATTGTGGGAAGGCTTTATCGCACAAGGAGATTTGGTCTATTTACTACTTCAGTATTAATAGAAGTATTCAAAACATAAAAAAGACCTTATATGGGTTTTTTAAATTATATTTTATCAAAATATTCTTGTAGTTTTCAACTTGAAAATGATTTGTGCAGTATATTACCATTATAAATTTATTTTTGGCCTGTTGCTGTTAGAATCGCATGTGGTTTGGAAAACTTTATATCTTCAAACTACACATACCAATGATCTGTTGTCACATCATGTGCCAGCAGATCTGGGTCTGTGAAGTTTGTTTGGAGTAATCAGTACAACAAAACATGATCTGCTGGCAGATTATCTGATGACAGATCAGAGTATGTGTTGTTTAAAGTTGGATTTGACTTATGAAGGAGAATATGGGACCTTCATGTGGGTAATTGGCCTATTAGTTCATCTCACCATTTATCAATGTCACCTTTGCATATGGAAGAGTCTTCAGGGTAGTATTCAAAGTGCATGTGTGATTTGGATTTTTAACATAACTTTTTTAAAAATTTAGTCAATTTGCTACGATGTCTGCAGTGTGGCAGTTTATAATGATATTTAGCACTGGTGCATCATACCACAAACATGTAGTATCCTGTCCCACCCAGTCATATTATCCTGAGACCAGGCAGACCAGTCCTAACAATAACCTCTTAATGCTGAGCGCCTAGCATGGCAGATGTTAGTGCCATTTTTATACATCTTTGGTATGACTCGGACAGGGCTTGAACCCATGACCTCCAAGACAGATGCTGCAAGTCAGAGCAATGTTAATTTTATTAATACATTAAATAGTGTTGTTCCGATTATCGATTATAATCGATGATCAGTTGGTTGAGTGAACCAATTCGCCAATCGATTGTGAAACGCCATAATCGATTGCATGGTAAGGGAGACAACTGTGAAGCGCTGGCACAGACTAGTTCAATCCCTTTGTTTGTTGGGAAGAAAACCGAGGATTCCGAACAAAATGTTAAAACCCCGCTAAATATCATACACGTGCCATGGATGAAAACGATCGCAAAATAATATATCCATATCCTGGAGGAAAAGCTCGTTCTCGTGTATGGACATATTTTGGATTTTACAAAATACAGGAGGGTCCACCGACAAAGGAGAATTTAGATACAACGAAGGTCATATGCAAACTCTGCAGAAAGGAATATGCAAACAAAGGTAGGTCCAGCTATTCTCATTGAAATCATTGCGGGGATACATTTATTTTTGGCAAACACATTCTCCAATACATAGTGCAAAAAATGAACAATATTCTAATTTTTTTGTGGTGCTACACGAAAACAAAATTATCATGGGATACGCTTTACATTTTAGGACTGTGGAACCATGATATTAGCCTTCCGATCCACAACAGTAAAGCTAAATTATTTATTCCCTTCATAACTTCCAAATATATAAACATACACCATAGTTAGATTTTTTTGGATAATTTGGAAACAAATAATGTCGTCAACGATGAATGCAATTATTAGGAGACAGAACAACCTCGTATAAAATAAATGAGTTGCACGCACGCACACGGAAAAACGTTTCATGGCATTCCAGTATCAAATATTTTAAATCAAGAATTTTATTTTCATTAAATCATTTGTGTACTTTGTGCTTTCCTCTAATATAGCATGTGTTGTTGTTAAAATACTTCAAATTTCTTTTCATAATAAAGCTCCATGTCATGATTATGATTGAAATACATAAATAATCACAAGATTATCCTGCTATTTAGGCATATATGATAATGACGGAAAAGTGATCTCTGAGGTTTGTTACAGATATTCCCTGAGACATGTGACTATTTAAAAACATAAAATAACTTTTTAAAATGTTGCAAATTAATTTTAAAATATATGTACAAATTTAATATTAATTTTAATCCTGATTTTCTTTAAATAATTTCATTCCATTCATTTAAGATACTTGTGCATAAAGAATTTGTTGTTTGCTCTTTTTTCTTCTCAATATAAAAACATTTATTTCAAATACATTCCAGGCAATACTACAAATTTGGCCTTTCATCTTGATCATGACCATAAGGAAATGGGATCAGCGACAGCAAGAGGTGCTGATGTTTCCCCCCAGCCACCCAAACAGACTAAGATTGATGAACAATTTAAGAAGCCAACAGAGAGGATGTCAGCTACAAAGCAGAAAGAAATTGATGGTGCACTCTTGAAACTTATTGTTGGCAAAGTTCTTCTGCTAAGCCTTGTTGACCATACATATTTGAGAAACTTTGTGATGCTTCTTAATCCAAGGTAAGTTTTAAATGATAACATTAAAAATTAGTAATATTTATTTAAACTGACAGTGAGAAAAGAAAAAAAGGTGTGAATCCATTTGATTCTAGATGTCAACACTGTTGAATTTTGAATTTTCATACCTAAATTAAGCAGTATTTAATTAAATATAATGCTGTCCTGTCTAAATAAACATTAAATAAATTCAGTATTTTCACTATATTTAGACATAGTAAATATTCCAAATACATGTCTTGTTTGACTACCATGACTAAATGTTTCAAACTTTACATTTTCAGGTATGAAATTCCAGGTCGTAAATTAGTGTCCTCCAAACTAGCTGTGAAGAAAGACCAGGCTGAGAAAAAAGTAAAAGAGGAACTACATGATGTTCTTGATATAGCTGTTACTCACGATGCATGGACTTCATTAAATACAGAAAGTTATAGTACAGTGACTGCACATTTTATTTCCAAAGATTGGGAATTGAAAAGTGTTGTCTTAGAAACACGAAAAGTTGAAGGCAGTCACACTGGGGAAAATATAAAAGAAAGCCTGTTGGCCACTCAGAGGCGATGGAATCTTCCAACACCAACTGGAGTAACTGATAATGCAGCCAATGAGATCAAGGCTTTTGATTTACTTCAATGGACTCAATTTGGTTGTTATGGTCACAGATTCAACCTTATTGTGAAAAAAGCTTTAGCTATACCAGAACTGTCACGAATCATTGCAAAGCGGCGCAAACTGGTGACTTTTTTCCATCAAAGCACGAGCATAAATGATTTGTTAATGAGAAAGCAGCAGTTACTACTTGACATAGGTGCTAGAGGACACAAGCTCAAGATGGATGTTCCAACTAGATGGAATAGCACTCATGACATGCTTGAACGACTGCTTGAGCAAACACCTGCTATTATGGCTGTTATCAGTGACCCAAACATAAGCAAGTCAACAGCCGCAACATTGAAAAATTATGTCTATAAATTTGACGAACAAGCATTGGTTGAAAAACTTGTTTAAGTTCTCTCACCGTTCCTGAATGCAACAAACAGTGTTTGCAGAGACAAATCACCAACCCTTCATAAAGTTATCCCAATACTTCTTAAACTTACCAAATGTATAGAAACAAATGCTGAAGATCTACCTTCAATTGCTAAACTTAAAGATGTAATGAGACAAGAACTTGACAATAGAACACAGGACAAAGATCTAGCTCTGTTGGGCTGTTTATTGAATCATACTATGAAGGATCTGGAGTTTCTATCTGACAGTGAGCGAGCAGATGGACATGCTCTGCTTTTAAAGGTTGCTCTTGATATGGCTGATGTTAAAGTGAATGTCCAAGTGGAACCAGGGACTAGTGATGAACAACCTTCAGACTCATTGCCACCTCTACCAATTGCACCATCACTACTAAATGTCAGAGATGACAACACTAAAACTGTGGTTACACTTAGTCCACCAAACAAGAAAGCAAAGGTCAATGTTGACATGGATGATTGGTTGCAAGATGTTGTTTGCCTTGGTGAAAGTCAACAGCCAATAACAGATGTCATCCACCAGGAGGTTTCTAGATATCTAGTTGCTGCTCCATATGATACCAATCTCACAATGTTACAGTGGTGGAAACAAAACTGCCAGTTCTACCCCCATCTTAGCTTACTAGCTCGGAAGTACCTAAGTATTCCGGCATCATCAGTATCCAGTGAGAGGGTATTTAGTCTGGCTGGACATCTTGTCAGCAAGAAACGGGCTCGTTTAAGTTGTGACAATGTGGACCTGATAATATTCTTAAACAAAAACATTAACTATTGGTAATGTCAGTGTAACAAGCTCAAGAAGAAACAGTATTCTGAAAAATGATTTTTGTGTTCAGCATTGCTCAAACATTACATGATTTTGCTGATAAATAGTTCAGTTAGTTTGAAAGTTTTTGTAATTGGTGTTTTTTTTGTTTTGTTTAAACTGCTTTGATTGTAGTATTAGTAACTAATGACAAGCAAGAAAAACATTTCTTTCTATACTTTAAACAATTGAAAAATCACATATGAATAAAAGTGTTCTGGGGGATTGTTAAGTCTTTCAGCTGCATAAAACTGATAAGCCAAAGAAAGTTGCTTTTGAGGTTAAAGTATATATATATATATATATATATATATATATATATATATATATATATAGATAGATAGATAGATAGAGAGAGAGAGAGAGAGAGAGAGAGAGAGAGAGAGAGAGAGATTAACTCCTATACATTTTTTTAAATTTTAAATGTTTTGAACAAAGATATAACTCTGTAACAAAAAAAATTAAAACTTACTTGTAGAAAGTTAGCAACCGATTATAATCGATTATCAGTAAGTTGTGTGCAACCGATGATCGATTATGAACTTCTAACCGATTCCCATCACTAACATTAAATGTTTGGATATATTCTTGAAATGGCAAAGTCAGCCTTTGTGTTTGACTGTTACAATTATCTTTCACTGTTTTCAGAATTTGTCTATAAAAATCTTTGATCTGTGATGGACCGCAGTGTTGATGAATTACTTATTAGAAGTTAGCTTTGTATTGCAGCAGGAACACAAGTTATCCCATTACATGTTTTTTCACAATTTTCAGGGCTTGGTCATATCTTTTCATGATGCAGGTGAAGATCAATTAAAGACTCAAAAGCTGCCATGGTTATTGGACTACTTGAGAAAAGAAGCCTTTGAAAGTCAGGAAATATCTACAAATGCCAAAGTAACAGCTTTCTTCAGGTATTGAAGAAAATTTACTGTTTAAGTCTACTTAGAGATATTGATAATTTTGCTTACAAAGGTAGCTTTTTAATTAGCTCTCTAGAAGCTCAGTTAATTATGTGACAGAATTTATTACTGTATTTACCAGTGTGCAAACTATATCCCATCTCAAAACACATACATGCCAGACAATGTTATACGTTTTTGTGACTCTAAATGTGTTTTGGGGTCCTAAGTGTGGTCAGTGAACAGGATCCCAAAAAAGTAATGTCATTTAATTGAAAATAAGTTACCTACGCATATAATCAAATTGAACTTAACAGAAAATCAAATTTTAATAGATAAAAGTAACTGTTACAAACAAAATATTGTTTGGTAGACTTGGGCATTGTCCAATATCATTACAAACGTGTATGTGTGTAGCTGCTGTCACTCACACAATAACGACTTCACATACATTAAATTTGTTTGTTTTATTAGGATTTTTAACGTAGTTTTAACAATTTTTTAGTCATATCGCTACTATGTCTGCAGTGAGGCAGTTTATAGTGATGTCTAGCACTGGGGCATCATGCCACAGACATGTAGCATGATGTCCCACCCAGTCACATTATCCTGCCACCAGGCCGACCAGTCCTAATACCATCCTCTTAATGCTGAGCGCCAAGTGAGGCAGTTGTTATTACCATTTGTGTAAGTCTTTGGCATGACTCTGCAGGTATCAATCCCACGACCTCCCGCTTCCAGGGCAGATGCTCTAACCACTAGACCACCGGAGCGGTCATACAATAAAAAATACATAAAGTTTCTGTCCTTAAATCCATTGTACAATTGAATATACTGCAGTCATGCTTTTATTTCAAAATGTTTACATATTCCTATGCTTAGTTTTGATAGTTTTTCTGACTGATTGTCAATATTGACATACATATGAGCAATACATTGAGAACAGAAAATGAAATTTTTGTATACAGCCCTTGGGCTTTTTAACATACCAATATGAAGGACACTCTGAACCAGGCTGGCCTTTACATGTATCAAATCTACAACCATTAGACTATGCACATAAATAAGATGTTTTCACACATAAAATATGATATAAGCAAAATAGGAACATTGAGAGTGTTGTACACCAAATGGGAACATTTGCATTTTCATACACACAACTCTAATTGATACATGCTAATTGGGAACATTTTCATACATTTTCATTGAATTGGAACATAGAAAACGAGGGCACTGATGCAAACAGATCATTGGTGTGATATATGCAAAATAAAAACATTTTTATAAATAAAACATGGACATTTAAATAGATTTAAATAGATAATGCTGTGATGTAGTACATGTACATACAAAACAAGAACATTTTCATACACAACCTTAAAGTTACACATGCAGATTGGGAACATATACATACAACCTTGATGAAGCAAATAAAAAATGACTTGCAATCTTACATACAAAATAAGGACATTTTCATACATTCAAACTTGGCAGGGTACATACAAAGTATTTTATATACAAAATGAGGACATTTTCATACATGCAGACTTGGGAGGGTACATACAAAGTATCTTTATACTCACAACCATGACATGATACTCATTAGATTGGGACATTTACATATAAATTAATAAAACAAATACTGGTTTCCTGCTGAAATTAGAAAATGTATTTTCGGTATGTTTGATATCAAATAGATCTTATCATGCATTGCCATGCCTATTACTCAAACCCACTTGGACAAAGATTAGATGACAATGATTGGTAAAGGCAAGCGCTTTGGACCACTTGGTCACCTGGGCCAAGTGAAGAACATCTTTGAAGGAGTTTTAAGTAAATTACTTCAAGAATACTTACCGAATCACATCACCTTAAAGCCCTTCCAACATTTCTGCATTGCAGGTGTATTACCTGTAAAGCCCCAATTAAACTTGAAAATATTGTCTGCTTCGCCTAATGAAATGGTTAGTCCCAAATATGATGGAGTTTCATTTTGTAGTAGTGTATATACAAGCATATCTTGTGGTCAGACTACATAAGGTACAGTTCTGACAGTGCTGACATAATGTTTGTCAAGAACAACTCAGTTCTGACCAGAATTCACTCAGTGAATCCAGGAAGGAAATTCGGACAACAGTTCTTTTGAGTCTCAAAAGGAACTCTAATGACACTTGTATTACCACAAACCCCCAGTTGTGTTAAGGATGTATTTTTTTTCTTGCCATCATGGGATCTACATGCAGGCACATGTCTTCTCATTTTATCACAGATGTAAATTTAAGCTCAAAGAATTTTTCAGAAAGAAAGAAAATGGAATCTATTATGTTTTGATGCATGCTGCATCATTATTTTAAATAATGTCCTAATGTTATGGCTCTCATCTGTTCATATGTAATATTCTTTATACCAGCTTTTAAGTCTATGGACAAATAGCACAGACCCAGATGTGCATGCTCTTTATAAGATGCCATATCTTGGTCTGTTTAGTTTGTGGTTGAGTCTGCTTATAAGCAAGTGTATACGGTGTTTAGCAATAGCAATGAAATAGTTTAATGAGATAGTGTGACATTATGTTTGCAGGTTATACCTGTGTCTTCCATCCTACCTGTTATTCATGGACACCTTATCACCACACAGCTGGGTACCATTATCCATGAAAAGAATCATTGATTTGCTGAACAAACACTTGGTGAGATATTCATAATACATGTATTTTGTAGTCAGACAGAAAATTGTAATGCTTTACCATCATAGTTGGTGAAATATGATCAAAATGAACTTTATTTTGACACCATAAATCACCTCATCCATAACTATTATTGGATCCAAAGAATTGTCATTTTTTTTTTTTACAGAATTGCTGATAACATTTTTAAATTTGTCAGATTAATATTTTAAGCAATTTACATACAAAAATTGAAAAGTAAACACATTACATTGTAACAACTTTATCAAGAACACAATATTTGACATAATGTTTTAATCATATAATTATTGTTTTAATCATATAATTAGTGGCATTTAAACTGCTTGGCATACTTATGAATAATTATAAATAAAAACTTTGTTTACATTAAAAAGTCATATATTTTTATGATAACATACCTTTTGGTCTGCAGTTGGAGTAAAATACATGACAATGAATTTTTTCTAATTGTTGATCTGTTTGAAAAGAAATTTAAAGTTTTATTTTAAATTATTAAAAACACAAATTTTGTTCTTAGCAAACTGTCTGTATCATACTTTCAATATTAATGTTTCCGTTTTGTTTGTAGATCATACTGGATACAGGAGATTGTCTCCCTCTGTCATTAACAACAAGCATCATAAAGGTAAACCAGAAGTTTAGGTATATGAAAGTGGTATTGAACTATGAAATATCCGTTTTTAAATTGTTTTTCCTATACTGAGAGCATGTGAAATTTAAGTAATATTTTCTTTAACTTGAGAGAAAGATACATTTAGACACTATTTAATTTGCAAGAAAGTATTATCCATAGCAGTAATGTATCAGATTTTATTAGTGCATTATAAATGAAAACTTTGTAAACTCGAAAGTTTTTTGGGCCTAAAATTTTTGGAAGTCTTTGATTTTTTTAAAGTTTTCAAGGTGAGAAGCATGTGATTGGTGGCATTTATCGGACATACTACTTTATTTTCATGAGTGTCTAGCAGAACTTATATTTTAATAGCAGCAATAGCTCAGCCATGTCTGTTATTTAGTTTTCATTTATGTGCTAAACTAAACATGCTGTCCATTTGATGTACATACATCCATGCTGTGAGTGAAGAATTGTCAATATGATGCAATTCGTCATGCAGCTTATTTGCTATGTTATGTGCAAAACAAGCTCATCTTTTTTAAGGATGTTGATGTGGTCAGACGCGTGTCAAACACTAGTGAAAATTTGTCTGTTGTAGTGTTTTCTAACACCAGTTGCAATCTGGCCTCTACAATAATTTTATCCAATGGTCTTATGTTATGCATTCAATTTTATTCCCAAATATTTATGTGGTAACTGTCTCTCTCCAGTTTCAATTCCTGTAGAGACTTGGGGTTATTTCGTGTACACTTATTATCAAAAATCATTTTATTTTTATGTACCAGTAAGCCATTTGTTCATGGAACAGCAGTATCTATACTAGATATTTAATTCAATGCATTGAATTTCATTCACTTCGTTATTGTATGTATGTATACTTTGTTTTCTCAATATTTTTTTAAATAAAACACTGAGAACTTGCTTTCTTACATGTTAAAAGACATAAATTTATGTATCGGTTTTCTACATCTATAGTGATCACAGGTGTGTACTCCATACACGGTACACACAAACAAGATGAGTTCTATATGACATTGTAAATATTTTAATTTACTTACTATTGTAAGAAAGACAATACAAAACTGTCTGTTTGAAAGTGTGGCCACAAGAAGTATTCCTGGGACACTCATCCAGACTGCATTAAATATTCCCAAAAAAAATTCATTGTACATTATGTAGATCATGGTCAGCAGAAGTGTCTTGTCCAGCAATGTGCACGCATTCAGCCCCTACTCACCTCTCCAGCTATGTGCACGCATTCAGCCCCTACTCACCTCTCCAGCTCAGAGTGCACTCATTCAGCCTCTACTCACCTCTCCATCTATGTGCACTCATTCAGCCCCTACTCACCTCTCCAGCTATTGGCACTCATTCAGCCCCTACTCACCTCTCCAGCTATTGGCACTCATTCAGCCCCTACTCACCTCTCCAGCAATGTGCACTCATTCAGCCCCTACTCACCTCTCCAGCAATGTGCACTCATTCAGCCCCTACTCACCTCTCCAGCTGTGTGCACTCATTCAGCCCCTACTCACCTCTCCAGCTATGTGCACTCATTCAGCCCCTACTCACCTCTCCAGCTATTGGCACTCATTCAGCCCCTATTCACCTCTCCAGCTATTGGCACTCATTCAGACCCTACTTACCTCTCCAGCTATTGGCACTAATTCAGCCCCTACTCACCTCGCCAGCTATGTGCACTCATTCAGCCCCTACTCACCTCTCCAGCTATGGGCACTCATTCAGCCCCTATTCACCTCTCCAGCTATTGGCACTCATTCAGTCCCTACTCACCTCTCCAGCTATTGGCACTCATTCAGCCCCTACTCACCTCTCCAGCTATTGGCACTCATTCAGTCCCTACTCACCTCTCCAGCTATTGGCACTCATTCAGCCCCTACTCACCTCTCCAGCTATGTGCACTCATTCAGCCCCTACTCACCTCTCCAGCTATTGGCACTCATTCAGCCCCTACTCACCTCTCCAGCTATTGGCTCTCATTCAGCCCCTACTTACCTCTCCAGCTATTGGCACTCATTCAGCCCCTACTCACCTCGCCAGCTATGTGCACTCATTCAGCCCCTACTCACCTCTCCAGCTGTTGGCACTCATTCAGTCCCTACTCACCTCTCCAGCTATTGGCACTCATTCAGCCCCTACTCACCTCTCCAGCTATTGGCACTCATTCAGCCCCTACTCACCTCTCCAGCAATGTGCACTCATTCAGCCCCTACTCACCTCTCCAGCAATGTGCACTCATTCAGCCCCTACTCACCTCTCCAGCTGTGTGCACTCATTCAGCCCCTACTCACCTCTCCAGCTATGTGCACTCATTCAGCCCCTACTCACCTCGCCAGCTATGTGCACTCATTCAGCCCCTACTCACCTCTCCAGCTATTGGCACTCATTCAGCCCCTATTCACCTCTCCAGCTATTGGCACTAATTCAGCCCCTACTCACCTCGCCAGCTATGTGCACTCATTCAGCCCCTACTCACCTCTCCAGCTATGGGCACTCATTCAGCCCCTATTCACCTCTCCAGCTATTGGCACTCATTCAGTCCCTACTCACCTCTCCAGCTATTGGCACTCATTCAGCCCCTACTCACCTCTCCAGCTATTGGCACTCATTCAGTCCCTACTCACCTCTCCAGCTATTGGCACTCATTCAGCCCCTACTCACCTCTCCAGCTATGTGCACTCATTCAGCCCCTACTCACCTCTCCAGCTATTGGCACTCATTCAGCCCCTACTCACCTCTCCAGCTATTGGCTCTCATTCAGCCCCTACTTACCTCTCCAGCTATTGGCACTCATTCAGCCCCTACTTACCTCGCCAGCTATGTGCACTCATTCAGCCCCTACTCACCTCTTCAGCTGTTGGCACTCATTCAGTCCCTACTCACCTCTCCAGCTATTGGCACTCATTCAGCCCCTACTCACCTCTCCAGCTATGTGCACTCATTCAGCCCCTACTCACCTCTCCAGCTATTGGTACTCATTCAGCCCCTACTCACCTCTCCAGCTATTGGCTCTCATTCAGCCCCTACTTACCTCTCCAGCTATTGGCACTCATTCAGCCCCTACTCACCTCTCCAGCTATTGGCACTCATTCAGCCCCTACTCACCTCTCCAGCTATTGGCACTCATTCAGCCCCTATTCACCTCTCCAGCTATGGGCACTCATTCAGTCCCTACTCACCTCTCCAGCTATGGGCACTTATTCAGCCCCTACTCACCTCTCCAGCTATTGGCACTCATTCAGTCCCTACTCACCTCTCCAGCTATTGGCACTCATTCAGCCCCTACTCACCTCTCCAGCTATGTGCACTCATTCAGCCCCTACTCACCTCTCCAGCTATTGGCACTCATTCAGTCCCTACTCACCTCTCCAGCTCAGAGTGCACTGAATGATGCTATCCATTGTGGTAGACTCGAATGAGTTTGACATGGAGGAAGCACAAGTGACACATGCTTTATGTCTGCTTCTTCATCTCTGTTAGATGTTTGGATTTTATTGACACAGATAAATTCATTGTTAAATTTGTTTCCTTACAAGGTAAAATTCTAATATTTTGTAATTATTGTATTTTCATACTGCGATAGGAAATGTTACTTTGTATAATATGCATATACATTGTTATATCATTATTTTGAATGAAAGGTTTGAAAGGAAATAAAATCAATTTATGTTCATTATGTTGTTTCAATGTAGCAACATAATGCAGGTCAGCAAAGTTAGAATTTGTATCTGTTGATTGTAATGACCTTATAGGAATAAAATTTAACTTGTTTTGTGTGAAACATTTTGTGGTTCTGTACATTATCATCTTTTTTGACTTAGATAATTTGGGAGAGTCTTGAAAGAGAAACATCTTTAGATTTAGAAAATGCATTTTTTATGATCTCAAATGTTTTTTTTATTTCCCTTCAGTAAATGGTCATATGTGAAGGTTGAAAAATGTAATTTCTTCTTGGAAAAGACCTGGTAATGATCTGGACATTTATCTTCAGAAAAGCATGAGAACCATGTGCATAACTAAAATTAGTTTTATCCAAAGTCAAACGACATTTCAGTTGTCATTCAGTTGTACATACATTCATGTAGATCTCTATGTACGTATATCTGTTGCGTTAAAGATGTGTCTGGTATAACCGTCACCATTATTATATTGAAATTGGGGAGGAGATGAATCAACTTCAGTAGTCCTTTGCATTCAGTATAATAAGTGTCAGTTTAATTGTGCTACAGGGGCTGTCTGCAGTAGACTCTGTGACAAGAAAGGAGGTGATGAAGGAATTCCTTTTGAGTTGTCCGCTGGTTATGTTGTCAGTCATGGTGAGTTATGTATAAAAAATTAAAATGGTAAATTTCTAATGTCTCAGATAAAATGAATAGTATGAGAGGAACAAGAATCATTTGGAACATTCTCCTTTTTATCCAGTGAGAAATTGATGTACTCATCTTTCAGAAGAGACAGAGATACATGCATTCATATTTTCCATTAAAAAATTTGGTGTAAGATCATCTCAGAAAGAGACATTGGATGTCTTTAGTGGAAAACACATGACAGTAGTTCACTTGCCGAATGGTACATCAAATTTTTCACCTGGAATCAGAGCAAGAGAACTGCAATATTTAGAAAACAAACTTAATAAACAGCATTATCTTCTCTGACTCACTATTACTTCAGACACTACACATTAGAAAACTGAAAACCCATTATTAACCAATATTCTCATCAAAAATACTGAACTGAGTACCTCCCACAATATAGTATACTGTTGGTTACTTAGCCATATTGGTATTAAAGGTAATGAAAAAGCTGATTACGCTGCTAAAATGGCCCTATCCCAAGACCCATCAGATTTTAAAATAAAAATACCATATACTGATTTTAAACCTAGTATCAAAGAGTCTTTATGCCAGAAGTCTTGGAATGATGCAGTGAATAACAAACTTCATACCATCAAGCCAACTCTAGGAGAATGGACTCCTTATTACAGAACCATTCATAGGGAGTATGTAGTCCTTGCAAGAATTCGAATTGGTCTTGCTTATATAACCCACTCCCACATACTAAAAGGTGAGGACCCACCAGAGTGCATTTCTTGCAATGAACCATTCACTGTTAAGCACTTTATGATAGTGTTTCGACCTGCAAACAGTATTACAATGTGCATGACAAGAGGGAACCTTATGATACAGTAAACATTGCTTGTATTATAGAATTCATGAAAGAAGTAAACATTTCATCTAAGCTAAAACTTATATGCCATCACCTAGAGCATTCTTATGTAATGTATATACCATATTTTCAATACTTTTCATCTGTCTTCATTGACATACACCATTTACATTCCCTGTTGATCGGGAAGCTTTATTTTTTACTGTTACCATCTTATCACTGTACTTTAAGTTATTTGGTTTTGATATTGCTTGTCAATTTGAAACCCTTCATTTTTAAATGATCATACATATAACCTTTTGTATGGTGCTAAATAGCTTAACAGTGCTGGTGAGCCATTAAAATACAATCAATCATTCAATCAATCAACAAAGTGAGTCTGATTCAGCAATGCATCACATTGAGTTTTTCATTGTTGACAAAGAAGAGAAAAAATTTCATTTAAATGTGAATAATATCCAGTCAAATTTTAAAAAAAAATTAATTTCCATGTAGTTTTTATATATTTGTTCTTGCTCACAAAATGCATGTTTTTCTTGCAGCTGATATAAATTACGCAGACATGCACAATCAAGCTTTGCATAGTAGGATAGGAACTCGTATTTTAACATGTGTTAATATAATGATATATTTATTACATCTGAAAATGCAGCAATAAACAAGATACCAAAATTATTTCACCAATATTTTTTTTTTTTTTTTTTTTTTTACACTAGCAGCAGAGAGGGTGAATCCTACAACGTTTTCAGACAAAATTTGATTGAAATCCTAAACCGAGCCGTCTTATAATCTTATTTTAACCAAAAAAAGGCGAACCCTACAACGTTTTCAGACAAAAAATTGATTGAAATCTCCCTACGAAATCATTTTAACTAAAAAAATGAAAACGATTTTTTAATCAATTTTGGTCGCAACTTGTTGTCATCCACCCTCTCTGCTGCTATGGGTTAATAAAAATAATAAAATGATTTTAACCGAATATTTGATCAAGTCTTTAGGACGAAAATCATTTATGATTTCACAAACAGACTAATCGCTAACACCTCTTCTTGTAAATCAATCAGATTATTTGACTGGTCGGTGAGTTTGAAATTAATTCTGGTTAATGAATTATTATGGCATCGCATGTAGACAGGATTAATTGGGTTTTCAATAATTAGGAATCCTGGAGGAGCTGTTGGTGCAAACGAATAAAGAATATATCCCTGCTGAGCTTGATTTGATTGCTCTAGATTAATCTGATAGCTTCCTTCGATAACATCACACACTAAATTGAGCGCAATCACCGATGAAATATTTACGTTGAACGGAGCAATATGCCTACCGCCACCGTCTGGGTCATTATTGTGTTTGAGGATTTTTATTTCTGGTGATGCTGTTTTTTTCCATGCATCATGAATTATTCTAAAACCAACATCGATGGTGTCACTGAGAAGTTTTTTTAGTTCCGGTACGTTATATCCTGGTAGTTTAAATGTTGGGATATCTTCAACGCGGATTTTATATTGATTTGCAAATCCTGTTCTCGATGTGGGGTTTTTATCATCGAGTATTACTTGAATAATTTGTGAATTAAATGTTTCCATATCGTCGATAATTTTATTGCATGTTTCTACGACGCTGATAAATTCATCTCGGCTGAGAGAGCCGGATTTAAGAGATATTAACAACAGCGGTAAATCATTATTCATTGCTGTGAAATTTTTAATGATTTCAGGTTCGTTAACAAAATTATATTCCTGCAATGGTCCACCCTCCGCCCTATGTTCGTATGCTAACCCAAAAAACTCTATAAATATGTTGTATTTTTTATAACTCCTTATTGGATTTTTAGGTTTTATCCTGTCTGTGACATAATCAGTTTTTTGTGGTTCTGGTACATCAACGGTTTCCTCCAGAGTTTTACTCTGGGGCGGTAATTCAGGCCATCCTAGTACGGTTCTTATTGAGCTTTGATAGATATCTACTACGTATCCTTCTGTGCTTATCTCAATTGCGGATGATAGCGTCGGCTCATGAACTGTTATAGCGATTTTTGACTCTACTCCAGTAATCGATTTTATTCTACGCGCGAATTCATTATTGATTTGTTCGATTTGGTATGACCCTGTTGGTATCGAAACGACGTTCCAGTCTGGAGTTCCGTCGGGTTTATTCTTATTCGCAAACACTAAAGAATTATTCGGTTGTTGACCACCAAATGATTTTGATCTGATATTAGGCCAACTGTGATACACTCGTAGTTTTGCAAGCGCTATCTCCTTCACCGGGACCGGAGAGGGGAAATTCACACTGAATTCTGGATTCGTTGATGTTATTGATATCATGCTTGTTTGTACTGGGTTCGTGTTCTCCACTATTCGTTGAAGTAATTCCTGCGGTGTCGTCATTGTTATTATACTCATGATTTATTTCTAATTTTGGTATCGAGGAATCATAAATACTGACCATCACTGAGAACTCACAATCTGGTAATGTTGATATTATTGAGATCATTTTGTTTTTTGGGTTCGTGTTTTCTGATTCCATCGGTGTTGTCATTGTTATTATACTCATGTTGTCGCTCTAATTTCGATATCGCGGAATCAAAAATACTGACCATCGCTGAGAATTCACTATCTGATATAATCGTATTATCGAGTGACGACGATATCATCAATGATAATTGCGAATATGCGGTTGATGCAATATGAAATTGAAGTAAGTAATTCTGCAGTTTACTCTGGCTGCATGATGATATCTTTTTTGCTATCCCGGTTAATATACCCCCGATTGTAGCCACCGCAGAAATGCAAATTGGAACTACGACCGGGGCAATCATTGTAACCGATGCAAGTATTATTCCGGCACCAGTGAGAACGCTTGACACCGAGTATATAATAACATCAATTGTGGTGATTCTTCGTCGGTATTTTTTTATTTTTATTTGATATTCCTCAGTGAGGGTTTTGAGTCTATTTTGAAATTCTCTGACCTGATCATAGCGACATTGCGTTGATGAAATCATTTTTATTTTAAAAACACTAGCGTTTTCAATTGTGAAATCCGAACGATTTAGTTATTTACTTAAATCCGCTACGAATTCCACATACCACGTTATTGAAACCCCAATCAAACTTTTATCAGTATATGTTATCGTGAACTTTTCAGTTTTATCCTTGTCGATGATCGTTGAAATCGTATTGTTGACCCCGGATGAACTCGACGATGATATATTAAATTGAGTTAATGGTGTTACTAGTGTTAATCGATAAATACCCTTAACGGTTGCAGTGATATCTAATTTGTTGTTTGCAGGTGTCCACTCAAATGATCCGTGTTGGATTGTATATACTACGTTGTTGGTTTTCTCATGAGGAATTTTTGTTTTTTCAATGATTGTTATCATCCTCGAAAAATCACCTTTGACGGCTTCGATGAAAGTTTTCGTCTCATCGATGGATTTTTTAATATCAGGGAGTTTTATTTCAATTTTATCCAACTGGGTTCCGATAAATTTATCAATGATATTTCTACGAAATGATATAAACTGTTTTACGTTATCTTCAATTCTAGATTCAAGTGTTTTTAGTACAAACACAGAATTGTTTAACTCATCGTTGAGAGTTTTTAATCGATCTGTAATCGTCGAAACGAGTACACCCGGTTTGAGTTTACCCTGATCGGAAAATAACGCGATAGTATCCTCGATTGCGTTTTGTTGTTTAACCAAAATATCATCCAGAGAAATATTACTGGTTTTCAATTTACCCTGATCGGAAAATAACGCGATAGTATCCTCGATTGCGTTTTGTTGTTTGACCAAAATATCATCCAGAGAAATATTACTGGTTTTCAATTTACCCTGATCGGAAAATAACGCGATAGTATCCTCGATTGCGTTTTGTTGTTTAACTAAAATATCATCCAGAGAAATATTACTGGATTTCAATTTACCCTGTTTGTCTTGAAATACAACTATTTCATTAGGATCAACACTTGTTAAATTTAACGTCTCAGCTATTTCATCTTCAATTATTTTTTTTACATCCTTGATAGAATCAGGTGGTGCAGTGCCATCGGGTTTGGGTTTCAAAGATCTCCCCCAAATATCAATCATGTTATTGTAAAACTCTTTCTCTCTCTAAAAAGCGATTGCTGGTGTAGTCATTTACGACAATATGAGGTGGTTTTCCGCTTGGGTTACTCAAGGAGTTAAAATAGCGTCAAGGACATTTAATACTTCGCTGCCACATATTGGTGGGTCATTGATTTGTTGTGTTGGTAGCGTAGAATACCAAGTCTTCATTGGAAATTGTTTTATGTAACGCATAAACTCTTTTGGTGGGGCTAATCCATATGAATCAAAATAGACAATCCCACGTGGATCAATAGCGTATGCAACCCAGTGAGTTCCAGGTCCGGTGCTGTTATCGAGATTAATAATACCTGTTTCAGTTTTGTTTGGTTGATGTGGTAATTGATCTTTCATAAAAACACCTCTGAAATTTTTAATCACTAGTTTTTTAGCCGCATCCATTAAATCAAAATTGGACATGGGAATCTTCGATTCCTGAATTAATAAATCGTTCCTGGTAGTCTTAGACCCTTTCCGCTGTACCACGAATACGGGGTTCCTGGTAGTCTTAGACCCAATCCGTGAACGGATCGTCCCTTTTTTTTATATCCTTTCCCAGTTGCCTTCTTTAGTGCCATTCCTGCTGCAGTACCAACGGCTCCTAACGCTGCCGCTTTAGCCACCGCTGGGGCTGCTGCTGCAATCAATGCTGGAATCGCAGCTAACAACGGAAATATACCGCCTGTTTTAATCATATTTTTGATAGCAGCCGCAGAAAGAGTAATCTGAACACCTTTTTTGGCTGCAAGTGCATCATTGAAATGTTTCACCTGACGAGTTGTCAGCGATAGTTTATTTGCACCACCAGTCATTTGGTTGGGTTTCAACGTGATTGTGGTTCCACATTTTTTAGCCGATTCTGATTGCAATTTTTTTATTTGACCGGGAGTTAACGCAACACTAATAACACTATATGACATTATACATAATTGATTGATTCTAAATCGTTTACAATTTCAATTACATGTTTTCTACTGGGGCATCTACCACTCTCATTCTTCCACCAACACCTTCAAGTAGCATTGATTTATCACTGAGAATGACAGCAACCGCTCTATAATTAGCAATAGCATCAGGCTTGGTTACATTAGCTCTAAAGTGTATATCAACGACGGACTGTCTTGTTAAATCGAGATGTTCTAGTGAGAAGTAATAGATCGGATACAGATTTTTAAAATCATATTGTGATATTTGCAAACCAGTATCGACATTTTGATCACGTGCCATAAATGACAACAGACGATGATACACGCGTGCAATATGATTTTCTCTGTAATTAAGTTGTATATCCTCGGATGGTTCCTGTTGGCCGTTTATTCTCAGTGAGACGTCCTTCACACCTAACTGATCAAATATCATATGGCTGGAGAGTTGATTGCCAACTCGTGTGTTATCCTGTAACGCTACGAATATATGACGTGGCGCAGCAACACCTTGTTTTGATGCTAGATTCCACGTGAATAACCCGTTCAGATTTGATTGCTTCACATCTGTACTCACGGTTAGCCAACTCAACAACGACTTTCCTCCTTGGTCCATAAATGATAGTAATCGTTCTTCTGCGGTGATTGCTGGAGTCAACACTGGCATCCACAATGATATTTTTGTTAAATTGACTTTACCGGCATCAGCATTGGGATTTGCAGCATCTGCTGGAATCCTCCAAATTGCGTCATTATCATCACTCTTTCGTACAAGCGATACTGTATGCTTCGCCCCGTAGATAACTTTTCTGACGTTTCTACAGAATCCAAAAATATGATGCAGTGGAATCGCACATGAAAATGATTTACGCCCTACTCCCAACATTGAGTTTCGTGTTGCAGCTCCTAGATTGAAATTAACGTCGTTGTTTATAACTACAGCCTCGACATCAGCATCATCATTAGCAGCACTGGCTTTTTTTGGTCGTCTTACAACAAATTGAATTCCTCCAGCGGTATTTTTAACATCCTTTGCAAACATCATAGAAGGTCCTGCTGATCTTGTATAATCATCAGAATATCTCGCTAACCCTATTATTGTTGTAGCCACATCAACATCGCGATCTATCGACTCGATTTCTTTTCCATCAATGAGGTATCTTGCACTCTCAAATAACGCCATAATACCATTATTGACAAAACCGACTTGAGTACCAGCTGGATATGATGCTCCAGCAGCTGTTACAAGTTCTCCTTCTACTTCAATAAACGCTTCACAGGGCAAAAAATATTTACTGGTATCATGGACTTGAAGTTCAATTCGCGATCGACTATTTGCGTCTATTGCATGATAAGCGTAATATTGATAATCGCGTACAGAATCATCCTTGCCAACTGGGGCGTCTATATCAAACGCCGGATCATGTGATTTTTTGAACATTTTATTCTATTTATCAGAGTCTAAATCGTGAAATCATAAACGATTTTCATCGACGTAGTTTTTTAAAGCCGCTTCCTGCTATATCATATTTGCAATATTGCTTTGGTCGGGAGTTAAAGCCATCGACGCTAATTTTTCGTCTACTGCGTTATTTATAATTCTACTAACACTTGCAGGCATTTCCGCTGTAGATGGTAACGGTTTCTTTGAAAATCCTTTGGATTTTTCTCGTAAATCACTTCGTGATTTCACTAATGATGTTATTTTATTCTTCGCAGTTGAAAACGCTTTTCCAGCAAAATCTCCAACAGCACTAATACCCTTATCACGAATAACTTCAATTGCTTTCATTCCTAGTTGTTTAGCCAACGGCATCACTTTTGGAGCCATTCTCGCAAATAACCCTGCAATGGTATTGCCTAAACCATCTCCGTAGTATGCTCTATAAACTGGAAACCGTGAATTAACTACGTAGACGGGGGTTGGTTTATCATGATTGTAGTGTATGATCATTATTTGAAATCAGAAACCATTTTTCAATTGGAAACGCTAGCGTTTTTATTCAGTCTCGGTGATTAATCACTGTGATAATCCTCCACTAACTCGCCAATGAAATCTCGATATGTGCTGATATCCATGATACCACCCTGAAATAATCGTCTACAGATATCAGCTGCTTCATTAATTATTTCCGGTGAGTTATTTCCAGCTCGGAAACCTCCTACAAGAACTTCTAATCGTGATATATCATTGATAACACTACCAGGACATGAAATCCTTGGATTCTCACTGGAATCTTGCAATCCGCTTCCGCTATAACCAGTTGCTTCATCCATTTTTTTCATTTCTTCTAAATTGGCTTTTTGTAAATAATCAAGAATATCATCATCAGGTGGTAGTTGTTTTTTAGGTGAAAAAGATATTTTCTTTGCAGGTTGCTGTCGCCTTCCTCGCAATTTTTGCGGTTTTTGTTGTTGTTTAAACTCTTCGTATTGATTATACACTTCGCCCACCTCATTGATATATCCAATGTATGATGCGTTACCCTTCTTCTTAATTCTACCTGTTTTTTCAGTTTTGATTTTGTAGAATATATCAGCCCAGTGAGTTATATCTCTAACAAAGTTATGATGTTCTGGTTTCAACAAATTTTTCCTGTTTTCATAAGTCGTAACAACAAGCGCAGGAATTTTTGCTAGTTTAGTCTCAATGATTGCTGCTAAACCCGCCTCGTTAAATATCACGCGTAAATCATCTACTATTTCTTTTGATTCTATTTGTTTTGTTTGTTCAGTTTTCGCTGCTATTTTTTCGAGTTCACCGATAACAGATTTTCCCGTCTCGGGAACATCTCCCAGTA
Organism: Unio delphinus; assembly: GCA_029339505.1. Taxonomy (NCBI): domain Eukaryota; kingdom Metazoa; phylum Mollusca; class Bivalvia; order Unionida; family Unionidae; genus Unio; species Unio delphinus. The sequence continues at coordinate 17,651,678 of JAQISU010001235.1, forward strand.
TAGCACGCTCTATCCCCTTCGTTGCTGTGGTTACTGGTTTAAACAATTCTTCGGATCCCATAGCAAAATCAGTCTGAAGACTCTGTCGTTGTTGTAGTTTATTCCGTACAGAGTCACGAATTGGTACAAATCTCCTGATTGCATCCAGTCGTTCACGAGCCAATCGGGTTGTTAATGCTTCATTGACCATTATTTAAAATCAGAAACAATTTTTCAATTGCAAAACAATTTTTCAATCCGACCTAACACCATCGGATGGTCATGGAAGTGTTTTAACATCTCTATCAATGATGGCGAAAGTGTGGAAATCCTTATAAAAATAAAAAATATCACACTTTCCCCACTTTTCCATTTGATCAATCCGAACCAGCCATCAATTTTTTATTCACTGATTTCAACAGTTTTGATCAAAAAATGCTAAAAAAAAATTTAAATCTCTATGAGGGACGGTCACAATCAAATAATGATAAATGGTTGGTCAATCAAAATTGTTCATTTTCTTGAATTAACGCCCGTAGGTTTCTAACTTTAGAATTAACCTCCTTTTTCAATTCGTATTCGTACCCCAATTCTTTTCGTATTCGTTCTACGATGGTATACAACGGAGCGAACACACTTACGTCACTGGAAAATGCGAGAGAGTCCTTAATAGAATTCTGAATTCTTTTGATGAGCGCATACTTCTTTGGTAGCATGTATTTATTGTTGTAAACTCCGTATTCTATGTCCTGAAAATCAGACATGATTCGATCAGGATTTAACCCATCTGATAGTTCAATATCCCAACCTTTCAATTTTAAAATCTCGGATAAAATGCTATTCATGTTTTCAGAATTCATTATTCTATAATAATGATATATTTCTAAATGAAAAATATGACGCATTAGACATAACTAAATTGAACTTTTTGTCCCGTCCTTTTTGAAATAGCCATCTTGGTTATTCCCTCTGCAACATATCGTACTGAGGATATACAAATATCGAAGTGCCTACCGGCTTCATTCATTGATTGAAATATTTTTTCTTCGTTAGTTATCGTATTCAAAGATTTCACAGATCTCGCTTTTTTCGAGTATTTCCCAGTCCCCCCCCCCCCTCGTTCGGAATTTTCACTTTGTGTGATAGCCTGCAGATTTGATAAAGAATTGTTTTTCGGATTAGAATCGATATGATCAATAACAAAATCATCCTCGATCAATCCATGGAAACACTCGTACACGAAACGATGATTGAGATATTTCTTCCTTCCAGCACCAAACATCAAATACCCCATACCATTATCCCACCCAACTGGTTTCTTCAGTCTGCGGTTTCTTACAACACCATCACTGGATGCTTCATAATTTGTGATCACAGGGTGTTGTCTGAATTCTTGGTTCATTCGTATACATAATACTATTGTTTGTCTAATTCATCGTTTGGTTTAATGATAAATCTTTCGATGTAGTCTTGAGGAGTTCTTATGATTTTATCCTTGATACTGACTTTGTCAGCGTCAAGAATACTGACTTTGTCAGCGTCAAGAATACTGACTTTGTCAGCGTCAGGGTTAAAATTTCTGATTGATTGTCCATTTTTTATTCTTTTATCATAATATCGCTTCAACTCCCTGTATCGCTTACCACCGCAATTCAAACACAACTGAGATTTTCCCCTAACCCCAACTCCACATCGTATGCACGGTAACGGACCAAGGCTTCCACGACGAAAGCTTTGCATATGATACCCACAGAACTCATTTCTGCATGATTTGTTACACGGGGTTATTGATCCAATCATAAGCCACTTGCAGTGATTCATATATAAAAATCTTTCATTTAAATGCTTGTTTTAATTATAGCATGAAGGAATTAGGGAGAACGCCTTCGAAAAATGCTGATAAGGAGTTTAAGAGATTATTAAAAATCAATCCTAGATTTAATCTCGATAAACCAAAAAAACGTAACAAACGTCCAATAGACGGAAACATGAAAGAGTTTAAGAGATTATTAAAAATCAATCCTAGATTTAATCTCGATAAACCAAAAAAACGTAACAAACGTCCAATAGACGGAAACATGAAAGAGTTTAAGAGATTATTAAAAATCAATCCTAGATTTAATCTCGATAAACCCAAAAAACGTAACAAACGTCCAAGAGACGGAAACATGAAAGAGTTTAAGAGATTATTGAAAATCAATCCTAAATTTAATCTCGATAAACCAAAAAGACGTAACAAAATCAATCCTAGATTTAATCTCGATAAACCCAAAAAACGTCCAATAGACGGAAACATGAAAGAGTTTAAGAGATTATTGAAAATCAATCCTAGATTTAATCTCGATAAACCAAAAAAAACGTCCAAGAGATATTACCCCTGGAAAGATGCCCAATTCAATCTCGATATAGTTTCTAATACACCAAAGAATACAATTCTTGATAAAGCCATGATTAGTAAAATCAGAGACTGTTTTAATGAATTCAAGCGTGATGGAGCATCCTATTGTTGGTCAACATTTCGAATTGATGGTGTTGTTGATGCTACCATGACTGATGAAAAAGCAGCAGTGATAATTTCACGTGTTGGGGAAAAACGGCATTTTTTCCGAATCAAATTCATTATCGAAGTCGATGGCAAATGGATTATTAAGGATAAATTTGAACCAATCCTCAAGAATAAAAAAGCTGTCATTGTGAGTAGAGATTCCAAACCAGGGATTCTAACCGGCATTGATAAACCATACTACGAAAGATCTTATCCCGTAACAGCAATGGTTTATGGGATATATCCGTTAAATGATAAACCCGATATCGCAAAACTAGCTCCTATGAAATATTCGTCAGGGCTTAATTGTGTAGCAGAACGAATAATAGAACACTTCACAAATGCATCCCGAGGAAATAAACTAACTGATCTGCGACGTAGGAAAATAACCGAGTGGGAACTGACAGTGAAACAGCATGGTGCAAAGATTTCTGATATAGCTAAATTAGAAACATCATTACGATTCCCAATAACCGTTATGACGATAACCGGAGAGGTTTTATACGAACCGAAATATAACAAAAATGGAGCACCAATACAGATTATTGATCATAACAAACACGCGTGGACACCTGCGGTAACAATATTTCCACGAGAACGAACCGTGAAATATATCCCTAAGGAGTTCGTCGGGGATGTTTTCTATGAAGAGAAATTATTTGATGCTATTCATGCGTTGTGTAAGGATGATCCTGTGTCAGTGTGGTTACATAGAAGTGATGAAGAATTCGATCAATTTGTAAAACCAAAAGGTGAATTATATCGCATTGAAGAATTAGATAACAGAATGAGAAAAATCGCTAGTGATTTTTCACCGGAGAATTCCCATGAAAAACTACTCACGGATAGTTTTACTATTCCATCAGTGGTAGCTCACTTCGCAAGAGAAAAAAACTCATGGCGTCCAACACGAAATGATTTTCTCGAGGATGTTAAATTGAGTTGCGTCGAATTTGGTCATGGAGGACTGTGGAATACGAAATACTCATGTGATGGTATGATTTCAATTGATATAGCCGCGTGTTATCCCGGAAGTTTTCTCGGGTATGGGGAATGCGCTGAGTACTTCAAACGATTTGGACACCCCACGCATGAAATGACTCGTGTTGCGATTAATGGACCATTGCCTGATTTTGATTTAACCGGATTTGCTCGTGTGATATCATTTGAATTAGCTACAGGGTTACATCCGTGTAGCTATGTTTGGCTCGGTAGACACCTATCTGAAAAGGCCTGGATGCCAATAGTGCTATTGAGATATATGATTGATTGTGGTATGCTAATATCGTTGATTGTTTCCGAGGCTATTATATGCTATCGAGCTCAGAAAGAAGTTTGGCTACCACAACCCGATCTAGATAGAATAATCAACGAACTACGAAAACAGTTTCCAGATTTCAGTGAAGAAGAAATCATAAATTGGTCTAAGAAGTTATTTGAAATTAAAAAAGAACAAGCAAAAGATCTCGGAAGAAGAATAATCGGTAAATTTACCCAGGGTGGACGATACGATAACGCAAAATATTCTTCGCGGTTGATCATAGATGTCGCTGAATACGATTTTATTGTAGCGGATTTAATGAAACAGGGAAAACTTGTATCCCGTAAGGATGCTTTTCTATCCAATGGTGAGAAATTAGGTACGGTTGTTACCTACTGTGATGGATATAATTCCCAGTACACACACTTAAGAAGTTCAATGTTAGCCTATGCTTCTATTAATCTATTTTCGATGATAAATAGATTTCCTAATACCGCGGTTAGAGTGGCCACTGATTCGATGTATATACAAAATAAGTACAAATCAACTGTAGCGGCATTCACAGATCCCGAAGAAAATTGGGGGCGTTGGCGATTTAAAAAGGAGATGCTACATGAGTATTGTGAATCCGCAGACGTTGCCATGGATGATAAATATATTTGTTGTAACCGTATTGAAATTCAATCAGAACTTTCTAATGCACCACCGGTATCTGATCCAGTATGTAGATACAAGACAGTTTATTTAAACGGTTGTGGTGGGTCAGGAAAGACAACTCGTGCAATTGAATTATTTCGTCGTGGAAACGCTAGCGTTTCTAACATGATTGTGCTAACACCGACTCACAGACTCGCCAGAGAGATGATACAACGAGGGGTAAATGCTTGCACTTATCACAGCTTCTTTCGATGGAAGGGTGACAAATGGACTCCTGATCGAATGGGTGATAAATTCATTCCTGAAATCATAATCTGGGATGAAATATGCACAGTGTCATTAGATGTATTAAAAACATTTCTTGAGTGGTTGTTAACCAAAAACACAAAAGTCGTCATGTGCGGGGATCACGGCCAACCACCACCATTTGTCGGTGCATCTCCACATGAATGGCTAAAGGGTTTTGTAGACTACTATGAAGAAATCACCACTGATTATAGATCACTTGATGAACGATTACGCGAGTTCAAAGCGCTAATTAGATTACAACCGGATAGAATCCAATGCGAAATAGCGCGTGAAGTGATTTCAGAAACCCCAATGAATGATTTCTGGGAAACATGGAGACCAAACGATTTGATCATTGCAAGTAGAAAAATAGGCAGGGACACACTTCAAATGAAGTTATTTGAATTGCATAAAGAAAAATTTGCAACGCTTCCAGTACCCCTTTGTTATAGGCCATCGGATACACGAAAACAGAATATTGAAGTTGATATTCCAGGACAGAGTGAAAAACAAATTCTGGTATTAAATGATATTGTGCTGGTTGATATCAATGTCGTTGAAGATGCATTGCGTGCTAATAAATCCCCGTGGACGCTAGGATACGCAGCAACAATACACTCTTCACAGGGATTGACTATATCGGATACAATTGTTTGGATGGTGGATAATCACATCGAATGGTCGAATTTAGTCTATCTCGCAGTATCCAGAGTACGAAACATAAATCAACTTCGAAGAGTTGTTTTCGATGATAATGACACAACAATGGATGATATTGATGTTAGCATCATTAATAAAAAAACTCTCCGGTTACAAACAACAGGACAAAAAAAAACAACGAGAATTTGATATTGATGCTGAATTAATAATCACTTTGAAGAAACAACAGAATAATCACTGCGCGAGTTGCAATTGTATAATGCGTTGGCAGTATTCGGATAAGGATCCTCGCCAATTCACCGTAGACAGAAAAAATAACAATCTCGGTCATGTCAGAAATAATGTGATGTTGACTTGTCTTGAGTGCAATAGACGCAACGGTGCTAGTTAAGACCATGCGGTGGCAATTGAGTATCCTCGGGAATCACTTGTAGTTGTTGTCGAGTAAAACCCCGCTGAGGGGCAGTTGAATCCAGTTTATAGACTGGAGGTCTACCAGTTGATCGTGTTATACTAGATATCTTATGCGTAGTGACGCTCCAAATAGGATCAGTAGCCCTTTTTCTACCCCCTTCAAGCTCTCCTGGTTCGTATAAGTACCTCACAATGACATTACTACCAAGAATTGGTTGGGAAACGCTAGCGTTTCTAGGGAAATCTTTTTGTGGTTGTACGGGTATTGACTTCTTTTTAATCGCGTTGATAGGTTTCATGTTGATTGTTCTAGTAATCTCGTTATTCAGTGCAGTAATCACAGATGGTAATCTTTTAACCCATTCACTGGATCGCTTTTCTTGAATGAATTCTTTTGCGTATTGATATCCAAATAACCGCTCAGCAATCGTCCGATTAAATCGTTCTACAATGGCCTGATCGCGATGTAGCGCAGTATGCCCTCGTCTTATGGTGACATTATGATGTTTCATTGTAGATAACACTGCACCCTGAAATTCCTTGCCAGGATCAACCTGCAATAGATTTGGCCAACGCAGAGGACCTCGTCGATAAATCCTTTCAAATGCAGAAGGTACTTCAGTGGCTGATTTTGTTTTCAGCGGTTCTGCTTCTTTGTATCGACTCGCAACATCAACTACGGTTAACGCATATTTGTAACCACGATCATGTGGCAGAAATAATATATCAGCCTGATGAACTTCATTAGGAGCGGTCACATCAAAATGCGAGAATTGAATTTGTTTAGGCGGTGGTAGATAAATTTGCCATAGTGCCTGTTTGGATAACCAATTAGCCGCAGTGGTTTTTTTCACTTTTGCAGCACTAGCGAGTTTATTGATTGCAGCGTTACCCCTCCAGTATCCCCTCGGAGAATAATAAATTGATTCCATATTATTAATTACCAGCACCTAACATCAATTTACTTTTCATAGCTGATTTTATCAAAAATGAAGACAATTTTTCTTTGAAGGATTTATCAGGAATAGCATTTAACGCATGAATTAATTTCACATCTGCTAGATGCCTGTGTTGCAGATTGCTGCTTTTATAAGCAACATCATGAAGGTGACAGGCCTTATCAATGGCGTTTATTGGTTCTTCACCGGGGTTGGGTTGATTTTGATTATTGAGTCTGATATCAAGTCTGGTTCCCGGTCCACAGTAGCTATATCCTGGAAGGTGCTTTTCTCCGGGGTACTTTGCCCATGGGGTTCCAGGGAGCTTTGCCAATTTGGCTGCGATATCACCTCCTCGTTTTTTTTAAAATCAGATTTCATAGACACAAATCTAAATTTCTTTGTACCACATTGCACGCATTTACCAGAAAGCGCTGATCGGTTATTTTTAGTTGTAACCGTCGTCACATCATCTGTGCCAGTACGCGTTTTACACTTCACACAATATAGATCCATAATTTATGTATAGAAATATGGATATAATTGATTTTTCAGCGACTAAAACAAGAGAACCAATTAAGCATCATGCAGCGCTACCAAACTCTATCCGGATGATTATAATCGGGCCATCTGGATCCGGTAAAACGCAATTGTTGCTCAATTTAATAATGAGATGGATGAAGTGGGATAAGTTGTATTTAATTGCCCCTAGCGTAGATGATCAACGATGTTATGAAGTGCTAAAAGATTTTAACGAGAATGCATCAGAAATTAAGGGTGAGAACGCCATTGATTTTATAACCGATATCGATGAAGCACCGAGCATTGATGATATTGATGGAGATATTAACAATTTAGTCGTATACGACGATATAATGTTGGATAAACAAAAAAGTCCTGCTAGAATATTTTCCCGTGGGCGTCACAAAAACACTGACGTGATATATGTCACTCAACGCTACACTCAGGTTCCAAAAGTCATCAGAGATAACTGCAATTTATTGTCTGTATTCAACAGAGTTGATACTCATACTCTTAGAAATATTTGGCAGACATGGTGTTCTGATATGGACTTCAATCAATTTCGAGATTTCTTTAGTCATGCTCAGTCAAAACCACACGGATTCGCAACAATAAATCTACATGATCCTCGGACACGATATCGTATCGGACTTGATCAAATATTCGGTTAAAATCGTAAAAGAATTATTAACCCAGAACTGAAAACTTTAGCAGCAGAGAGGGTGGATGACAACAAGTTGCGACCAAAATTAATTAAAAAATCGTTTTCATTTTTTTAGTTAAAATGATTTCGTAGGGAGATTTCAATCAATTTTTTGTCTGAAAACGTTGTAGGGTTCGCCTTTTTTTGGTTAAAATAAGATTATAAGACGGCTCGGTTTAGGATTTCAATCAAATTTTGTCTGAAAACGTTGTAGGATTCACCCTCTCTGCTGCTACACTTAAGCATATCATAAAATGAAAGTATTAGATATGAATAAAATATCAGAATAATTTTTTTTCTTGCAGGAAATTTCTTAACTGAAATATGTTACTATTAATATTTACAGATACATGTTGAGAACTTGAAGCATATTATAAAGAGGACCAGTGGCTTGCAAAAAATCTTTGATTTGTTGGAACAAATTGACAGGTTGTATCTGTTTTTTTGTATGTGTTTTCATGTCACAGTTTTGGAATCCTGATAATTTTCATTCACTAAACATGTACCATATATACTTGCTTAGAAGTACGAGTCCAACTGCAGACTTCACAAGCCCAGATCTGCCTTTGCATTTTGCATTTGCAGATCTGGGTTTGTGCAGTTTGTTAGGAGAAATGAATATAACAAACATCATAGACCCTGATATGCAGGCATATTCTGCTGTTTGCAATTTGCAAGAGTTGGAGAGATTTTCATGAAACATTGCCCAAGTATATCTTGTGACTATTGGGTGTGTTTTGTACTATAGCCATGTACTCTGCCAAAAGGTTTAGGTCACAACAAGTGAAAATGTAATTCTGTTATGTTTTGTCCAAAGTATAACTTTATAACTAAAGACATTTTAATAAAAGTTTTGCCATTTATGTACTATCGTGTTTAATTGGTGTCATATACAGTACAACTCGTACCATCTTGAGAAACCCCAACCAGGGCAGTGGGAGTGGAGCAAGACTTCTCCACCTGCTCTCCTCCAATCCTGTTGGAGTTGCTTGTTTTATTAAAGAATCAACACACAGTGGAAATGTTCTCATAAAAATGGGGTTGGGGGATTTAGATTTGTAACATAGCTTTTAAAAAAATTTCAGTCATATCACTGTCTGCAGTGTGACAGTTTATAGTGATGTCTAGCACTGGGGCATCATGCCCCACTCAGTCACATTATCCTGACATGGGGCCAACCAGTCCTAACACTAACCTCTTAATACTGAGCATCAAGCAAAGCAGTTGCTAGTATCATTTATATGGAGTCTTTATAGAAAAAAAATTGGCGTTGTTAACTGTTTATTAGCACAGCAAGCATGCTTTAAGAAGGTTCATAGATGGAGAGAGAGAGAAAGAATAACCATTTTCTATCTACATCATTATCAATTTCAGGAGCCATTTGTTAACTTATGATAGATAACATGATAATTTAGCTGATTATAAATACTTTCTAGTTCTAATGAAGTTAAATTAATAGATATAATGACAAAACAAAATTTAGATAATAATGACAGTACCTTGCAAAGTGTATTAATACATTTTACACAATGAATCTCAATGCTATGTTATCGCATTTCATTATTTCTGGGGCTCAGAAGGCTGAGTGGTCAAAACGCTCACCGTTTCAAATCACAGCCATCTCACCGCCGTGTGGGTTCTAATGTTTGGTTTGGGTATTGGGGTACACGATAAAGCTTGCCAGTAGTTTTTCATCAATTGGTGGTTCTTCCTGGGCTTTTCCTATGTTCTTTCTCCACCAGTTATACAGGCCACCATCTATAGCCTACTTTGTGCTGAAAAATGGTGTTGAGCCCTTCAACAGCAACAACATTTCCTTATTTCTGTTGCAGTTTGCACAATATGTTTTTGCTAATTATAATATGAAAGTCAGTGCTATTGCACTCATTGCAATGAAAGATAAAACCTGACTAAATTGAAAGAAAATAAAATGAATTCCAAGAGTTTTCAGGTCTGTTGTTTTTATTAACATAATATGTGATTTCTTCTGACATCTAATCAAAGAATAGCAGTGTAACTAAAACTTGGGAAAGCATGGTTCTAGCAGTGGCTGCAAGAGTATTAAAAAACAACCAACATTATTTCTGAAAGCTAACTGACCATGTATTATTCCAGCAATATAAACATGTTGACAATGTTGAGTTCATTATCATACTGCATTTCTATATGTTGTGTGCAAAAGAAGATGTATTGTTTGTATAAGTGTGTGTGTGTGTGTGTGTGTGTGTGTGAGAGAGAGAGAGAGAGAGAGAGAGAGAGAGAGAGAGAGCATTATTAAGCTTTCACATCTTTTCTTTATTACAAATTGTCACAAAATGTCATCCTAGTTTTTAGGTTCACATATATTTTTTTGACGATGGATGTTAACAAATAACCTAGTACAACAGACACCATCAGCTTGGTTTGTTTCCTTTGCCACTGACACGTTAATTTCATGCTTGAACTGATTACCTAAAAGCACAAGAGCGACTCTTAAACTGGTTTTTATTTACTTTGACATTATGTTGACATTAAACAACGTGCTTGGGTTTTTGTTTTCTTTGACATTATGTTGACATTAAACAATGTGCTTGGGTTTTTATTTACTTTGACATTATGTTAACATTAAACAATGTGCATGGGTTTTTATTTACTTTGACATTATGTTGACATTAAACAATGTGCTTAGGTTTTTATTTACTTTGACATTATGCTGACAATCAACAATGTGCTTGGGTTTTTATTTACTTTGACATTATGCTGACAATCAACAATGTGCTTGGGTTTTTGACATTATGTTGACATTAAACAATGTGCTTGGGTTTTTGTTTCTCCTTTGAATACGTTCCCCAATCACATTACTTTAGGGATATTAGCCTGCTACCTCGCGAATCCAGCCCTACCAAAAGGCGAAAATTCGTCTTTCCTGTCTATGTCATATAGACAAAGGGCAATAACTCTTGCCCATTACCTCCCCTTGCCGCCCGTTAGGTGTCGCTTCTTTAGTTTTTTAGCTTCGCTGTACGCGAAAACACGTACAATTAGACCTCCAATGAATCCAAGCCATCTTAGTGTAAATTCTGACCATCCGAAGTTAAATTTGGAATTACTGTGTTGGATAATCATTCCTCTACAGGTCGTATACATTATTTTACAATATTTTCCAATTTGAGTGACTTTGTCACCTTTTCTAGACTTCGGACCAGGTTGCAACGCGGTCAAAGCACGCTTATGGCGGTACTAGCATGTAATACATGTAGCACTCAATAATTTCGCTTATTCCGTATGTAACGTTTACGATATTAGCGACTAATAACGTGCTGCATTGATAATGTGTGCTTTATTTATCTTCTTTGACGTTTCAGTAGACTTCAAAAAAGTCTTTGAACGACCAATTTGCGACTTTAATGGCGAACTTCGTCTTGTAGTCACGAGTTCACGCAACACTTAATCATTTCGCTTCCTCCGTTAGTTACGGTTATGGAATAGCGACTTAATAGCGTACTGAATTTTTAATTTGTGCTTTGTTTATCTTTTTCTCCGTTTCAGTAGACTTCGTCTCTGAACGACCAGTTGCGACTATTAATGGCGGAATTTCGTGTTGTAGTCACAAGTTCACGCGACACTAAATCATTTCGCTTCCTCCGTTAGTTACGGTTATGGTAATAGCGACTTAATAGCGTGCTGAATTGCTAATTGTGCTTTGTTTATCATCTTTTTCGTTTCAGTAGACTTCGTCTTGAACGAACCATTGCAACACGCTCACGGCGATAACTAGTGTTGTCATGAAGAGTTAACATGGCACGGAATAATTTGACTACTCCGTTAATAACGGTTATAGTATTATCGAATTAATAATATGCTGAATTTTTAATTTGTGCTTTGGCGGAATTCATGTTGTAGTCATGAGTTCACGTGACACTAAATCATTTCACTTCCTCCATTAGTTACGGTTATGGTAATAGCGACTTAATAGCGTGCTGAATTGCTCATTGTGCTTTGTTTATCATCTTTTTCGTTTCAGTAGACTTCGTCTTGAACGAACCATTGCAACACGCTCACGGCGATAACTAGTGTTGTCATTAAGAGTTAACATGGCACGGAATAATTTGACTACTCCGTTAATAACGGTTATAGTATTATCGAATTAATAATATGCTGAATATTTTAATTTGTGCTTTGTTCTCTTCTTTTGTCGTTTCAGTAAGCAAAGTCGACAACGAAGGCATGAATGGCAAAATGGGTGTTGGCAATGTGGAAATGGAGGAAATAATGTTGCCATGGTTTAGGCTGCCCAGTGGGTGTAAATTTCACCGCAGATCCGTGCATGGCTTTCGGGTCTGTAAGTCCGGACGCATGGAGTCTATGCTGGATCAATTGGATCCATTTTAATATGCACTTTCGCCGGCCTTCCAGCTGTCAGTCCAGCCGACACCGTCAGTTCAGCCGGCACTTCAGCAGGCAAACCGGCATTAACCGTCCATCCGGCACCGTCCGTTCAGCCCAAATGGCACCGGACGGCCAGCCGACCTTCCAGCTTGCATCAACAGGCACCGGCCGTTCAGCCCAAATGGCACCGGTCGTCCAGCCGACCTTCCAGCCGGCATCAACCGGCACCGGCCGTCCATCCGGCAACGACCGTTCAGCCCAATTGGCACCGGTCGTCCAGCCGACCTTCCAGCCGGTATCAACCGGCACCGGCCGTCCATCCGGCAACGACCGTTCAGCCCAAATGGCACCGGTCGTCCAGCCAATCTTCCAGCCGGCATCAACCTGCACCGGCCGTCCATCCGGCAGCAACCGTTCAGCCCAAATGGCACCGGTCGTCCAGCCGACCTTCCAGCCGGCATCAACCGGCACCGGCCGACCATCCGGCAATGACCGTTAAGCCCAAATGGCACCGGTCTTCCAGCCGGCATCAACCTGCACCGGCTGTACATCGGATTTACGGAGATTATAGTGATGTACCCGTCAGTCAATCTACACTACTGGTTACATATCACTACCATGAGAGAAATGTTATAGATGAATCTCCCTCCAATCAGACCATTCGAGAGGCAGGTGCCGGTCATAGCCGGACCTTCGCCGACATTCCGGCCGACCATATACCAGACAAATTAGTCGGTATTGCCGGTGTACACCTCCCGTCATGTCAAATACGTGACGGTGTGATTTTAAAACAAGGGAGAATTAGTGACATTATCAGAGGTGACGGAATTGAGTTATCTATGCCACTTGGTATGCGCTACCGAGATATGACAGCTTTACCAGAACAGGTCTTTCAGGCCGACCATCCGCCAGTTCAATCAGCCGGCAGTGCCGGCCGTCCATATGTTCACGGCTTCTCCACAAGGGAGATTTAGTGAAAGTGTCAATTATGACAGAATTGCGTCATCTAAGTCACCTTGTATGCTGTACAGATATGCAAGCTGTACCAGAACCAACATTCCCTCTGAGCGAATGGTAGATGGGCGCGCAGTGCTGGACGCACTACATAAGCATTATGTAATTGTTATTACCTTACAGTCGGCACCATCCGGCACCGGGCGTCCATCCGGCAATGACCGTTCAGCCCATATGGCACCGGTCATCCAGCAGACCTTCCAGCCGGCACTAACCGGCACCGGGCGATCCGGCAATGACCGTTCAGCCCATATGGCACCGGTCGTCCAGCCAAGCTTTCAGCCGACACTTGCCGGCACTGACCGTTCATCCGGCTCCGGCCGTCCAGCCCAACAGGCACCGGTCGTCCAACCGTATGGAGATTTTAGTCTTATACCAGTCCATCCGACTATACCGCTGTACCAGCACGGGGACTTTTATCATACCGCAATCCGCACAAATCGGATTGACGAAGATTTTAATGATGTTTCCGTCTGTCAATCCGTACTACCGGTTACATATCACTACCATGACACAGATAGTTGGCGAGGAATCTCTCGATCCAACCCGACCATTCGAGCGGTCGGTGCCGGTCATAGCCGGCCCGTCGCAGTCATTCAGGCCAAACATATGCCAATCAATTCATTCGGCATTGCCGGCCGTCCATAGGCTAACAGCTCATCCACAAGGGAGAGTGAATGCCTTTATCAGAGATGATGGAATCGAGTCATCTATGCCACCTGGTATGCATTACCCCGATATGGATGCTTTACCAGAGCAAGATTATGCACATAGTGAGTGCGATGAGTCGCAGGCAAATCAGCGGTATGCAGATCCAACTATGGAACGGACTGAGTTCAGCTTCAAAGCCGCAGTGGAGGAAATTTATAGGGTGTTGGCCCCTTCAGAATGCCCTCCACCTCCTGCTGCCATTACCGACTATAAGGTTAGAGCGTCGGTCGATCTGGATGAGGGGGAAGAGACTCTATCCTTCCGCCTCCTTCCCCAGTCGACAAAATTAAGGAAATTAATGACCATCTGTCGACACGTATAGGGGATCCAGGAATTGCTAAGGTTTTTCTTTTCTGAAAGCCAAGTACCAGCGTCGTTTTCAGGTCGATGGTACAAAACTCACTCCGGTGCGTTCAGTACTGAGGTCCCGGCTCTGGATAAAAATATGGCAGCAGTCCATATGTCTGCTCCATTGTCTTATAAAGTGGACTAAACGGTGTTCAGTGCCAAGTCCAATCTGGTTCGAAATGTAGTCGCTACGTCTTCACTGTTAGATCTAGCCTCCCTAGCCATTTTCAGGATCGCTGATAAATCTGGCAATGAACATGCTTGGGATTCGACGGCCCGGTTAGCTAGGGTTCTTAACAGGGCAGCTCACCATTCCATGGCCAATGCGCTGACTGCTTCTGCCAACCTAGACCTGATACGTCGTGACGCATGTCTGAAGGGCACGTCGCTTAAACCCCATCATATGCTGGCTAGATATGACCGACGCACATTTCACGTCCCTATCCCACGAGTTGCGGACATTCTCCGTTGTGCTTGTCGGGACTAGGCTTATCAGTTCCATGTCATACCTTTTGGCCTAAATTTAAGCCCTTGGGCTAGTACCAAGGTTATGGATTACGTCGTCACCCTGTTCCGCTCGACTTCATCTATTGCGTCGGCAGTATATTTGGACGACATCCTCCAGTAACATCTGTCAAGTTCTACTCTGCTCAAAGGCAGAAACGATCTTATATCACTTTACGTCATATAGGCTTTCTCGTGAACTGGATAAAGTCTGATCTCTGTCCAATCCGGATTTTGGTCCATCTGGGTGTGGAGTTTCTCCCGATCTGAATCTGGTAAGGCTTCTTCGAGTTTGCGATCATCCAGATAATTGCACTCGTAGAGTCCGTTTCCGACAGGATGCGCATTTTAGCGAGAGAGTTGCAGATCCTCGGATTATTCAATGCGGCAGCAGACTTGATCCCTCTCAGCCGTCCTTTTAGGCGCCCTTTACAAAGGACTTTGCTAGCGTAATTGCGCCATTTTCAAGTCCCGTCGATCCCAGAAAACAGTCATGCTCACGCCAGAGATACGATCATTCTTGAGTCAATGGCACAACCCCTGTAGGCTGTCCACAGGGATTACTCTGGAGATACCCCAAGGGGATAACGGTATGTTCCGCCACTAATACCTACGGTTGGGGTGCCCACCTGTTGCCGGACTTAGATACTGTCAGCGGCACGTGGGTGCCAGGGGCGAGCCCTTTCCACATCAACCTTTCAGAAATAACGGCTGTCATCAATGCCTTTCATTTCGGGCAGGATCAACTCTTATTACAAACTGCCCTCATTATGTCAGACAACATTGTGGTGGTGCCTTGCCTCAAAACAAGGGGACACCAATCACCAGACCTGTGCAATCTGAACTGGCAGTTTCTACATTGGTTCGACAATCTCCACCTCAATGTACAATTCAGTCACACAGAATGGTCACTCCATCAATCGGACTTTCTTCCAATCGACACACTTTGGAGACGTCCGATGATTGATCTTTTGCAACAAGGTGGAATAGCAAATTCTCCACCTTTCATCTCACAGGTTCCAGACCCAGAAGCTTGGGTCGTGGATGCTCGATCAATCACCTGGGAAGGGTTGTGGTCATTCTCCTACACTCCCACGGTCTTGGTACTGGAATTAATCCAGAAGTTAAGGGGTCAGAATTGTCAGATGGTTCTGATTACCCTTCTCAGATGGAACAACTACTGGGTCTCCGATCTACTCAATCTAGGCGATAGATCTACCCAGGAAGATTACAGTCAGCACAAGTATTCACAAGCAACCGCGGCCAGGGGTGTTCCACCCCTGTCCAGACCGTCTTTTTGTTCAAGCTTGGCTCTTGTCTAGACAGCCTTGCAAGACAAACAATTTAAATCTTTGATTGCGGAGAGAATCTCGAGAGCAAGAAGGCCCTCTACTCTGAAGGTTTACGAGGGCAAGTGGCATGTTTTCAGAGACTGGTACCATATCATTCACATTGTTCCTCTGAGTGTCACAATCCCTCAACTGGCCAACTTTTCTCTGGCTTTTCAAGGAGAAACATCTGGCTCCAGTTATTCTCAAATGTTACCGCTCCATGATATCAGACACATTCCGCCATTCTGGTACATGTGCTATCAGCCATGACAAAGATTTGTCAGATCTTTTAGACATTTAAAAAAAAAAAAAAAAAAAAAAATTCAATTGACTTATATCCCTCACCCTGTTTCCAAATGGAATCTGTCCTGGGTTTTAACATGACTCAATTCAGACAGTATTGAGTCTTTAACCCACGATTAGTTAAAGCTACTATCATACAAATTGGGTTTCTTGATAGCCTTAGCTTCAGCATGCAGGGTGAGCGAGTTACATGTCCTTTCTAGTGACCCGAACTCTCTTCCATTCCGATCAGAGGGTTTGATGGTCCTCTTGACGCAGCCAGGCTTCGTAGTCCAAAATAGATTACCATACATTGGCGATCAACGAGTTGTCATTAGCTCGCTTTCTTTATAGATAAGTCAGGATCAACAGCCATGTAAGATCCTGTTTGGGCACTCTAGCACCATTTCAATGCATAGAGGTGAGTCAGGTCACATACAAGCACCTCTTTTTTTTCTGGTGATAGCTGGGATATGAGACATCACCATTCAAGCCCTTGCTTCATGGCTGTAGTGGGTTATACGCTCGGCGTACTCTGAGAATTCGCAAATCAGTCACCTTATAGAAGCTGTTGGCTGACATGCAGAGTCAACCTTCTACAGTTTTATCTTCAAGTTTGTACTCGCAGAGGCAAACATTGATTCTAGTAGGTCCGGTGTTGGGCAGCCCAGACGCCCACCAGACTCATGTACAACAATCAGCACAGCCTATTAGCTTCGCTGGATTCGCCAGATAAATTTTCGTAGGTAAGAAGATTTCAATATCTATCTTCTTAACCGTATAAAAGGGTCACATATCACGTGACCCTGGGCTGTGTTGCTGATTGAAAATTAGGAGACCGGGTTATCATTCACATGGGGAATCCAACCATCATTCCCTAGAGGATACCCGGGGTGGAGGTCGGATGCTCTGCATTCCCTCCTCCTATTACTTATTCTCCTAAAGTAATGTGATTGGGGAACGTATTCAAAGGAGAAAGCAAATTTTGTAGTAAATTATGTTTCTCCGAGAATACTTACCCAATCACATTACTAAGAAACCCTCCCAACCACCCCGCCATGCGAGCATCCTCGTGTTTTATATATCGCTCAGCTTAAAAACTAAAGAAGCGACACCTAACGGGCGGCAAGGGGAGGTAATGGGCAAGAGTTATTGCCCTTTGTCTATATGACGTAGACAGGAAAGACGAATTTTCGTCTTTTGGTAGGGCTGGATTCGCGAGGTAGCAGGCTAATATCCCTAAAGTAATGTGATTGGGTAAGTATTCTCGGAGAAACATAATTTACTACAAAATTTGCTTTTCTTTGACATTATGTTGACATTAAACAATGTGCTTGGGTTTTTGTTTTCTTTGACATTATGTTGACAATCAACAATGTGCTTGGGGTTTTGTTTTCTTTGACATTATGTTGACATTAAACAATGTGCTTAGGTTTTTGTTTTCTTTGACATTATGTTGACATTAAACAATGTGCTTGGGTTTTTGTTTTCTTTGACATTATGTTGACAATCAACAATGTGCTTGGGTTTTTGTTTTCTTTGACATTATGTTGACAATCAACAATGTGATTGGGGTTTTATTTACTTTGACATTATGTTGACATTAAACAATGTGCTTGGGTTTTTGTTTTCTTTGACATTATGTTGACATTAATCAATGTGCTTGGGTTTTTGTTTTCTTTGACATTATGTTGACATTAAACAATGTGCTTGGGTTTTTTGCACACAGGTTGCACAATTGTGATTCCTTAATTCAGCAAGCAACGCTAACAAGAATACAAGCTCAAATGGGGAGACAATGTGTAAAAGAAATAATACTCTGGTTATGAAGATGTACAATAATCATAATACAAATGTGTTAAATTCACAGTTTAATCTTTTGCATCAAAATTATACCACTGTCTCCTTTCTCTAAGCCAGTACCATTCAGCATCATTTATAATTAGATCCGGGATTCCAGGAAATTAGTCAATACACATATGTATTCTTTCCTAGGGTGGTATTGAAATTGCAGCCATATTTGCAGTACATGCCTTGAAGTTGCCATTCTTGGATCTCATCATGTGTTAATACTCATAAAATGAAGCATGTAACTGATTTTAATTCTGGCATAAAAATGATAGTGGGAACAATATCAGTGTGTTCCAAATAATGTTGGCATCTGGTGCAAATGAACAAGCCAGAAGTTCATAGTTGGACTAGATACAAGGAGGGGGAGCTGTTATTACTGTATCACTGTGTAAGATTGACTTTTCATGAGATACTGACTTTGTTGTTAATTAATAACAATTCACAGTGATACTTCCATGGTGATATATTTAATGACACTTTTCAGTGATAATTACATGATATATGTAATGACTATTCTCAGTGATAATTACATGATGATATATGTAATGACGATTCTCATTGATAATTACATGATGATATATGTAATGACAATTCTCAGTGATAATTATAACATGTTGATATATTTAACAATAATTCTCAGTGATAATTACATGATATATGTAATGACAATTCTCAGTGATAATTACATGATGATATATTTAATGACAATTCTCAGTGATAATTACATGATGATATAGGGGCCCCGAATGGTCTAAAGCGCTTTCTGTTACGAATCACTGCCTTCTCACCTCTGTCTATGTTGGTTCGAGTCTAAGATTCGACTAATGTAATTATGTGAGAAAGCTTGCCAGTAGCTTCTTGTGGGTCGGTGGTTCTTTCCGTGGATTTTCTTGGGTTCTTCCTCCAGCAATAAATCTGACCACCATGTATAGCCTATCGTGTGCTGAAAAATGGCGTTAAACCCTGCAACAACAACATGATGATATATTTAATGACAATTCTCCGTCATAATTACATGTTGATATATTTAATGACAATTCTCTGATAATTACATGATGATATATTTAATGATAATTTTCAGTGATAATTACATGATGATATATTTAATGAGAATTTTCAGTGATAATAACATGATATATATATATAATGACAATTTTCAGTGATAATTACATGATATATTTAATGACATTTTTGAGTGATAATAACGATATATATAATGAAAATTTTCATGGATAATTACATGATATATTTAATGACAATTTTCAGTGATAATAACATGATATATATAATGACAATTTTCAGTGATAATTACATGATATATTTAATGATAATTTCACTGATAATTACATGATATATTAAATGATAATTTTCAGTGATAAAAACATGATATATATATAATGATGATGTTCGGTGATAATTACATATTGATTAATTTAAAGACAATGTTCAGTGATATCAGTGTTCATGATGATACATTTAATGACAGTTCTCTGATAATTACATGATATATTTAATGATAATTTTCAGTGATAATTACATGATGATATATTTAATGACAAATCTCAAAGATAATTATATGATGATATATTTAATGACAATTCTCAGTGATAATTACATGATGATATATTTAATGACAATTCTCAGTGATAATTATATGATGATATATTTAATGACAATTCTCAAAGATAATTACATGATGATATATTTAATGACAATTCTCAGCGATAATTATATGATGATATATTTAATGACAATTCTCAGTGATAATTACATGATATATTTAATGATAATTCTCAGCGATAATTATATGATGATATATTTAATGACAATTCTCAAAGATAATTACATGATGATATATTTAAAGACAATTCTCAGCGATAATTATATGATGATATATTTAATGACAATTCTCAGTGATAATTACATGATGATATATTTAATGACAATTCTCAGTGATAATTACATGATGATATATTTAATGACAATTCTCAGTGATGATATTTTCAACTGCTCTTATACAAAGGTTCATCACACATGCATAGAAATAAGGCATACAATTTTGTTTTCAGGGTATTTCAGTTTTTGTCTCATTTATATTTTCAAAGTGTCATTTGATAGGCCCAATTTAAACATGTTCAAGCCAGGATAATTATTCTTAAAATAATTATTTGTTGGTTAATTAATAAATTATGATTATCATGTATATGCATACTTTTAGGTAATCATAATATAATCATTTTTTTATAGCACCTTTGATGAAGTTGAAACAGTTTTCCCAGCATCCTATGGCAAGGATCTAGATGTATCAGTTATCTCCTTAGCATTGCTTTCCGCAACTTTGCGAAGGTATAATGTTTAACATTGTGACATTTATTCTCACATGATGACTGACAATTTATTAAAGTTCGTAGTATTTTAAAGTCATTGCATTTTCACAGTTACAGTAAATTCTGCATATCAACAAGACAAGTTTTCTTCAGTGCTTATCTCCTATGGTCAGGCTATACCTATTTTAATTTTAATGTGATGAAGTTTTATGTATATAGATGTCTAATTTTAATTTAATTTTTTTGTGTGAATTACTGTAATAACTACTTACATGGATCCAACCATATTGCACGATGATACACCGCTCCCTCGATAACTCGCACCCTGATAACTCGCGAACCCGCTTATAACGCGGTGTCCGGTGTGGATCCCGTTTTTTTTTTAAAGAAAATATTTTTTAAAAATGAAGAAAATCATGATCAGAACTGGTGAATGAAAATATATCGCTCGTTTTATCGTCGAAAATGACGGTTAGTGCAAGAAAAAGTTAGAATCAACATCGTGAAATTTTCAGGTTTTAATAAGGAATCACATATCTTGTTAGATTTTATCGGAAAAAATATTTTCTCAGTTCACTGTAAAGAATAATACTGTATATGTATAGGGGAAATTAGTGTTTTAATCTTTTCATTGTGTTGCAGTGTAAGCAGTATAATCGTTGCATGTTCTCTTCTATTCAAACATGAAAAGAGTCAATTGACCTTCACATCGATGCCCGCGAGCACATCTGTGAGAACCTAATTAACTGCCCGCTGCATTTTGATCGACAACTTGAGGAAGTGTTTGTTGCATTGTAAAACTCAATTAAAATAGACCTGCTTTGTTTTATAAGGCGGTCTTTTGTATAAAATCAGTTAAAAGACGTACAATACAAAAGTTCAAAGGAATGCAAATCCTACATGCATAAACTCTTGTGGTCAATATCGTGTCTCAACATCAATCAAATTAGTTGGACCAATCGAACATGGTTTCAAATAGTATGTGCTTATTGTCATTAAAGTATATATTAATCCTAATCATTTGTAAATGTGATCATGGAGAGCAAGGGAATCAAGCGAAAGGCGTACTCGGTGAATGAAAAGCTTACTGTCATAGAGAGGGTTCGTAATGGTTAATCAAGATCAAAAGTTTGTAGTGAACTTAAACTTGCCGAGTCGACACTCAGAGGTTGGCTCAAGGATGAGCAGAAATGTCGGGATTATTTGCATGAAGTTGAATCTGATGATGGATTTAAATGGAAACAGACACGCACTGCAAACGACACAGAATTAGATGATATTGTGTACACCTGGTTCACACAACAACGTGAACAAAGTGTTCAGATTTCGGGAACAATTGTCCAGGCAGAGAAATTGGCAAAAACTGTGGATACTGAATCAGATTTCATGGCAAGCCATGGATGGCTTTGGAGATTCCAGCGCCGACATGGTATAAAACAAAATTCTTTGTCGGGAGAGATACGCTCAGCAAATCATGCGGCCGCATCTAGTTATCCCAACCAACTCCAAGAGATACTGACCCGAGATGGATATACAGACGACCAAGTTTATAACTGTGATGAGGCTGGTCTATGCTATCGGATGATTTAAATATTTTTTATATACAGTATATATTTTTTTTTACATGTTTGACGTTTAGATCCATTAAATTCATGGTTGGTAATAATTTATCTTTGTAATTTTTTTTTTTTACATTTTACTCTATCTATCTATCTAATCAATCTATCTATGTATCTATTTAGTGATAGCAGAATTTTATATTTTAGATCAACACAAGTTTCGATGTTTTCGTTTTTCGATATGAATGTTATCTTTTTTGATAAAATAAATCTTGATTCATTTTGAACAAACAATAAAACTAGAATGTATCCAAATCAACACAAAAAGCAGTGACGTAATACACAATGTGTTTAGCGATACACGTGTTAATAGTACTGATAACTCATGGAATAATGTTTGCTTTTACGATCTTTTCAAGATATTTTATCCAGAAATTAAAGGTAATTTATAAAGAAAAACGAACAACACCTTTATAAAGAAATATTTATTCACAGTTATTTTCAGCACGATTATAAAACGAGTATTTAACAATGCACCCCCTCCCCCTTTCTCCTCTCTGTCGATCTCCCATCTCTTTATTAGTTTTTTTTATAGGTCCCTCGGTAACTCGCGCCCTCGCTTATAGTGCGGTCGATGTTTCTGGACCCCGTTGTGCGCGAGTTATCGAGGGAGCAGTGTATCTTGTTATCCATATGTTTTGGCCGTCAATATTGTGATACCCTACAACTCTCAATCCATATGTCTTTTTATCTGCCACATCTACCACATCTTTTCAAATTGGTGAGTGCAAATTGAAGAAACCTTGTAATTGTGTTGCCCTAGAGTAACTGTCAGCTGGAAAGTGGAGGCATCCTTGGATCTTACCTTTGGGGTCCCAGGGAGAGAATCAAAAATCAAATGGACAGACTCTTCATTTATGAGAGTATTTTAGTTCATTTGTTGCTGAGGGAGGAATGTTTATTGGATTTTGCATTGTGACCTGTGGATCATTGTCTGGGGTGGGAGTAGGAGTATAGGGAGCAGAACATGTAATAAAACAATATTTGCTGCACCAAACCATTGTAGTTCATATGATAAAATATTTTCATCATACACCATCCATATCAGTGAAGAAGGTTGGAAATGTTATCCATCTATAATTTTGTTCTTGTTTGGTAACTTTTGAAGAATATTTTTAATATAAATTTTCCAATAGTTTTTAAAGAGAAATTACCGTCTGTTGCATCATATTGGCTGAGTTATCTATGTTATATTGTCATTTGGCTGGGGCATTCATGTTATATTGTCATTTGGCTGGGACATTCATGTTATATTGTCATTTGGCTGGGGCATTCATGTTATATTGTCATTTCTCCATCAATTCATTCCCTGATCACATTAATGTTAGGAAATAAGCCTGCTACATCTTGAATCCAATCCAACAATTCCAGAAAAATGAGAATCTTGCCTGTTCCGTGTACTTTTACCCATTGCTAGGTGGCTACTTGTCAACTAAATGTGTAACAGTTAAGTCTTTTGCTTGGTATGGTCAGCATTATACAATGGATAATCCCCTGGCAACTTGAACAAATTTAAAGCTAGTACAAGGAGATGCCTGTCTCTGACACTGCATTGAAGGCACATCATGTCTCTTCAGTACCAGACAAGAGAGCATGGACAGTAGATGCATCAGTCTTAGGTGGGATTGAATGTTTGCTTATGCCTTCCCTCTCTGAATAATCTCTAAGGTTCTTCAGACTTGGAACTTTTTACGTCATGTTTCAACTTGAGAGTTCCCCTGTGGCCTCAGAAATCATGGGTTGACAATCCCAAGGAATTACTACAAAGTACAGAGGGTTTCTTGTGCAAAGTGTTCCTTGAATTCCAAACCTTCGTGCTTGGTTCATCAAATGTTCTATCCTCCAGCACCAGTTCTCAAGCATTGTTTCTTTGTGCATTACTCGGGCTTGGAGGCAAGTGGAGAATTTTCAGTAATTGGTAGAAAAGGAAATGCATTAATCCTATTTGCTCAACTTTAACTGCAGCTGTAGATTTCTTTTTCTCTTTGAGAAAAAAGATTGCTCTGTATCAACTGGGCCCTGGTATGCAAAAGAACGTTGTCCACATGACTTTGTTTTCATAGTGGGAATAATCAGTCTCATATTGAACATTCTCATGTATCTACTACATATAGTCATGGTACAACAGATGGATCTTGTATCATATCTTCTTCATGTGTTTATGTAAATAATCAATGCAAAGAAAAGAAATATGTCAAGTCTAAAAACAATACATTGCATACTACCAATAAATCCTCTGATAAAAAATGTCCTGTGTTTGGCCGCCTCAAAAGAGATCTGACAAAAGTCACCCTAACAACCTAAATATCCAACACATCATCAGTAAACTGAATGAGATTAACGTTACAGCAAACTAGATTAGTCAGTACTCAGGGTCTTGTGTGAAACCTTTCTCGCTGATAATGCTAATGATTTGACTCTCTAAATACAGGGGTTCAGCTTGGAAATAAAAGATAGTTAATCCATGGGGTTGGGGGTATTCTTCTCTATGTAAACAGTTATACAGTGTGATCCTGCTATAATGCGGTAGTCAGGAGCCAAAGAACCCGACCCCGCGTTATAGACCAAACCGTGTTATAAGCAACCAGGTCAGTTAGCTGAAGAAATGATGCATGTATCCCAACAAATTGTTGGAGGGGGGGTAGGTAATAGATGCGGGCGGTACAATATGTGCTTCATCAGCACAGTTACCATCTTAAATTGATGCATATTAAATGAGAAATACACTTATAGTGAAGTCATAAATAGTTTACTTTATTTAGAGAACCATGAATTGGTACATATATGTGAATACTGTTTATATATACATGTATGATGTATAGCAATAATAGAGTATCAACACCGTGTACTTGCCTACATACCTCATCATATACATTGAAACGCTGAATCCACAATTCCATTGGAAATATGCACAAACACACACAAACAGAGCTTAAAATATTCAATAAATTTGTCACAGGTCATATTGGTCGGAATTAAGTGAAAAAACATAGCACACTCACGTAACGAATGACGAAGCACATTTACTTTTCAGTACGGCCCAAGTCAGTAAAAGTTAGTTTGCATTTTAAGCAGCCGTTGGTAGCGTTCGTAAGCATAAACGTTTTCCCAACAAAAATGAAATTTTCACGGCACAGTTAACATGTTCCAGTCACGTTTGAAAATACAAAAATCCATCAGATTCCATCACTTTTGACTACGTTTGGTACTGACTAGTAACTTGAATAAAAGCTCTTTGTTTTTATTGAAGGATTGTAGTCGGTTTTCTTTGATGACAGGTTCATGCGTTATTAAAGTCACCACTAAAGGATAGCTTTGGAGAACCAAACAAATGCTCATTTCTTATTTCGGGAGTCACGCCACAACCACGTTATATCCAAATTCGCGTTATAGCGGGGTTGCACTGTATTAGTAATAGAGACGAGTTGTTGTAGACACTATAGGGGTGAAGAGTATCTGAATCAAAATATACCTTGCATAATCAAAGCCAATACTCTTTTGGTCAGTTTAAGGTCACCTTGCTTTACAGATGACTGGATTGATCGATTTGAGGTGCAAAATCAGAAAGCCTTACTAAAGGAAAATTTAGAAATTATATTGGGTGATTTTATAACTGACTATATGAAAACTTTGCTATTAACATGGATAAGTAACATTGAAACTTACAAATAGACCCAAATAATTAACAACCCAACAAGAGTAACAGATCAAAGTGTTACTATCATTGATCATTTATGTACTAATAAACCTGAAAACATAATGGAAATAAATGTGCCAGTGTATGCACTGAGTGACCACTACCCAATCTGTATAGACATGTTCCCAGATCATCTAAAACTGCTCAACACATTGAAATATGATACAAGGACTTTAAACAGTTTGATGAGGAAATGTTCTTAAATGATTTAATTTTCAATCTCTTCAACTCAGTCTGCAATATAGCTGATGTCAACACTGCCTTAGACAAACGGTATCAGCTTTGAAATGCAGCCTTTGACTAGCATACCCCAATTTAAATAAAGAGTCAAATACCGAATTACACCCACGTGGATTACCCCTGCGATCAACAAAGCTAGGCACCTAAGAGACAAAAGACATGAAATACTTTAGAAAGAGGAAGCACCTGCTAGATCAAGCAAAAGAAGACTACTATTAATAGGCTATTGATGAAAGTAAGAGTACCAAAACATCATGGAAGCATCTAGTAGAGCTGAACCCACCCAAGAACATGTTTTCCTCCTAGATTTAAGCAATATGATAATATAGCAACATCTGTACAGGACATTATGGAATTGTTCCAACAATTTCTTCATAAGCATCTCCAGTAAAAGTAGTCAGAACCAGATTAACATCCCAGTTGAACTTGATGCTCATTTATCATTTATAAGGGATAAAATTCCTGATAATTTTTTTTCAATAGCTAATGTTAGTGAAGCTGATGTTTTTGATATGCTCAATTCAGGTCTTTACATTTATTTCATAATGCACAATCAGGATTTAGAAAGTACCGTACCACTCTTACCAAATAGGTCTAATGAAATTAACCAATCTTTGGCTAAAGATAAGCCCTTTCACATATAATCTGATCCCTCCCCCACTGAATAGGTATAAAACACTAAAAAGTGCATGACCTGCGTATAAGCTGACCCACTTTTATTTAGGCAAACTTGTATTAACAAAACATATAAGGAAGAAATGGTATAAACTTTTTAGAAAAGTAATTTATTTAATTTTCTGTTTTCAAAAACAAAAAATAAACCACAACAATAAAACTGTCAACAATTAATTTCAATCCCAAGAATGATCACTACAGATGTTGTAACTCCATATGCTATAGTGCCATTCCCACCAAAGAAACTTATACGAGTGAACACCTGGCATTTTTATACCATATAGGCGAATGTTAATTACCATCATTAAATTAAAAAAAGGAATGAAAGTACATAACATGCAGCATATGTGTCTGCAGAAGACTATTTCAGACTTCATATGTTTATAGTAAACAATACTAAATGCCTTACGAGTTGACAATCATGAAATATGGTCAGATATATAATGAGGGGAAAATAGTTGCTACATGTACTGTACCATCATGCTGCCTATTTAGAAACCTTATAGGTCACCAAATTTGGGAATCCTTTTTTGTCAATAAATTGCTGATGCTTGCATAACACACAGTAATGTAGAACATGGTTTCTTTGAATTATGACGTAGGGCAGTTGTTTTCACAAAATAGTTGCTTCAATAAGCAGGATTAACCTTTAATGAGTCGCTCTGACTTTGTTGCTTGTTTATTTAAGACCAACATTTAGCTATTGTGCAGTTTGGCCACAGCTGACCTGAATATGAAAATAGGACATGTTGTGGGGGAAAATATGGGGCATCAAAGGGAAAAATGGTGTCTCCCTTGTGTATTTCACACACATTGGACCCATAAGGTCAGTCAATATTTCATGTCAGGGTTTTAAAAATGCCACAAAAAATCTCCCAATTTTAGGTCCCAATCTCCCTATTTTTTTATTCAGTCACCCTACATGGCTTTTGAAAAGCTGAGAGGTATGCTTTACACCCCATTTTACAAAATTACAGTAATTGTGCTAATATTATGGAATAACAGGCAATCACACATCAATGTACCGGTATAGTTGCCAGTCAAAATTCACTCTAAACACAAGCCAGTTTAGGGGTTTTAATTATTAACTGGCCTGTATTACTGTCAGAAAAATGAAAGACAAATCAGGCCAGCTATCAACAAAGGAGACTCTGAAACTTCAAGCTTTCCATTATGTGGGAAGTTATAATGTTGTTCAGACAAAACACAAAACTAGATTGATGATGATTTGTTGATATATAATGAGAATTGTATCCTTTATTATTGCCACTCTTTGTGAACATGTAAGTTATGCTGGTTATGCGCCTTATACAATTAAACATGCACACATTTTCATAAATATTACCTCAGTTTGTATAATCGCTTATATCACTGAAATTGAGTAACTTGTGAGCACGTGATTCAACATAAAGGAAACAGCTATTACGGACCAGATGAAATGTTATCTGGAAGAATGCAATTTGGTTGTAACAATGAATAAAGCAAAATCTGCATCTGCTATTTTAAGTAACAAGGATTTAAGTGATGCTATGCATGCTTTGCTCTGAGTAAGTACTGTACATTATAATTCAGCCTGGTCTCCCATGTAAACTCAACAGGCCCACAAATTCTGAAGTCTGTATTTACCTTTATTTTTAAATCAGAAAATATGCACATGCAAAATAATTACAAAATTAATCATTGTACTTTATAACAGTTTAGTAAGTGTCTGGACCTCAAAAATGTTTTTTTTTTACACGCATATGTCTTAGGACACAGAAAAAAAATATTTTTTGTGTCCCAAGATTTGCAGCCATTACAGTAATCAACAAAAAAGCTGCCACCTATTCTTCCTGGGTTTTATTTTTTCCTAAATTATTTGGCGATTACATGAGTATATACAGTAATTCTGATAATGAAGTTATTAGAGTTCAGAATTTAGCACAACAAAATAGGATGTTAAATAATAAAGATAAAACAAAATGTATGACTTTTGGGAACATCACAGAAGCTAATCAAATTAGGGGACCCAGAACTTCTCTTCCAATAAATAATCATCCATTAGAAAATGTCAAACATGACAAGGTTGTAGGTGTGTTCGTAGATAATAATTTATAATGGGATGACCATATTGATAAAACACTGTCATCCAAAATTGCCCTGCTCATAAGTATCAAAAAATATTTACCTATGGAAACTCTCAATCTGTATTTCAGTTCATATATTCTTCTAACAATGGATTATTGTTCCGTTGTATGGGGAAACTGTGCCAAATCTGAGCTTGACAGGATTTATACACTTCAGAAATGAGCAACAGGCATAATTTTTGGTGCATCTATTGATCATCTCTCTAAAGTTTTGTTTACAGAACTGAAATGGTTTACAATGTATGAAAGGGTAGATTTTTACATGGAGCTGTATATAAATGTATACGCTGATCTGTACCAGAGAATAAATAGGATTTATTTAGGCTTTTTTCAACAGAGTGACAATTGAGATCAATATCATATGGAAACCTTCTAGCACCAAAACCAAGAACAGACCAATTTGAAAAGAGATTCTAGTACTCTTGGTACAGTTCTGTGGAACAAGTTTCAGCTACATGTAAAATCTGCTGAAAATATTGCAGTATTTAAGAAGAGATGTCATGAGTTTGATGTTTGTAATAGAGTACAGTACAATGAAAGTTAGTATTTTAATACTAAATATGTTAAAATATACAGTAACTTATTCAGTCTTGCATACAGTGCACATTGTTATACTCTTATTAAGGGAGAATAGTCCTTGACTAAATCAGTCACCTTCTATAAATAAAGTATTATTATTATTATTATTATTATTATTATTATTATTATTATTATTATTGAAACTGGACTAAGAAAACAGTTTGGGATCATGTTGTTTTATTCTTAACCTCCAAATACTAATTGGAAGAGGAATTATAACCTTGAACTCTGGACTAGAACCATGAAGAGAAATATAAATGCAATTATAGCAGGAAAGTATTAAATAATTAAAATTAGTTTACCCATTTCCACCCCTGTGAATTATATTTTAGACAATGGAACCCATTAGATGTCATTCACAATACGTTTTTCCAAACATGATGTCCCAAACCCCATTTTTGGTCATAATTGAACTAATGTAATATTTCCAATTAAAAATAATAATGGGGTTGGGGTGGACTGACATGTACATTCAGTAATTTATAACAATATATTTAACAGGTAAATTTATGTTCCAATGTACACAACAGCAGAGAAACTTAATAGCCTTTTAAATCTATACTTATTTGAAAATAAAAGATTTGGCTAGTCGTGTGCATTTTATTGGACATAATTTGTGCAGTTTGAGATTTTGTTTCTCTATGCATCATGATGTTTGAGGTTCTTTTCTCTCCAATTTCAGAAAATCGCATAATGGAGTGCATTGTGTGCTAGAGAAAATGGCCAAACATAGAGAGGTAAATATAATTTTTTAGGCTAATGTACTTTTTACTTTAAGAGTTGATTTGCCTAACAGTTCACTTCAGAAGTAAAATGAAAATTGAATAAATAGCACTGAGTGAGAATGACCATGTTAATATATATATGTTTTTTGTCCGGTAAATCCCTCACTGAATGTTTTGGAGCACTTCAGATGATGAGGTAGAATGATCAATCCAACATTCCATAATGTCAGTCATGGTTTTTTTAATATTTTCAACCCTTCATCTGTCTCCCTACATGTGGTGAGGAGTCGAGAATCTTTGTAAGGTGGATTTAAGCGAACAGAAGGCAAGTTTTTCTGACATAACACCTCTGTACTAATTTCTGGTATTGAACCTGGAGTGACAGAGGTATGTGAACTGCCCAGTAATATTCCAGTGAGTTGGAGACTATGTGCTTTCAGTTTTGGTTACTGGGGATCCTACATCTTGTTCCATTAATATGCATTTAATTTTTGATGTATAACATACAACATGAAATTACACACTGTGGAAACATTTTGTCACCATGCTGTTTTTAATATGGATAATTGTTTTCATACTTTTTACGCAGATCAGGAGCGGTTAGCTTTAAGAACTTTAACATATTTCAGTAACAATAATACTGGCAAAGAGAAGATGTCAGTCAAATTATTTCAATGCCAACCCAAAGACAATTGCGTAAACGATTTCCCCTTCAAATATGTACCTCAATCACATTGCATTAGAATGTTTTTGAATGACATTTTCACAGCTCTGTCTGCTTTGACAGTGTTTTTGCATAAATTCATAACAAGATTATAGATTTCTGATACTGTAACAACATCTTCATTTCTTGGTAGTTAATTCTTATCCTTGCAGTTATCTATGATTGATGCCGTATTTTGTTGTAACTAATGGTACCAAAATATGCCTAAATAGTTTATGCTTGTGGCAGCTATTTTTCACACATTTGATATCCCACCTCATTTCCTTATTGTCAACTCATAAGGCATTTAACATTGTTTATTAAATAACATATGAACGGTTTTTAAGGGCACATATTCTGTATGTTATTTTTTTTTTTTTCAATATGGTAATTAACATTTATATATGTGGTACAATAATGCCAGGTATTTTACTCAGAAAAGTTTCTTTCATGTGAATAGAGATGCTATAGCAGTCACAGTGATCATTCTTGGCATTCAAACTAATTGCTCACACTTTTTTATTACAGTGGTCTATTTATTATTGTGATTTTTTTTCATGTTAGTATTGCTGTAAGGATAAAAAAAAAAATGATAAATTCACACAAATATGCTTAAAAATTAGCATTCTATTTACTAAGTAATTATCTAATCTGTTTATGTAGAATTATTTTTTAAATAAATGAAAATCAACAGTTATAATGTAATATTTAGGATCTTTGCAAAAATCTGAAGATAGAAGGCATTTGGAAGGTAGGCATGGAAAGACCCCCAAAATCAGGAGTTTATATCACCTGGAATGAGAGTTTAATAGGTATGTCTATAAAGTATACATGGTCTGTGATGTGCAGCATTTGTAATATATGATCAAAGGAAGTCTGGGCTACTGATTTAGCTAGTTAGCCACATACTAATTCCTAATATATGCTTTGTTTTTTTTGTGTGTGTCATTTCATGAGAAATGTAATTAATGTTCACTTGACATTGGATGCAAAGACAGAATAAATCAAGGAAGACAACCAACGTTGTAGGCGATGCTTACTCCAAAATTTTAGGCTTCCCTGTGGTCATAGGTCTGCCAGTGTGTTTGAGCATGGCCTTTGAGCCTGTAAGTCAGGGTGCATGGGGTTCAGGCTGGAATCATTTGTTCCTACTCTTAATACTGCTTTACCATTACCAGCCATCACCGGTCATCCCGACATCACCAGCCTTCCCAGCATGGGAACCTTTTGGTTGAAATGGTCCAGCTAAATAGTTCATATGGTGCACTTCATGATAGATCCGACCATCTAGCCTCCCATCAGCATCTTATCACTACTATACTGGAAATTTCAATAAGACATCTGTCTTCTCAGAAAGCAATGTTCTAATGACTTCTTCCTCTTGTTGGTATCAGACACACTCCAATGCCTGCAGTACAGACCTTGGCAGCCACCCACCAGTTGGCTTCATTGTACTATAAAGTGAACAAGAACATATTCCATTTCTAAGCTGGTCTGGGACATCATCATAGCAACATCCTCTGTTAGATTTGGCCTGTTTGGCAATTTTCCAGCTCACCAAACATTACAACAATAGCCAGTCATGGGACATGACAGCCAGGATCACTTGGGTCCTTAACCAAGCATCACAAAATACTTTGGACAATGCCTTGACACCTTTTGCCAGTTGAGACTTTATCTGATGAGATCCTTATCTGCAGTCAACATCGCTTCATCTGCACCATACTCTTGCTTTACAGACAACCATGTTTGGATCTCCATTGCCTTTTGGAAGATGAATTAAAGATTCGGAGGCAGGCAGCTCAAGAACTGCCCCTCAAACTCACTTATACCCCAACACAAGTGTTTAGACCCTCCCAACTCCCTCTAGTGTGAAGAGATGCTCAGCAGCCCCCAGACAAGGGATTTCCTCTGTCAGATATACACTTATATTAATGCAAACCCAATGACAGAAGACCACAGCATAACCAACACAGGAAGTGATCATACAATGGCAGGAAGAAACAGATTTTCTCAACCTTCAGGCTTCCAAACTGGAACATATACACCTATATTAATCCCAACTCAGTGACAGAAGACCACAGCCTGACTAATGCAGGAGGTGAGTGAGAAGATAAAGACTTTCTCCACCTTCAAACTTCCAAACGATTCCACCACCTACATGCAGCCTACCGATGGTTGGTCAGCTCTTGCATTTTTGAACTTTATCTGACTCTTCCCTCAAAATTATTGGTGTGATTTAGGTTATTTTGGAAGCGATTTGTTTTTTTTGTTCATCCAACCCATTTCTCTCTCCTCTCGTCATAGAAGTCCCATCGGGAGAAGGATACCTTCCTTCAATATAAGGTATAGCTGCTCATCTCAAAACAAGCGGTGGAAATTGTACATAAGCCACAATCCCCAAGATATTATTGACAACTGTTTCTAATTCGGAAAGCAAATGGCAAGCTCTGGCCTATCATTGACTTGAGTCACCGACTCATTGCACCTCCAAAGTTCAAGATGGAGACAGCAAGGTCAGTCTGCCTCTCCATTAGGAAGGGCAAGTATGCCATCAATCATGTTCCTATCCACCCTGTATCCCACAAGTTTCTCTCATACCACAACACCATTTATCAATTCACCATTATTCCCATTGGCCTCAACATCAGCCTCTGCACTTTTTACCCAGACGTTTACATTATCTCCTTGTTCCAATTAGTGTCATCTACAATGATGGCAGCACATCTGGAAGACATCCTTTATAAACACATTGTAAGTTCTATCCTACTTCAAGGCAGGAATGATGTTCTTTTCTTTTTTGATTATCTAGGCCATTTGGTGAACTGAGAAGAGTGAGCCTCCATCCATCCGAGAACTTTGTCCATCTGGATATAGAGTTCTTAACCAGCCAAAATCTGGTGTGGTTTCCTCATGTTCTTGTAACCGAAATTGTGAAACTCATTGAGTCAGTTTCCAACAGTGAGAGAGTTCTTACAACTCCTCAGTTTGTTCAGTGCATCAGCCAACCTGATCCTGTCAGCTCAGCTGTCTTTTTATGTACCCGTTACAGTGACACATATTTTCAAGTCCTCTCGATCAAACAGGAAGGGTCACACATAAGATTCAATCATTCCTACATGGAGTGAAGTAACCCAAGTTGGCAGACCATTAAACCCCACTAGAGAATCCCAAAGCAAAAATCATGGTATTGTTACGAGTCCAGGCTTATAATTATATTTATAAGAAGTAACAGACAATAGTGAAGACACCAAGCTTTGTAAAATTTAACAAATGATTTCTTTCCCTCAAGTATCAAGTGAGATATGAGAAAAAAGAATGAATGGATTTATGAATCAAATCCAAAAATAATCCAAGAATTAAAAAATATTAGACCATAATTTGATGGCAGAAGGGGTGGTCTTTCAAGACAGGTTCTAATGTATTACCAAAAATTAGCATAATATTTTCTCATTGATCATAAATTATCGAGCAAGAGTTGTGAGGTTTTCAATGACAGTTATTAATTGAAACCTGCCAAAATATTTGAAAGAAAGACAAAACAAAATGAACTTTATAATACAAGAAGAGTATGATACTTATCTTTTAAATGGCATATACACAACAATGGACCATATATCTCTTGTAATTTGGAGTCATATTTGTTTTTTCTGTAATTTTTAGAACTTTTTAGCAACCATTTCTATTACCTTTTAGATCGTGTCCATATATGCTGAGTTGCTTCTGTGTTATTGTGCCAGAAATGAGCAGTTGTGGCCTTCGGTAAGTACCAAAAATTTGGTGTGTTTTTTATTAAAAATGTTGGATAACCCATATTTCTGAGATATGAAATAGATTTTGAATGACTTTGCACAAAATAATTTAAAGAATGGAGTCATACAAATGTAATAGAAAAGCAAAAGTAAGATTATCAAGACTAGACAGTCAATAAGAAGTAGATCATGTGTTTATCTTGTTGACCTTGGTTACGGTTAGCATTTAGGTCGCTTTCTCGTATTTTTGCTGCAGGGTCATTCATTTAAACACCCCTTTACCAAAAATCAGATATTGTAACCTGTATTTATTGTTTCAGTAAGTTATCATTAGTTTTTTCTCATATACAAAGCAAAGGCAGAACATGTGGTCACTTTTTGGAATGTGTTGTTGTGGCATTAACATTATGGTTTTGCATTTTGTTAATACCTGTCATATTCCCTGGCGGGGTGGGGGGTGGGGTGGGGTTATATTTAAAATGTGCATTTTGAGGGGCAGGCAGTGCATGTGACCCAAAAGAAGTCACATCCAATTGAGAATAAGCTATAAAACTATTTTTTTAAATTTTGGGAAATTCAAATAAAAGAAAATGACTTGTCCATTTTATTTATTGGTTTTGGTGCATTTAGAAAGAAAAATAATAGTTGGTAGACATAGCATTGTCACCACACACATATACGAACTTAATTACAACCACATTGACATTAAAGAAAAATATACAATAAGTTTTGTCTTTGCAAATTATATACTTATTTGATACAGTAGTTTGTTAGGGTTTGAAGGTTATGCAAGAGTACGGTAATTAGTGTTCATCTTTAAACTTACTAGATGCTTATCATCACAATTACATTTGCAAACATTGAGTATGTGCTTATTACAGTAGAACCTGTATTGTAAGACCACCTGTTTTGCCAAATTATTACTATATTATGCTTATTATAGTCTTTCAGTCAATCTATTTCATGGCTAAAATATTCTGAAAAGCATGGGTCAGTTAATATTACTTTAAGAAGATTAAGATACAAAAATAATATACAAGTACAGTGGGACCCTACTATAACACAGTAGTTGGGAGCCATAGAACCCAACTGTGCTATAGACTAAACCGTGTTATAGACCAAACCATGTTATAGACCAAAACCTTGTTATAGACCAAACCATGTTATAAGCAGCAAGGTTAGTTTGCTGAAGAATATAATGCATGTACCAAAAATAAGTGTGGTGGGTCAGAGGTGGAGAAAATAATAAGTGCAGGCACAAAAATAGGTGCTTCATTGGCACATTTATCGTCTTAAATCAATGCATATTAAATGAGAAATACACTTGTGGTGAAAACAGAGAAGTGTTATATAATATTTTATTTTATTCAGAGAACTGCATATATATATATATATATATGACTAATGTAATGTATGAATAGAGTAACAATGTCTACTCACCCATGAATCTCATCGCATACATTGAAGTTACAATTAATTCCATCAAAAATATGCCCACACACAGATTTAGAATATTCAATAATTTGTCACTGGTCAAACATGTTTCACTGACGTACTTTTCAGTAATTACATTACATTTCTGTCTGACACTTTTATGTATTTATGTACTGACATTTGTATGTACATTTACTGACACTTGTATGTACATGTATATACACTTGTATGTACATTTACCAACACTTGTATGTACATGTACCGACACTTGTATGTACATTTACCGACACTTGTATGTACATGTACCAACACTTTTATGTACATTTACCCGCACTTGTATGTACATGTACCGACACTTGTATGTACTTGTACCAACACTTTTATGTACATTTACCAACACTTGTATGTACATGTACCGACACTTGTATGTACATGTACCGACACTAATATGTACATGTACCATCATGAAACTTGATGGATGTTTTCATCTTGAAGAGTGCTAGTTATGGTGGGCAAAAGTAAATTGCTTATATACTAATCATCAACTTCATGGGTGGATATTGGAGATTACTAGCCATCAACTTCATGGGTGGATATTGGAGTTTACTAGCCATCATTGTCATGGGTGGATATTAGAGATTACTAGTCATCAACTTCATGGGTGGATATTGGAGATTACTAGTCATCAACTTCATGGGTGGATATTAGAGATTACTAGTCATCAACTTCATGGGTGGATATTGGAGATTGCTAGTCATTAACTTCATGGGTGGATATTGGTGATTAATAGTCATCAACTTCATGGGTGGATATTGGAGATTACTAGTCATCAATGGGTGGATATTAGAGATTACTAGTCATCAACTTCATGGGTGGATATTGGAGATTACTAGTCATCAACTTCATGGGTGGATATTGGAGATTGCTAGTCATCAACTTCATGGGTGGATATTGGAGATTAATAATCATCAACTTCATGGGTGGATATTGGAGATTACTAGTCATCAACTTCATGGGTGGATATTGGAGATTACTAGTCATCAATGGGTGGATATTAGAGATTACTAGTTATCAACTTCATGGGTGGATATTAGAGATTACTAGTCATCAACTTCATGGGTGGATATTGGAGATTGCTAGTCATCAACTTCATGGGTGGATATTGGAGATTACTAGCCATCAACTTCATGGGTGGATATTGGAGATTACTAGCCATCAACTTCATGGGTGGATATTAGAGATTACTAGTCATCAACTTCATGGTTGGATATTGGAGATTACTAATCATCAACTTCATGGGTGGATATTAGAGATTACTAGTCATCAACTTCATGGGTGGATATTAGAGATTACTAGTTATCAACATGGGTGGATATTGGAGATTAATAGTCATCAAGGGAAAAGGTAGGCCACATTGACCATTTCATGCTCCTTAGATTTTGTCAAGCTTTTACATTTATACTTTTTTATGTACATTGATGAAAGTCAGTAGATGTATTGATTTTGGAGGGCGCTTCACACCATGGACAAAAAACACCTGACTTTCGTTTTTTGCTCTTGCAACTTTGCAAGGTTTTTGGATTCTGCCAGGCAGAGTAGGTGAGGGTAGCATTATGCTGAATTCTTGTTTCAAAAGAGCTGGGCTTTTAATTTCTTTGTTTTCAAAGGTATCAGTTTTCATGGTTTTGTAAAAAATAAACATTTCCATTTGACCAGGTGTAGATTGGGTAAGGAATGCTGCTCTTTCCAGAAAATGATGATTGTTTACTAGGCAATTGACTTTGTTGTTGGTAGCAACCTCTAAATCTGAAAAAGTTGCTACCCATGACAAATAATTAATTTACAGTAATTTTGTTTTTTATGTATTGTAAGAAGATATAAGAAAATGAAGCATGGAATGGCATTAAGACATACAATAAGTTGTAAGTGACTAGTATTTGGAGCAAGAAAAAAGAGCTGTTCAGAATAAAGGCAACAGATTAAAAAGATTTTTTTGAAATTATATATAGGTGGTGGATAAATGTAGTATTAAGTTCATTGTGTTAGCCAGTCTGAGTACAGTTAAATGGTTAGCTTGGTTCTTTTAACAAGTTCCTTTCAATCTCTACACCTTAATTTAATTTTTAGAAACAGTATTAAAGCTCTGTGGTCCATACTTTACTTAATGTTGAGACAAGTAATGTTCCAATACTATTTCTAATAGGTTATGACTTTGGCAGTCTCAGTACTACTTTGGCAATCTCAGTACTACTTTGGCAATCTCAGTACTACTTTGGCAATCTCATTACTACTTTGGCAATCTCAGTACTACTTTGGTAATCTCTGTACTACTTTGGCAATCTCAGTACTACTTTGGTAATCTCAGTACTACTTCGGCAATCTCATTACGACTTTGGCAATCTCAGTACTACTTTGATAATCTCAGTACTACTTTGGCAATCTCAGTACTACTTTGGTAATCTCATTACTACTTTGGTAATCTCATTACTACTTTGGCAATCTCAGTACTACTTTGGTAATCTCAGTACTACTTTGGCAATCTCAGTACTACTTTGGTAATCTCATTACGACTTTGGCAATCTCAGTACTACTTTGGTAATCTCAGTACTACTTTGGCAATCTCAGTACTACTTTGGCAATCTCAGTACTACTTTGGCAATCTCAGTACTACTTTGGCAATCTCAGTACTACTTTGGCAATCTCAGTACTACTTTGGCAATCTCAGTACTACTTTGGCAATCTCAGTACTACTTTGGTAAGCTCAGTACTACTTTGGCAATCTCAGTACTACTTTGGCAATCTCAGTACTACTTTGGTAATCTCAGTACTACTTTGACAATCTCAGTACTACTTTGACAATCTCAGTACTACTTTGGTAATCTCAGTACTACTTTGGTAATCTTAGTACTACTTTGGCTATCTCAGTACTACTTTGGTAATATCATTACTACTTTGGCAATCTCATTACTACTTTGGCAATCTCATTACTACTTTGGCAATCTCAGTACTTCTTTGGTAATCTCAGTACTACTTTGGTTATCTCAGTACTACTTTGGTAATATCATTACTACTTTGGCAATCTCATTACTACTTTGGCAATCTCATTACTACTTTGGCAATCTCAGTACTTCTTTGGTAATCTCAGTACTACTTTGGCAATCTCATTACTACATTGGCAATCTCAGTACTACTTTGGCAATCTCAGTACTACTTTGGCAATCTCAGTACTACTTTGGCAGTCTCAGTACTACTTTGGCAATCTCAGTACTACTTTGGCAATCTCATTACTACTTTGGCAGTCTCAGTACTACTTTGGCAATCTCAGTACTACTTTGGCAATCTCATTACTACTTTGGTAATCTCAGTACTATTGCTGTATATATTTAGAGAATTCAAGAAATTATCTTATGTGATTTTAATATTACATGTGCTTTAGATACTGTTAAGAGCCAACTGTGATTTAGTGAATTCATTTGTATAACAGAGTACTTAAGTGAATCTTAATATCACTTAATATGAGTGCAACAGTCAATAAAAGTGATAAAAGATTGGTCAGGAAAGTCAATGATCAAGCATTTGATAATTTTCCATAAATTGATATTTACAATTGTAGATTTTTTGTATTATTTAACTATTCATCTTTTTTTTTAAACGAATATTTGAAGAAAAATAGATCAATTTAATAAAAGCTTCAAGTCAATGTGGCCTTTTTGTTTAGTTACATGCAATCCAAGTGCCAGCAACATTGCAGACAATAGATGTGACAGTAAACCATTCAACCATACAGGATACAAGCTACTAAACCATTACTAATTATATAAATATGGCATTGTCGATAATAAAAAAAATATTGAAACTGTTTCCAACCAATTGAAATTGATAGCTGATAAGTTATAATTAATGAATCATCGTTCCATAAATCATAATTGATTCCGCACACTAACAGTACTTTATTTTTATTTCCTTCCAGAATGGTTGCCAATATAACACCAATGTTGTAAGAGGAATTCTTGCAGATCTGTTAACCAGTCATCAAGTTCTTCACAGCCTTTGTACTGCAAATGAGGCTCAGACACTTGTCCATAGAATTTTTCCTGATGTTGTTTTCAAACTCAGACACATCACATTGATAAGGTGATTTTCTCAAGTCTTCATCTTGTTTATACTTAGAACATGTGGTTTTTTTTTTAATAAATAAAATCTGTTTGTGTCCTCTGTGTTCTTAATCACTGTCACATTATGTGAGAGAATTTGCTAACAATTCCTGCCTCATTTTTGCAAATTTCTGATATTAATTTGTCATTCAAAGTGCTTTGGGTAATGTTAATACGTGTTATATAATATTACAACTTTAGACTGATTCTGAAACAAAGAAACTACCTGTCCATGACTTAGCCATTTCATTACAGTCAAATTTGCAGTTACTTCTAAGAGAACCTTTCCGTGAGGTAAAAAAATCGATTTTGTCATGAGCCATTGAAGTCGCTGTTTGGCTTAGGCTTTGAGACTGGAAGCCCGACTTTATAACATGTCAGTGTTATAACACCAGACGGTTTCCAATAAGACCACTGGTATCCAGTTACAACTAA
The DNA here is from genome assembly GCA_029339505.1 of Unio delphinus. NCBI lineage: Eukaryota > Metazoa > Mollusca > Bivalvia > Unionida > Unionidae > Unio > Unio delphinus. Next base: position 17,692,520 of record JAQISU010001235.1, read on the forward strand.
TGTTGTCAGATTTTGGGGCAGGGTTTTCATGCAGCCAGATATGATTCTGTTACATTCATTGGGAAAGAATCAGTGAATATTTGGATGTAGAAACAGTAGGTCTTAGAGAAGTGCCAGCATCGTTTAGCATTTGAAATAGGCATAAATATCATCTTTACGGGCAAGGAATTTTTATTAAGAAGTATTTTTGAAATTTTAAGAAAGCGTTTTCATTAAGCATATTTTGTATTTTCACATTTGCATGCATGTTAGCTTTCATTTACTTACAGTAGTAGTAAAACAAATATCAGACAGATATCTTACCGGAGACAAGTCGGATTTTTGGAAATGGGTAAGTATTTTGTTGATAAGAATTTATAGCACCTGTTAACTTTTTAGTAAGTTGACGCAAGGTATCAGTTATTGATAGCAGTACTTTATGATGGCGTCCAAAAGGCAGATGATAAAGGAGTTTCATGCCATTGGCATGGAGGACTTAGGTTATGAGGGGGAAAGCCTAGCAGAATTCATCACAATTTAGCAATAGACCAAGCAGATGATTACAACACCCTGAAGAAAGTCCTTCTTTGCCATTATCAACTGACCATCAAAGTATACCAGAAACTTTTTCAAGAGTCACTGAAAAAGCCAACGGAAACATACGCTCAGTTTCACACCCAAGTTTGCAGGTTATTTGAGAAGTGGATGAGAATGGCAAAGGTCGACAAGTCATATGAAGTTTTACATGAGGCGATACTCAAAAGAACACATCCTTAGTACATACAGGTGAAAGAGTTGACAGTTTTTCTTGTGGAGAGAGAGCATAGGATGCTTGAAGAGTTTGCCAGCATGGTAGAAAGATCTGAACATTCATGTTAAGGAGGTTGAGGGAGAGCCAGCTGTATGTAACCATCCTGGAAATGGGAAGGTCAGTAATGGAGCTACTGGTAAGGACTCCACCTATTGACCTAGATATGCTTCAGCAACAGAATAGGACTTTGCAGGACTGCAAGAGCCACCAATTTGCTATAACTGCAAGCACCCTTGGCTTCATACAAGTGACTGTCCCAAGGGCAGGTTGATCCATGTGAATGCTGATACCAGGGAGACACATGGGACCAAGACTGCCTGTAAATCAGTAAACCTCACATCCACTACCAGCAGTGGGGAAGATGCCACTATCTTCTACGACACTGGGTGCAATGTCCCTGCCCTTGTTGGCAAGAAGTATGTGAAGCCAGATGACTATACAAGGGAGGTAATTGAGGTCCAGTATGCCAACAGAATGCATGACTTTTTACCAGTTGCCGTCATTGACCACAATTTGCTGTCCATGAAATGAAAATCAGAGCTGCATGGTTGTCTGGGTTATCACATAGTCATGCTGGGATGTCATTTTGTGTTACACCAATCTAACCCAGCAACTTGTTTACCTATACCTGTAATTGCTGTGGACACCAGAAGCTTCTCGTGGGTCGTGGTTTTTTTTGCATAGCAATGACAGCTGAAGCAGGCCTGATGACTCAGGCTATCCATTGCATAGCAATGATAGCTGAAGCAGGCCTGATGGCTCAGGCTATCCATTGCATAGCAATGACAGCTAAAGCAGGCCTGATGATTCTGGGTATCTAGATAAATAAGATCTTCATACAACACATTTCTAGTTTTAGAAACTGAATTCAATTTTTTTTTTTTACTACCATCAATTTTGCAATTATTTGTCATATATTTCAACCTAGGGCATTTTTTCCTTCCAACTTTTTAAGTGTCTGCCTCCACCATGATAAGAACAATTATAATTAATGATGGCATGAGTATAATTGTAGTGAAAATGACATTTGTGTAAACAAATAGTGCATTATAAAATAAATTTATCCAGACACTGGTTAGTGGTAGAAATACTTTTATGCAACATTTGGCCATTGTTAACCATTTCAAGAAGAATCTATGATTGATTGCTTCTATATGAAGAGACCTAATCTTAGTTCTGTTATTGATGTTGATTGATTTTGGTGGTGACACTTTTTAACACATTATTTTGTTTGTTTCCATGGTCTGTATAAACCGTGTTTTCATTAAGACTATCCTTATCCTGCCACTTCCAGAAATGTACAGAAATGAGAGACAACAATCCTCACAAGTCTAAATTTAGTTACTGTAATAACTTCATATTGACTATAGTGTTTACAAACCAAGTGAATGAAGTGTAATTGCCTCCCTTATTTAAGTTTATTTGTCTGCATCTGAACCAATTCAGCTATGGTTTTATTTGGATAATTCTGGTATATAAGACCATATTTGGTGAGTGATTGATGATGTCTGTCCTCTAGTCCATCCTCCTTTCATGTCAGTCTGTCAATCAACACTGAAGTTAGGGTTTGCATTTAGGTTAGTTACTTGGATATTATTGTTCTTAGTTGGTATTTATATGTTATGTGCACCTTTCGATGAAAAATGGGTCACTGGACCAATATTTCACAGTCCATTGATTTGGATTATTCTTTTATTTATTTCCATCATCCAGGAGCCACAATAACTTCATGGTTAACACGCAGTATTCACAGTCAAAGAGTGGATTTAAATCCAACCATTAGATCAGCCTGGTGTGTTTGTGTGTAAAACACATTACTCCAATTGCACTTAATAAACTACTCTTATTTCTGTGCTGCAAAACAGCATGTCAAATCATTCACTACAAAGATCGAATTATGTCAATGCCATCAAAGCTGAAATAGGTCTCAACTTTCTGAAATTTTAACAATATTTTATCTTGTCCTTTATTCTACAGGATAATTTGCCAGTGTGGTACTTTATCCATATCATCAACAGATGGGAACCTTACACAGCTATTGGTTCTATTCAGGACTGTGTCAGCAATGTTCGAATCTGTATTGAAATCAGAAGAAAACAGAAAATTGCCAGCAATCAAGGATGTAAGTGACATGTATAAGATGTTCAGGTCAAGGATATACCATAATTTTTCTATGTTAAGCTCATGTTTGATGATAAGCTGATCACATTTGTACAATATATTTTAAAGATTTTATATTTTTTACCTTAATCTTTTTTTCATAATTTTTAAAGAATTTTGTCAGCTTTGTCATTATTTCATAGTACTTCATGATTGCATTTATTTGGAAATTTTTATCTTAATAAAGTTTTTGATAATTCTTTAGCTTTATGTTTTTAAACTTTTAATCAGTACCATGTAGTCATTATTGTGCTAACCTGCTGCTAAACCTTATTTCAAACATACATAAAAATTCTAAATTTGTACAGGGCTGGCCCATGGTGTTTCCATGGAAGAAATAATATACAATGATACTAATTTCAAAATTGTATTGCTAATTTCAAATGAGGCCGACATTCTTTTTTGCCATTGCAAAATCTTGAGATATATGGTCATTGAATTCAGAACACCTACATTTAGCTATCATGATTTGCATCTACCGTAAAACCTGCCTTGAAAGACCACTTATGTGAGACCACCTGTCTTGAGAAACCACATTCTCAATGTACAAATTTATTCATTATACATGTATAGCATTGTGGCCTGTTATGAGAGACCACCTGTCTTGAGAGACCATATTTTTTGGCAAAATAGGTGGTCTTACAAGACAGGTTCTACTGTACTAAACAACTTCTTATCAGTCATATCGCTTTAAGTGTTATTTCTAAACAAATTCTTTTTGGTCCTAATGGTGCCATTCAGACATTCAGTAAACAACTTATTGGTCCTAATAGTGCCTTTCAGACATTCAGTTAACAATGTCTTATTGGTCCTAATGGTGCCATTCAGATATACAGTAAACAACGTCTTATTGGTCCTAATGGTGCCATTCAAGCATGCAGTAAACAATGTCTTATTGGTCCTAATGGTGCTATTCAGGCATTCAGTAAACAACATCTTATTGGTCCTAATTCAGGCATTCAGTAAACAATGTCTTATTGGTCCTAATGGTGCCATTCAGACATTCAGTTAACAATGTCTTATTGGTCCTAATGGTGCCATTCAGACATTCAGTAAACAATGTCTTATTGGTCCTAATGGTGCCATTCAGGCATTCAGTAAACAACATCTTATTGGTCCTAATGGTGCCATTCAGGCATTCAGTAAACATCTTTTTGGTCCTAATGGTGCCTTTCAGACATTCAGTTAACAATGTCTTATTGGTCCTAATGGTGCCATTCAGACATTCAGTAAACAATGTCTTATTGGTCCTAATGGTGCCATTCAGGCATTCAGTAAACAACATCTTATTGGTCCTAATGGTGCCATTCAGGCATTCAGTAAACATCTTTTTGGTCCTAATGGTGCCTTTCAGACATTCAGTAAACATCTTATTGTTTCTAATGGTGCCTTTCAGACATTTGGTATGCCTGCCAGTGGCCATCTTAAAAAATCTTATAACTATTTTCCATGTATAAATGGTCATATAAGTACAGGGTCATCACTTTAAGTTCTTTTCTTTTACGTTCCCATATCACTTTACTGTCTCGTGAAAGTTCTTAAGAGAAAGTCCACGAGGTCTGTTTTGGGGCTGAAATTTGACCCCATTAAGATCAGAACTCTTATAAATACAAGCATCCATTACTGTATTGACTTGGGGGTCAGAAATTACCATAAAGAGTGTAGAAAGGGCTATATGGAATCCAGTTGGCTGATAATTCAGGGTCCATGCTGGACTCTAATATTTAGGTGAAATAACTTATTTCTTTCCTACCAGACTAGGACAAAATAGAAAGAAGTAAGTGTATTTATTTCAAAATTTTAATGTTAAAAGTTGTCAGTTTTATGAATGATTGAGTTTTCTTTTGTATGGCTTTCATTCTACAAATATATTCATATTATGGTTTGTTTGTATCCTCAGCCTCTGACAGTGTTGGACCTGATTGCAGCAACCAGCTTCATCAAAAAATGTATTCAGGAGACACCAACTGTTTACCTTCAAGTATTGGATCAGGTAAGCCCTGGCTTGAAGAAATCAGAACTCTGATTGATTAATGTTTAGAAGGCATGATTTCTAACATTTTAAGAAAATAAGATCGATCTTTTTGCACTAGTTGACCCAGTACACGCAACACATATACTTACTGATTTAAGTAAGTGAATACTTTCTGAACAAATACATGGAGGGCTTTCATTTCATTTTCCTGAGATAGATGTCTCTGAATTTAAGTACCCATAAAGCTACCTTAATTATTTGTTTCATACTGGGTAGGCACAAGATAATTTTAGCTTGCTGCAAAATATTAAAATTTAATACATGCAGGAACTGAATCTGTTTAAAGGTTGAAAGCATGGATAAAAGTCTGGGAAAATTTAAAACCAATTGATCCTTGGATCATCTTTCACAGTATGCAAAATATCTCAGAGGTGATTCATACCAAAGACTTTAAAAAATGGCACTAACAGCTGCCTCACTAGGTGCTCAGCATTAAGAAGTTAGTGTTAGGACTGGTTAGCTTGGTGTCAGGATATTGTGACTGGGTGGGACATCATGCTACATGTCTGCATCATGATACCCCAGTGCTGGACATCATTATAAACTGCCACAATGCTGACAATTTAGTGATATGACTAAAAGTTTTTGAAAGCTTCTTTAAAATCTCAAATGTAAGGAAAACTCACTGGAATTTTGTCAAGGATAACTTTTCAAGTACAGCCTCCAGCAATCATAATCTGTATAGATATGAACACAGAGGCCTGAGGGAAGCAAGTTTCTTACTGTTTTGGGATGCCAGGTGAGTGTGGTCCCCTCAGGTACATTATTTACATTTTAATTTTCTTGAGATGAAATCCGTTCCAAAAGCTCATCATTGTTGGCTGCATAAAAATATATGGGAATAGGGTTTTCATATATTTGCCAACTCCACTGGTGACTTAATTGAAACAGCAAGGTGGACCAAGTCCCCAGACCTTTGTATTCATGATTGAAACAGCAAGGTGGACCAAGTCCCCAGACTTTGTATTCATGATTGGGATTTTCTAAAGTGGTGTCCTCAGTGATAAATACATGCCCAAGTTTGACGTATCATAGGCTAGCAAATGCACTGGCGGACTTATTGTCCCACAAGAATAAACTAATACACACACAATGGCCTCTTCATCCTTCGGTTTTCACTCAGAGCAGCCTGATAGGATCAACATATGATGGAATATGATGGATGTATTGCTAAAATCCCCACCTTTATCTCACCAGACCTGAATCTGAAAAACCTGGATAATCAAATTCTCTTTCCATAGATTGGAATGGCCAAATATATATATATATTCACCTATATACACTCCTCCAAAACTTCAGGTTACAAAAGATGATGCTGAAAGCCAAAGAATTAGTCTTATCTTTATGACTCCACTCAAATGGGAAATCTTGGATTAACCTCATCAATCTCTCAAAAGAATCACCAGGAATCAATTTAACCTCATATCTAAGCAACCACAATGGCAGGTGTTTCATTCCAGTCCAGAGTTTCTGAACCTGCATGTCTGGATCTTCTTAAAATACACCCATGGGAACAAACAGTCCTCACAACAAGTGGTGGAGAATCACTCGAGTAAAATGGCTGATCAACCTTAAAGGCAATGTAATATATTCTCATTGGTGTGCACATGAACATTTTATACCACTTCAGGCAATTATTCCTCAGTAGCTAACTTCTTGTGGCTCTTTGACAAGAAACATTTAGCATTAATCACAATTAAAACCTACCATTCCACAATCACTAGCATACTGTGTTATAATGGAAGAGAGGTTATCGGTCAAACCAAAGACCTTTTTGATCTTCTGATCATATTGGATTACACATGTCTAATGTCTATGGAATCCTTTCCCAAGTAGAATTTATCATTGGTCCTAATCTGGATGTACAAGACACCATTTGAACTGCTCTTGAAAGCTTCATAGGGTCTCCTCACACATAAGTCCTCACTGCATTGTCAAATGGCAAGCAGAATCTGTGAATACATGTCCCATTGATAGACCCATCTATATGCAGTTCCGACAAGATGGGACAGCATCACTCATGATACTCCATGATTTCATTGCCATGAACATGCTAATCAGACTAATAATACCTTTCTACTCCGGACATTATCTTATGGTCATCTAACAGATCCAAGCTCTCAAGTTGTGCTTAAAACCAAGCCATTGTGTCATGAGTCTTAAGAGGGACAATAGATTAACATGGATACTTTCCTTCCAGATTAAGTGTGCTATCTGTTCCACATATAGCTAAACACTCCACATCAGTGAATTTGCTTCACATTTTGGCTCAAAAATTTAGACATTACATTTGAGCTGTTATTGTGTGGTATTGAGATTTGAGTACCGTATTTGCCAGCCTATAAGTTGATGCAGAGTATAACTCGAATGAGCAGATTTGGCAAATTCTCCATCTTTCATCTATATATAAGTCTATGCTGAGTATAAGATGAGGCCAGATCAATACCTCTGCTTCATCTTTTTCACTTTGTTCTACACAGCATCGCAAATTTTATCCTATTTGTAACTCAGTAACCTTTCCGGTCTGGATCAATAAATGTAACTGAAACCTAATTTGTTTCAGACAAAGTATTTTAAGTGTATTGTGTATTCAGACTATAAGACAAAGCTAAGATTTTCTGGTAAAAACGTATATATCTTATAGGTCGGCAAATATGGTATACTTATACACTTTTTATCTCAGATAAAGATCATTAAAGAATCGACTCGATCTCGTGGGACCTTTACCTGTAGTGCTAAAGGTTACATTGCCTGGTTATTGAACAGTTTTATATGGACACAGCTTGCAATTTTTCATGTGATTTGTAGGATAGATCACTCCAACTGCCAGATAATTTTTAACTTTTTAGCTGGAAATTTTTAATCTAGGAGGCCTGGATTTGTGAGATGGTAGTTGAACTAAGGTATTATGATCAGGTAGGTATTATCAAAGAAACATATTTTACTAGAAAATATTTTTTTTCAAACAAGGTCCAGAATCCATTTTTCTAGCCAAGGTTTTAATAACCCTATATACACCTTGGTCTTTCGAGCAGATATTTCTGTGCTTCGGGTCTGTGAATTTCATTGAATGTGGCGGCAATCCACAACATCACATCAATATTTAAGTTCATATTTGAACACTGTCCCTATGTGATCGAGACAAGGGGAGTGCACAACTTGAATGGATTGATATATAAGCACTTTTTCAGTACCAGTATGTGTTTGCACAAATACCTTTAATTCAAATAGACCTGTGATGGCTTCCCTCTCATAATAATATATTCGATGTTAAACTTACAAAGTATCCCTCTTAGGTCAATTGCCACCACCATTTTCAGCCGATGTACAATGCACCACACTATTGGATAGTTGGCATTACAAACTAAGGGAGGCAACACATACAATCCAATAGATGTCACTTGGACAAAGCACCGATATAGCTGTTTTCGATCCGCAAAGGTGTAGATTGGGTTATTAGAACCTTGGCTATCAAAGATGTTCGGGATCAGAGTTTTTTCTCAACATTTTCATTATTTTTTTCCAACTACATTTTTTGCTACCCAGCATATCTTATGTCAAGAAGCAGCAAACTGAGAGAAAAATACCTAAAAATGAGGCAGAAAAATTTTGATGTGGAGTTGGCTATATCTGCGTGATATACAATAGGTGCATAAAACCTTTGAAGACCTCTCATTCAACATGGCACATGGCTAACTTGCAAACCCATTTATGACACAGCATCAGGTGTGGATCACACTTTCTTCACTAGAAAATAGCAAAAGAATTGTCACTATTTGTTCAAGATGAAGAAAATTACAATCAAAATGAAACTTTGATATATTGATCCTTTTAAAACAGCAGTTAGGGCCCAGAAATCTGAGTCACTTACATGAAATTCACAACTTTTAATAACAAGCCATCTACTTTGTTTAATTTCCTTTGCATATAAAAAATTCAAAGTACACTATAAATAAGAATATTCAACAAAGTTTGAACAATAAAAGTGTCAGCACCACCTACTGGTTTCAACAGTGTAGGATTGTGACAGTTAATTTAAAGCAGACATGCTTTGTATTACCATACTAATTATATCTTTGGAATCAAAATCAAATAATGGGGGAGAAATTTTAGAAAGTTACAAGGCATGCAAATCGTACCCACATAAGAGATATAGTCAGACTACGGTCTATCATGAATCAAGCCACAACTTCAGTTTTCATGAGTATTGACCTGTCATAGTTCCCATCTAGCTGCGGAGTATTTTACATTGTTGAATCTGGGTAAACCTTTTTAATTTGGTAAACAAAGTTGACACCGATCCTATTACAAATAAAATATAAAAGTTGATCTACACTGTATACCAACTTGTATAACCGGTAATATTAATTTAAAGGGATAAAACTTTATTCAGTCATAAAAATCTAATGTAAATACAATATAAACTATAGCGTTTTGTTTTATTCAGATGATACACATTTCCCAAAAATGCCATTTGAATTAAACATTGCTTAATAATATTTTTGTAAAATTCATAATTAAATATCAAATTTTACTGTTTGGACAACATTTAAACAAGCCAATAAAATTGATGTTATTATTATTAGAGAAGAAATAAAAAGCCTAATTTTCATCTGCATGAAAACTATGTAGTAATTAAAATATTCAGATAACAATATTTTTAAAATGAGATCATTTGCAAAATAAACAAAAAAATAATGGCTGATGATATTTTAATCATCATTTCAAAAATAAGAAATTTAAATAAATTTTGAAATAGATAATTTTAATAACAATAATTCACATGTTTATCAAGCATTTACTCCTACATTCAGAAATTATTTGCATTAATATTATTAATAATAATGTCAACATTACATATACTTTTTAAATGCTGATCAAATTGTTATCATTATAAATGCCATCAAAATTTTAATTAACGAATATGTATTTTCAATGGTAAAGACACTACTATTAATACTGCATTATTATGAAATATTTAGCATATTATTTAAAAATGATACACTCTATTATTTGACTTGGAGGATAACATTATTGCTGTAATCATTAAATTAATAATTAATTAATTAATAATCATTAAAGCAGTAGGCATCTTGCATAGTATATACAGTAAAGATCCACATCCAAACCATGCACCTTACAGTCAAATTATCCACCATTATTTTACAGTACTAATACTATTTTTACTTCTTTTTTTATTTAAATTATTGTATTCAAAGTGTAAACTTTTTAATGATAATTATGAAAGTTACAGTAATATTTTTTTTATTATTCAGACTACATTATTTTGGAGCATTGTGGCATATAATTAATAACGTTAAGTTTTTCTTACATTATGTTCTTTATGATTCAGCAAATTTTTCACTGTAATCAGCCAATTTTATTTTAATTTTACTGGTTATAAACTAGATATCTTGCATATTGTATATATATATATATATATATATATATATATATATATATATATATATATATATATATATATATATATATTTATATATATACTTTATTATTATTATTATTATTATTATTATTATTATTAATTATAATATTGCATATATGTACTTTATTATTATTATTATCATACTTATTATTATTGTGTGTGTGTGTATATATATATATATATATATATATATATATATATATATATATATATATATATATATATATATCTGGACATTATTATTATTATTATTGTTATTATTAGTATTATTATTATTATTATTATATTGTATATATGTACTTGTAGTTTTATCTGCTTGAGTATCCACATCACACGATGCACTTTACAAGATTATATCCCATAACAATTGAAACACTGCTTACTCTTTACAATCCTTTGTTCTGACATTTGGAAGTAGCTTTCAAAATTATACCAATGTTCTTTGTTGTTGTTGTATGTTTTAATGCCATTTTTCAGCACAAGATAGGCTATACATAGCGTCCAGTATTAATAGTGGAGAAAAACCCCGGAAAGAACCACCGACCCACGAGTAGCTACTAGCAAGCTTTCTGACATTCCCACATTGGCTGAATCCGAGACTTGAACCCACACAGACAGAGGTGAGATAGTAGTGATCCGTAACGGAGAACGCTTTAGACCACTCGTCCACTCAGGGCCCCACAAATGTTCTTTGTATCTATGTTGATATAAAAAGTGTCAAATGAAATTTATCAAGCTGCTGATATGGATAATCACTTCTGAACTAAACATTTGACAATATAATTTACTTTAACTTATCAAAACTAAAGCTGAAGTTCTTTTTAAATATAATTTGGAGAAATATATACTTTTGCTGAGGTATTGTCGTTAATTTATTCGTCCTTATAACTGAGAATTTTGGGTCCCTGGTAAGTAATATTTACAAGTAATGCCATTTTATTAAAAATTTTTTTTTCTTTTTTTCTCAGGCCCTTATAGCTGAATGTGGAACAGAAGTCCAGGAAGAAGTTCACAGAAGACTTACTGTGAAAGGCTTCAGATAAAAAAAAATCAGAAATTAAAGCACAGGATTAGTAATAAAGACAGTTTTGATACTTCACAATACTGTATTTGCTGGCCTATAAGTTGATGCAGCGTATAAATCAAATGAGCAACTTTCCATCCTTCTTCCATACATATATTAATTGATGCAGAGCTTAAATCGAATGAGCAATTTTCCATCCTTCTTTCATGTGTAAGCTGGTTTATAAATCGAATGAGCAATTTTCCACCCTTCTTTCCATATACAAGTTGATGCTTAGTATAAGACGAGACTAAATCAATAGCTCACCTTAATCTTTTTCACTTTGTTAAACACAGCAAATTTTATCCTATATACAACTCAGTAACCTTTAGGTCAGGATCATTAAATGTAATGAAGTATTTTAAATGTATTATGTACTTTTTGCTTCATACAATGCTAAAAAAAAACAGATAGCCCAATGCCTGGGGCCACTCTAATTTTAGAGTCGAAAAAAATTCTAATTTAATTGAGGAAACTTTGATTGCACTGATGAAATGTGTAAATGTATTTTCAAGATCTTGACATACCTACCATAACACAGTACAATCTAAATCAGATCACCACTGTACTAATGGCTACAATCTTCAATAAAAACAAAGAACTTTTCTTCAAAGAAGTCAGTAGCAAACTTAAATAAAAGCAATGGAATCAGATGGATTTGTTCGTTTTCAGTGTGACTGGAACACATTTACTTTGCTGTAAAAGTGTCGAATTTGCAAGGAAAAATTTTGGCTTCTGGTCATTCTGTACCCAAGTTGTTTCGTACAAGAGGTGCTAGTCATTTCGCACCCAAGGTGACTGTCGTTTAGTATCCATTAATTTACAAGTTCAAATAAACAGTATCGTCTTATTGACCACGTTCTATTTAGGCCTAGTCTTTTTCCTATCCTAAAAATTGCATATCGAGCAAAAAATTTACCAAACACAAATAATTTCAGTAATTGTGTTGTTTTCACTGTATAATAGCATCTATGTACTATACAGAATTTTTACAAATTCACATTGCCAGTAAAGATAAAAAGAAAATGTTAGCCATGTTTAAATAACTGAACAAGTCTTATTTTTATTATCATTCAAATATGTAAACATTGTCATATTTATTGGTATTATTTAGTAATGACTAACATGACCTAAACAATTACAAATGTTTATCCTCTCACAGCAACTTGAAAATCTGTGTTCTTTTAATAAGGACTAATTGCATGTAAAACAGTGTTGCTTAAGTTTCTCTTCTCTAAGGACCAGTACTGGTTTTTAATTTCAATTATTGTAACCTGCTTTTAAAGGTGTTATATTATCTCTCTCTCTCTCTCTCTCTCTCTCTCTCTCTCTCTCTCTCTCTCTCTCTCATGCGTGCTCTATCATGCGCGTTAACTATAATGTGATTTTAAGTTCTTTATTTTATTATGCAATTTGATAATGAGATTATTGTGCTGTAAAAATACAAGTTGCACTTAATTTCTTGACAATCTGGTCTCATTTCATTGCATACAATTTACCATTAAATACCCATGAGTAATACTTGTTCAAGCCATCTTAATCATTTTGTCAACATAACTGCTACATATGCTCTGAATGCAGATGAGCTTGCACACTGAAACACTCTCTCTCTCTCTCTCTCTCTCTCTCTCTCTCTCTCTCTCTCTCTCTCTCTCACTGTTAACAACAAAAATCCTTGAGTACTTCTATTTTTATTGTAATTAGATTCGTGAGTTTAGAAAGGACGAGATAGAAAATATATGTTTACTTTGTACCATTGTATTGTTAGGTTGTCGAGTAGCATGTGTTCTGTAGAACTTGTTCAGCTACAATCCCTTTATTTTTCGTATACAGTCAGTGCCACCAAATGATAATTATTTTTTTTACATATAATGTTTAGTACGTTTAATTATTAATTTTTTTTTTTTCGTATACAAAAAAAAAATGAAATACGGTAGTTATCAAATATTTAATTGCAGCTCTCATTGATGAGAGGACACTATAACTTCTTTCAAAGAGACCTGTTGATTGTCAGTGAGTTTCATTCAGTGTTTTAGCCCATTGAATGGTGAATCCGTTTAATTCACTTTAACCATCAGGTACTTTCTTTCGCAAAGCATAAATGCTTTGAAAACATCTTTAATCTTAGTACCTGTTTAAATCTTACTTAAACTTGTAAGACATTATGATGTTGTCTTCAAAACATAGAAATATTGCAGTTTCCTCATGCAAAGAAAATCTCATCTAGCAAAAGCCTTGGCATGGGAATAAGGATAAAAAAAATACAAAATCTGTCAGACTGTCAGATTGTACTTCATGCAGATGCAAAAGACTTCTTTGACCACAGGTACTTGTTGATTGTTAGTGAAGAAGGAAATCTATTGACATCACCCAGCCTTATTGTAATATTTTTCAAACTTAAACGAGGTGATAAACTTAAGTGGTTTGAAATCTGCCCCATCGCTGATTCTGTGCTAATTTTATTTATTCCATCAGCACCTTCATTCACTGGTTAATTTTCTCTGCATAAACAAAAAAATTCCAACTTTGTTCTCCATGTACAATTTAAGGAGATGCAGCCAAGATTTTATCTTAATACGAGAGACCTCCCCTTTGTCAAGAAAAAAAGAAAAGAGGGTTTGGAAAAAAGGAGGGAGAGGCATTAATTTGTTAGTTGCTTTTGAGAATACTCAGTTCCTTATCCGTATATGAATATTGTTATATGCTTCCTTCTGACTGAGCATAAACATAGCCTTATCAACTTGAATCTCTTAGGAAACTGATCTTAATAATTGTTATGTAGTTTTCCAGAGCCCACAGATAATATCTTTTATCAGTGCCAAAATAGGATTTTTCACTAACATTTTTTCCTTGAATCAGTAGTTTACTGCCAGATTTCTTATCTGTTCCATAATACTGTATTAGGGGTTTTAGTTCCATCAATGCCATATTCAGCTTCTGCAGACAGAGTTATTCAAATGAAAATCTTTACTTCTTAATTTTGTTTTTTCACACTTTATTCAGTTTTTCTTAACCCTGTTGCATAACACTTTTAAATTATCTGTATTTTAGTTAAGCTTAATAATCTGACCTTGCTACATTTAATATCGTTAATAGGGAGACTGGCAATTGTGATATCTTTTTTTGTCCATCTGACTCGTATTTGACACCATTATTGGGCTCATCATCACTCACTGGTATCTCCATTAACACTTCTCCAAGCTCCAGTAAACTGATATACTTCATAATTTAAAAAATCATCACCATTTCGGACATCATCCAGTATTTGCGAAACAAAATCATAATGAACCACACCAGGAATCAGACATTTTTGGGATTTTATTTTAGTTTGTATTTTAAATGTGCATTTGCAAAGCATCCTTCATGAAAGGTTCAAACTATGCCGTAATGCTCATTCCTGGATATGTTGTGTCAGACAGATTTAGTTTAGCAACCATTCATTTAATGCTTGAAGAACCCCGACAGTTGCCTACATGAAGAACAGATGTGTCACAACAGGAATGGTTAAATAAATATTGCATACTTCACTGAGCACATTTTCATATGAGTGACTTTCAGTTAATTTTTGAGAGTTCTCATGCATCACCTTTCTAGCGAATTTATTTTAAAAAATTGCATAACTCACACAATTACACACCATGACAGAATCTGTACAAGTACTTTACATATCAGTATGTTTGTGGAAAGACTCTGTTGCTTTGCCAATATTTCCTGTTTGTGCAAAATCTCTTACTTAGTTTGCCTATACTTCCTGTTTGTGCAAAATCTCTCACTTGCTTTGCCAATACCTCCTGTTTGTGCAAAATCTCTCACTTGCTTTGCCAATATTTCCTGTTTGTGCAAAATCTCTCACTTGCTTTGCCAATGCTTCCTGTTTGTCGCACAGAGAATACTCTACATTAATTTCTGATTGGTTGTTATTGTTTAACCTGGATCAGAACGAGCATTCACAACCAAGTCAGTATAACGTATTTCACCGTGCGAAACATCAGTAGTTTAGCTTTCAAATTAGCCCCAGTAGACGAGATGTAATTCGATGTCGAAACTTCTTTTTAAAAATATGGTTATTAAATGATGAGTAAAGTACTTTATTGTACATGTGGAACATGTTTGGAATGTTTAGTATGCGCTGGACATACTGCTGGATTTAGATAATTATAATAAAATGGGGTTGGGGGTAGATTGCAAACCATGTGACTGTATTAATTTGTAGATGATGAAAGTATTCTCAATAATCTTTTACGTTTTTACTAATAAAAATGAGTGCCTGTGACTACAAGTGCTGTTTCATATGAATTATTTTAGAGAATAACAAGGCAGACTAATAATAATTATTCATGACTTGCAAACGGTAAGTATTATTTTGTATCAATTCTCCGTGTCTTGTGTATGCATCGTTACAGCAAAAGTATTCATGCATCGATACAGTAAAATCTATCTTGAGAGACCACCTGTCTTGAGAGACCAGGTTCTCCATGTACAAGTTTATTGATTATATAGTATTATGCTCTGTTATGAGAGACCATTATGTTTTTGCAGAAGGGGTGGTCTTTCACGACAGGTTTCACTGTATATCGATAAATCGTTTCACCCCTAGAGAATTGTAGTATACATATTGAAAATTAAAGAATGCTGACATCTGATTCCTTCATCTTCTATGCTGAACACTAATATTTGGACACAATTAATTTTGTCTCCAACCAGAATAGAGCGAAGTTGCATAATGAAAAGTGAGTATAAGTTCAACATTTTTAATGTTCAGAATAGTCATTTATACTTGTTTTTGTGTCCTTGGATAAATTTATACTTGTTTTTGTGTCCTTGGATAAGAAACTAAAGTTCTTGAAATACCAATCACATTTTTACATTAACCACACTCTGTTAAAAGTCAGATAGCTTCTCAGCTGGAACACCATCATGGCAAACATCAAAGGGTATAAAGGTTGCCTTTATTATTCGCCTTGTACGATATGCTAAATGGCAAATTAATCTCATTCTTCATTCTTAAACAATTGGTCCTTCAACCAGTATTCAAGCTATACAAATCTTAAATGTTTGTGATCAGACATCTAGCCTCTTTATGGAAATAAAATTTGATTCTAAATATCTATATACTTTTCTCTAGGAATTGACCCAACTGACCTTCCAACTATTATTCCACAACATTAACAAGCAGTTTTTCAAATGAAATGAATGATAAATGAGTCATTTTAGTATCTCAAGTCTAACAAACTACCATAAGATATTCATTGTAGAGTCAGACTCCAGAGAAGCACATATGACTAAGTAATGCCGATTCCAAGCTACGAGAATTTTTATTACTCCTTTATAGTTTATGATTAGCAAGAATAATACAAGATTGTATAGAATAAATGTATTTATTTGTAAATTACCTTCAGAACAGATGAGCATGCAATTACTGAATATATAAGCTTAAACATTTAAGATTAAACACCATTCTTATGTTAACTAGATAATCGCGGGAGACAAAAGTGGTTGACTACAGTGGAGGGAATGTGCAATGGAGTTTCAAAGATAATTGCATCTTTTCCACCTGAGTGGATTAAAAAATATATATTTGAAATATTTTTATTATTTTAAATATTAGTTATGGAATTATAAGGCATGAGTTGTTTTAAGTTGGAGCAGTGAATTAGGTGAAAGTGAAGTGTTAACCTTGAGTTGCTGAAGGTGATGAGTAATGTAAGGTGAAGGTTAGCCTTCTATAACAAAAATGAGAGGTGGTGAAGTAGCGACTACTTAAGTAATATATATATATATATATATATATATATATATATATATATATATATCAATCTCTGAAGTAACCATCTGGAATGTATGTTTCCCATAATTATTTAATGTGTCATAATCTCTCCCTTTCTCATGAAGAGGTTAATCACTGATAATATCAACCAATACAATAGCATACATTACCTCAGAAATAGTAAATAAATTCTGGAAATCTTTATAATGTCAAGCAATACGATAGCATACACTACCTCAGAAATAGTAAATAAATTCTGGAAATCTTTATAATGTCAAGCAAGCATGTCATATTTTATTAGGAACTAACCATTGCAACTATTTATCTAACATTAGCTAACACGGTTTGATACATTATATGATAAATGTAGCGAGTACAGTGTCACCAATGCTTTACTTCCATGTGCTCCAAATGCCAGAAAAGATTACACAATTACGCTTGACAGTACACATATATAGTGCTATTTATAGAAAAAGTCTTGTGACCAAAAAACAATCAGATGGCAGATTAGTATGTATTGACAGAGTTCTTGGTTTAAAAGATTGGAATAAAGACTTTAATTGACAATGTCCTGGCTAAAGCATACATTAAACGAGGTTATTTCATTATACTTTTATGCCTAATAATGTAAAATGTGCATAAAATAGACACAATACCAAATCTGTTGACCATATTGGGTCAAAGCATCACAAGACAGAATGTCTCAATACACAAAGCAGGTAACTAAGTTCACATGCTAAAACACTAAAAGACATGTACATTACACATATTACTACAAATAAAGCACATTTAGGAAATGATACAGAGTACAGTGGAACCTGTCTTGAAAGACCACCCCATTTGCCGAAACATAATGGTCTCACATAACAAGTCATAACACTATATAAACAATAAATCTGTACATGGAAAACCTGGTCTCTCAAAACAGGTGGTCTCTCAAGACAGGTTTTACTGTAATTATAATTAAGGGCACTGGGCTTGTGTGGGACTTTGCTAATAATAAATACTGTTCTGTGGGGTAAAATATGTGACTTAAATGTTTCATATACAACAAAAATAATTAAATCGTACAATAATTAAACTTGTGTGGTCTTTATGGGAGTGATCTACAGATATTTTGAACTTTTGAGAGAGTGATGGGTGTACAGTGTTGTTTGCATCGGCAACATGCACAATGGAAAGAATGTTGACAGATCTCTGTTACTTTTATGTACTGTGGCTGAAATTTCTTTGGATATTGTACTTGTGGACATTGTACATTAATCACTCAGTTAACCAAAAATGACCGATCCCACGTGCTCGAAATTCAGTACGAATTAGTCTAAAGTAAACTATGTCCAGTAGATATTAAAAAAGGGGGAAATGAATTTTGACAATAGTGGACAATACCAGCTTTGGTAGGTGTAATGAATGAATTGCCATATATAAAAATGTCCCAAACGAATAATCCTATTTTTCATTACAATTTACATCTGAAGTCCAGGAAGTGAAAATGACCAAGCACACATCTTAAGGCCAAGCTGTATACTCTTTAACCCCCACTACACTGATCAATCATTCACCAAAATAAATGGATTAAACATTCTTTTAACAATATCTAAGATATCACACTACATTCAGCTATCCAGGTACCTAACTGAACTTCCCATTATTGTCATTCTGCAACCTTTTGGTAAAATACATAGTCTGAAAATCTTTCTATTGTTTTTTATTTTCCCCCTGTAACTTCAGTGCATTGAAATTCTTGGCCAAAGACTCTGTGCAGCTGGCTGACCTGGATCTATATTAGGTTAGCAGTCCACAGCTTCCAAAACAACAAAACCCAACTCCCAAAAATCCTTATAATGGGGTACAGCAGTATATACTGTTACATATATTTGATTTAATATATATTTATTTTAATTTAATTATTTGTCAGTTTTAGTTTTTCTTCATTTTTTATTACATGCTGTTGTAATGTAAATTTATTCACTGGAGATGATATTTTCGAATATTAATTTTAGTTTTTTTGAAAACCTAAAATTAGGAACATTATTTCTATGATGACCTAGTTTCAGACCTTGATTGAGAATCAAGAAAAAACAACTTTTTATTATTATTATTCATTCGTAATGTGGGATTGATAAGAGTGAAATTGAGGCTGTATTGAAACACATGCCTCTAGACTTTTAAAAAGTTTTGGTAAAGTAAATATTTTTAAAAAATTTTATTCATCGAGTAAAATTATTGGTTTTGTCAAGGTCAAGTTAGGAGTATATGATATAAAAATGATCACATGATCCAAAATTGCTTATAGTTTAGTGTATAGGTTTTCTTTTTAGAGATATAATCTCAGTTTCAGGCTTTCACACTTGGTATCAAGTTGCTTTCTTTTGTTGTAGCCAGCTTTTGAGTTATAATTTTCTTCAGGTCATTTGAATTTTTACAAGATTAATTAGTTTGTAAATATTTGATTGTTCATACATAATTTTTAGACAATGACATTAAAAATTTTATTTGGATTTCCAACACCAGAGTGTTAATTCTTGTGTTTCAACAGGAACTGTAGATAAACATAGTACAGGATACAGCATTTGTCATCGCCTTCCATCTTGGATTTTTGTTGGGACTCAAACATGAATTTGTTAAAACATTTCTGTACCTGGACTTTGAAAATTTAATTCTTGGATTATTTTTAAATTTGATTTTTAAAACTTTTTTTCTCTCTCCATTTTTTCATTATTTTTCCAGGGAAATAAATTGTTAAATTTTACAAAGCTTGATATTTTTGCTTTTTCAGTGTTTCTGTTTATTAGAGCCTAAACACATAACAATACAGATGAATGTGATTCTCTGCAAAAGAATAATGGTCTAAAACAAGACAAAGTCATTCTGTTGTGGAAATGCTTTATTTTTTTAAAAATTAAAGTAGAGGCACTTACCTTTTTTTTATAAATAAGCACAAAAGGTTCAAGCAAAAAGCAAATTTAACAAATGTATACAACAAGGCAATGTTTAGCATTTTAAAAATATGTAAAATTCAAAGTGTAATAAAACAGATAATAGGAGATTCCTTAAAATTAGTATTGTTTACTCGTTTGCAACAATTGATTGCTGATGATGTGATGTGGAGCGATTAGTTATTGTCATCCATGGACATTAGTTAAGTAGCCATTACAACCACAAATGTTTTTCAGGAGGGATGGGTGGTGGTGTGTCTAATATACATTACACTGGTACAACTCTAATACCAACATTAGGTGACAATTGAGTGAAATAAGTGGATGTACACACCTTGCCATATGAAGAATAAACAGTGTTTTATGTGCTTGGTATTTTAGTGGTAGATCATACAACATTGCTGTTGCAGCAGTTTTAGTCATGTTGGCTTGGTATTTTAGTTGTAGATAATACAACATTGCTGTTTCAGCAATTTCTAGTCATATTGGCTTGGTATTTTAGTGGTAGATAATACAACATTGCTGTTGCAGCAGTTTATAATCATGTTGGTTTGGTATTTTAGTGGTAGATAATACAACATTGCTGTTGCAGTAGTTTATAGTCCTGTTTGCTTGGTATTTTAGTGGTAGATAATACAACATTGCTTTTGCAGCAGTTTATAGTCATGTTGGCTTGGTATTTTAGTGGTAGATAATACAACATTGCTTTTGCAGCAGTTTATAGTCATGTTGGCTTGGTATTTTAGTGGTAGATAATACAACATTGCTGTTGCAGCAGTTTTAGTCATGTTTGCTTGGTATTTTAGTGGTAGATAATACAACATTGCTGTTGCAGCAATTTCTAGTCATATTGGCTTGGTATTTTAGTGGTATATAATACAACATTGCTGTTGCAGCAGTTTATAGTCATGTTGGCTTGGTATTTTAGTGGTAGATAATACAACATTGCTGTTGCAGCAGTTTATAGTCATGTTGGCTTGGTATTTTAGTGGTAGATCATACAACATTGCTGTTGCAGCAGTTTATAGTCATGTTGGCTTGGTATTTTAGTGGTAGATAATACAACATTGCTGTTTCAGCAATTTCTAGTCATATTGGCTTGGTATTTTAGTGGTAGATAATACAACATTGCTGTTGCAGCAGTTTTAGTCCTGTTTGCTTGGTATTTTAGTGGTAGATCATACAACATTACTGTTGCAGCAGTTTATAGTCATGTTGGCTTGGTATTTTAGTGGTAGATAATACAACATTGCTGTTTCAGAAATTTCTAGTCAATTTGGCTTGGTATTTTAGTGGTAGATAATACAACATTGCTGTTGCAGCAGTTTTAGTCATGTTTGCTTGGTATTTTAGTGGTAGATAATACAACATTGTTGTTTCAGCAGTTTTAGTCATGTTGGCTTGGTATTTTAGTGGTAGATCATACAGCATTGCTGTTGCAGCAGTTTATAGTCATGTTGGCTTGGTATTTTAGTGGTAGATAATACAACATTACTGTTGCAGCAGTTTATAATCATGTTGGCTCAGTGTTTTAGGCATTGGACTCGTTAACAGAATGGCACCTGTTCAATTATTACCATCAGATCAGCGCATATTGGTTACATAGGTGTCATTGAGCAAGGCACTTTTCTCTACTTGCTTTGGCATGACATAGCCTTAAAATGCTGCTTTGCCAAACACACAACTGCCCCCACGCCCCATCAAACTTTATGTTAAAAATACAACATGGCCAGCAATTAATTCTGGTATCGGGTGCAGCTAGTACAATAAAATTTTATTTTGTCACACAATCAACAATAAAAGTAATAAAAGGCTTGAAGAAAGAGATGTGCACATTAATCATCTGTAACAATCAAACCCTCCTCTTACTTCCACCCTTTTTTCACCAACCAACAAATGTTTTATAAATGAGAAGAGTGTGAATGGGCATATAACAAGTGCAAGTGCTTGCCACGGGATTATAAGGATAATTTAAAAGCATTATTCAAGTGCTCAAACCTTCTATAATCTGGCTCTTTTGTACATGATCAAACATATTTGGCCATTTAATACATGATCAAATATATTTGGCCCTTTTGTACACGATCAAACATATTTGGCCCTTTAATACATGATCAAATATATTTGGTCATTTTGTACATGATGAATCATATTTGGCCATTTTGTACATGATGAATCACATTTGGCCCTTTTGTACACGATCAAACATATTTGGCCCTTTAATACATGATCAAATATATTTGACCATTTTGTACATGATGAATCAATCATATTTGGCCCTTGTGTTCACGATCAAACATATTTGGCCCTTTTGTACATGATCAAACATATTTGGTCCTTTCATACATGATCAAACATATTTGGTCCTTTCATACATGATCAAACATATTTGGTCCTTTCATACATGATCAAACATATTTGGTCCTTTCATACATGATAAATCATTGGTCAGTTTGTACATGACAAATCACATTTGTCCCTTTTGTACATGATGGATGATGTTTGGCCATTTATTTTACTTTAGCATTGCAGCTATTAATTGAATTTTCAAAATTCAGATTCTTAAAGATCTTAGACCAGTTGAAAATGTTGGTATGAAGAAACATTACACCTGTATATTATAATCAAATGTTAAAGTGATTGTTGTTAAAAACGAGGTAACTTTCTTTGTAAGTATGCCACACAGCAGTTACTTAAAAGAATATATATTGTGTAATGAAATTTGAAATATGAAATTTTATTTATGGCAGTTTTCATCTCAGTGCCTTTGATCATTCCGACTACTACAACTCTTTTTTTTTTTTTTGTCTGAATTTTGTAAGCCTACTAATTTTTGGCTAAAATTGAACGTTTTTCTTAATTTACATTTGTTATAAAAATATGGAAGATAAGTCTCTCCCTGTTCATCATCACCATGTGTGTGCAAGACCATTGAGTAAATAGATGGACTTGTTTGTGTTACTTGAAAGAAATATTTAAATTAGTAATTAAAATAATTTCTATATTGTAAAAATGTTCATGTTTTACCTCATGTAGAAATACGTAAAACACTACAGCATTCATTTTTGTTGACAGTGTAGCAGTATAACAATAATATTATTGACCAGGTATGGTAAAAAAATTAATTATTTTTATATTATTTTATCCATCTATTATATGATATTAAAAAGGTTAGCTAAAAGATGTATGGCCCTAAAATATTGTGATTGAGCAAAATGAATGGTGAAAATAATTGGTCACAATTTAAAAGAAAAGGATGTTTTCTTTAATAAACATATGAAGTTGCAATCATTTTAAATTGAGCATTGCAGCAGCTGCCTCAGTCAAATGTAGAAAAAACTAGCACAACTCTTTTTGTTGATTGTAGCTCTTATAAGAAAAAGAGCAAGATTCTCAATGCTTACAGTAGATAACAATAATGAAAATGTGCCTGTAAAATATAGACTTTTACTTTTAAAACATGTATACTCTTCTGCCCAAAAATAATGTACTTCAATAATGAGAAGGCCCTTGAATGGAATCTAATCAATTTATACATATATGCCTTCAAACTCACCTCCTACATTTTAACTGTCTACCTCAAGTGGAAGTATATTATTAATACTAGAAAAAAAATGTATCAGAATGGTATATATATATATATATATATAAAGTAGAATCTGTCTTGAAAGACCACCAATTGTGCCAAAAGATAATGGTCTCTCATAACACTAAATAATCAATAAATTTGTGCATTGAGATTATGGTCTCCCCAAACCAGTTTTACTGGTATATATATATATATATATATATATATATATATATATATATATATATATATATATATATATATATACATATATATATATACACACACATACATATATATATCCACCAACATTTCATTAGTCTACAAATCTCATGCAGATCTTGCTTAATCATTATAACAAGTATGAAAGTTCATAATTGTATGCAAAATGTTTAAATTCTTTAATGGCCTGAAAATCTTATCAGATTTTCTAAACATGGATACACAAATATCTAACCGATTTGATTTGTTAACCTCAAGTGGATTTCACTAAATCCATTTAACAAGTCCAAAAATACTCTAAATGTATTTGACATATACAAGAGTAAAACAATGTACCACCTTATGCTATATTAACTATGGCATAAAATGAAGTCTGTATTTACATATATACTGGCAGTGACTGCTTAATGACAATATGTGCTTATCAGTTTAATTTGACTAAAATTAGCTTGAGCAGTAAAAAGGCCATCTTTGCAGTAGGAGACAACTATCAATGCAGTTTATTGATTGTAAGCAGCCTTTCCGCAGTACAGCAGTAACCATAGACCCCACCTGCGATCCATGTCTATCAAACAGTATAAAATTCCCAAACCAAATAAGGAATTATTTTTAAAAAGTTTCCAATACTCTGCAACTTTGCTCTGGAATAGTATTCCAGTTGAGATTAGAAATGCCCACTCTTATTTCCATCTTCCAAACTCAATATATCCAGTGGCTTCTGAGATGCTGCTAAAATAAATAAATTCCTTTGTATGAGGGCCTCAAGGGTAGATTATTTCTTAGCTAATTGTGTTACCTTCTTTAAATAAAATTATTATTATGGTTACCCAGCTAAATCATCCGATTCTCTGATTGAAAGTTATTACAGTAATTACAATTAAAGGAAAAAAAACAAAGGCTAGAGTTCTAATGCTTTAGTGGTCAAAAAGAATTTCCAGGAATTCAAGATAAAACCATTTGTTACTCCAATTGTGTGTTGAAAGGATCTCTAATATTCCTATGCAATAACTTACAAAAATGGTACAAACAACTGCCTTGCTAGGCGCTCATTGCGTTAGGATTGGTTGGCCTGGTGTCAGGGTAAGGTGATACGTATGCTGCATGATGCCCCAGCGCTAGTCATCACTATAAACTGCCACACTGCAGACAACATAACAATATGTCTGATTTATTTTAAAGCCATGTTAAAAATCCTAATCACACACACACACACTTGCAAGTGATAACAAAATTTTCAAATCAGCTGTTATGGTAAACATATTGGATGTCAGCTTGGCCATATTTTCATTTAGGACAAAGTAGATATCATCAGAAATCTATTGGTGAACACCCTATGTCATAATGATTATCCATCCAGGGGGAGAAGCTACGACATGATGTTAATGACATGTCACATATCAGCCATATTAGATATACGACAGGCATCATTTTAGATATACGACTGGCAACATATTATATATACGACTGGCATCATTTTTATGTAGGACTCATTGAAACCACCATAATAATGATCATCCATTAAGGGGTAGTAGTGACAACATTATTTTTTAGACAGCTGACGTGGAAGCCATATTGGATTCTTAACCCTTTCAATGGGACATAAACCTGGCTAAATTTCTAGCAATTACATATAGTAAGTCATGTCAAGTGTACATTAACTTCTGTCAAGTGTACATTATTTTCTGTCAAGTGTACATTATCTTCTGTCAAGTGTACAACACACAGTGCCCATAAATATTTCGGAAGAAAACTGATATTTTGGATCCTCCAATGAATTTTAGCTGATCATCAGCATAAGATGACTGTGACAAGCAGAGTTGGGGGAGGGGCTGAGCACTCTCTCTCCAACACACTTTCTCCCACCCCCAATAGACCAAGTAGAACATTTCTTTATAGTCAGATGGTTAAAATTGGAAACATTTAAAATGCAGGAGCTTAAGAAGGCATCACCCCAGGTTCCCTCCCCCACAGACCCCATGCCTACTTATTTGTATGCCTTCCTTTACTGATACCGATGGATCTACTGATTAACAAAACTCTGATGCCTGGAATTCATAAAAATATACTGACCCTGAAGTAATATTTACTTTGAATTGGGTTAACCTTTTCTCCAGACCCTCCAATGGGAATTTGCTCCAGGTCTTTGACCTGGACTCCTTTTTTGCTTATTCCCTATATATATGACCAAATAGGGATAGTGTGTGTAGACAAGGGGATAGGTTCTGTTTACCCGCAGACCTGAGCTTGAATCTCTATAAAATACAAATTAAATAATTCTCTAACCTGTATTGATAGTATTATTTGTATTAAATATCAATTCTTCCTACTATTAACAAGCATTCTTTTATAGAATCCAGGTATAGCACTTTCCGTTCTGTCTGATATATATTTATAATTCTCTATTATTAATTCTATATACATGTACCTTGATTTCTGTCAAAGGAATCTGGAATGATTGTGTATAATTAATTACTAGGTCCTCATGGGAGTGTGTCTGCTACACACAGAAACATACAATACCAGTTGAGTAGCATCATTTTTTGGGTAATGTATGCATAGTCATGAGGGAATATGGGCTCATGTGTGCAGGCATGTTAATGGGTGCCATTTACTTGCAAACCTGGGTTAGAATCTCCATGTAGTACAAATTTTAAAAAAATTCTATACCATGTATGATAGTATTATTTGTATTAAATATTAATTCTGCCTACTATAGAATCCAGGGATAGCACTTTGTTTCTTTATGGTATGTACATGTATATGTACATGTATCCATGAAAATATTATTAATTTCATGTAATAGAAAAGGATGAAGATATACTGCCTCATTCCCATATCAGCATTAGCTTAATCAAAGCACCAAGTTCTTTTCTGTTCATCCTGTTCCTTTGCCTAAAAGACTGTATTCTGCTGATTCATTCTTATGTAGTGTATTCTGCTGATTCATTCTTATGTAGTGTATTCTGCTGATTCATTCTTATGTAATTTATTCTGCTCATTCATTCTTATGTAGTGTATTCTGCTGATTCATTCTTATGTAGTGTATTCTGCTCATTCATTCTTATGTAGTGTATTCTGCTCATTCATTCTTATGTAATTTATTCTGCTCATTCATTCCTATGTAGTGTATTCTGCTCATTCATTCTTATGTAATTTATTCTGCTCATTCATTCTTATGTAATTTATTCTGCTCATTCATTCTTATGTAAAATTGTAACCTGTTACTATTCTGTTTTTTATTGTTATCACAAATATTTGGACAAACAAGTTAATTTTATGAAAGTGATAAATAGTAGCATACCATTTGGCTCCAAAATTCTATATTCTAAATTCATAGAAATAAAGAAATTTCATGGTGTATTGATAGGTCTGGGATATGATATTGGAACAAAAGAGAGCAGTAATTCTTCCAATTGTTTGATTATTAGCGATGGAGTATGACTACAACTGTGTGTGTAATTTGTAACTTAGCTTTAATAATTTTTCAGTCTTATCGCTACGATGTCTCAAGTGTAGCAGTTAATGGCAATGTCTAGCACTGGGGCATCATGTAATATACATGTAGCATGATGGAAACAACTTTGACTTCTGAAAGCTTATGGGCTGATTATTCACTGTTTTGGACACTCATCTCGTATACTTAGATAATCTATGTATGGGAGTGAGAACTTAAAATTATTTAGGGACATTTGTGTCATTCTTGTCAAACGAAAACACTTGACAAAATAAATAATGCTGCTGAGAACAAACTTATTTTCCAAAACATTCTTACCGCCTGACTTCATGAAGAAATTAAAATTGCCCATTACATTTTATCAATAAAAGGAGCATACAAGTTGAAGAAGCGAGAATTCTGCTAATCAAAACCCAGGGCAACCCAAACAGCCCAAAACTAGACAACTAGTAGTACAGCTTTTGTGAAGAATGTACCTACATCTGTAATTATGCGCTAGAAAAATAATATGTGATAATGTTCTCTTAATCTGAGCGTCTGCAGCTTTTCCATGTAGTTTTTGGGTTGGTTTTGGATAGTTGTGGGTATTTTGTTCATATATGATAATGTAAAGCTTATTGCTTGTCAAATCGGCATCCTTCTACATCCACCAGACATCGTTTGTATTGCATTTTGTGTGGAATTAGTACCAAAAATACATATATTAATATTAATACAAATAGTACTAAAACATTTTGGTAACTTTCAGATCTTCATGTCATGGTTATTTTGTGGAAACTCTTATCACAAAATAACATGGAAATAGGCATTATATTGTGGAAACATATCACAAAATAACATGGAAACAGGCATTTTGTGGAAACTCTTATCACAAAATCAGCAACATTTCCATAAATTCTGACAAGCAATCAAATTATGAGTACCAGGTTATTCTTGGTTTTAGACCAACAAGTTGTTCTCCACCATTTTGTCACATTAAAAGTCCACGAATAACTTGTTGGTGTATGTTCACAAGCTTTGTATGTTTGATGCAACTTTACAATTACATCCAGCAAAAAATGTTTTGTATTACCGTTCCTCAGTTGATAGTATTTAGTTGATAGTATTTTGTACAGTTGATAGTATTTTGTACAGTTGCTAGAAATTTGTACAGTTGCTAGATACATCATTTGATCATCATTGTTGTATGATGCCATAGTTTATTGGCTTTGGTTTTTACTTTTAGGCATGTTTCTCATTAGATGATCTTACCCGAGCCATCTTAAATTGCTTTGGGTTTTTTGATCAAAACTGTTGGAAAAGCACAATATAAAGGAAAGGTTGTATGAAAATCATACATCTATCTTGTCCACCAGAGGAGCTGATGTGTTAAAAAGATCTTCCTCTTCCTCATCTGGGTCATACAAGGGATAAATCTGGCTAATTCTTGCAGGTTTTGGGTCAATGTCACCTAGATCCATTTTTTGCCGGAACTGTGACTCGTCAAGGAGTGAGTCCACCAATGATGTGATTTCTTTCACATGTCCATCAACTGTGTCAATGCGAACCATCTCTTGTTCATGTGCTTTCTGCTCATCTGTCTTCTTTTGTCTGAATATAGGTTCAAATGCTACAACAATTCCTGCCAAAATCATCATTCCTCCAGAAAACCAGAAAGATACACGCCAGGAACCAGTTACATCTTTAATCCAACCTGTAAATTAGACCAAATTCTAATTTAAAACTTGAAAAAACATATTTAACATATGTACTCAACTTTTCATCTTTAAATATCACACACACACACACACACACAAACACACACACACACATATATATATGACCATGGCATTAATATGTTTTTCATATTCCATAGCAGCTCAGTAGTGCATCATCAGACTTGTAATCAAAGAGCAACAGTTTGGATACCTGTCCACCTGGCCAGCCCTGGTCAGTTGCCTCCATATGTCCTTGAGAAAGGTACTTAGTTGCCATTTCCTTTGCTTTATAATGTAACCAATAATTTTTTCAAAGTTACTTTAAAAATGAATAAACCACCATCATATTCTACTCTGAAATCATGTATCACAAAAGGTAGATTTTATATAAAATGTTTGATTTTCCATATTAAAATAAGCAGTTAACGAAATACAATATTCATCTGCGAATCAAAGTCAGCGGACTAAGTTGATAAACCATGTTATGGTTCACAACAAACTTACCAATATTGCCATTTAGTTTTTTTAAAGTGACTCCTATTTCTGGCCCAGTCGGTATATTCATCCTGGGTACTTTTGTCTTCTTCCTTGATTTCATAATTCTATAGATAAACTCACATGCTACTTTTATTATGTATTCACTTGACCCTGTCTCATTTCCTTGTGATTCATCTTATGAACATCTATGCTCCTGTCGCTTTTTTTTAAAAAAGAATTGCTGTTTAAATTTAAATCGAAACAAAAAATCTGACTATATTTGAAGAACTTAATCCATTCATGCATGTTGTATGCCTTTTCCAGCTAATTCTACTGTAAACAATATAGCCATGTTTGTGTTCATGTGCTGGTAAACCCTGTTAGGGGGGTCATGATTGTACTCCCACTCTAGGTGGCTCAAGATATGAGAGCAGAGAAAATTAGTTATAAAAAAGCTCAAAATTTCAAAAAATGGAGAATTTGTGTATCTTTTATCAAATTGCCAAATAAAGATGACTTGTGTAGGTTTCTTTAGAACTATTAGGGAATTGGAAAACAGAATTAGTTTATCTAAATATTATTATTAGGGAATTGGAAAACAGAATTAGTTTATCTAAATATTATTATTAGAGAATTGGAAAACAGAATTAGTTTATCTAAATATTATTATTAGGGAATTGAAAAACAGAATTAGTTTATCTAAATATTATTATTAGGGAATTGGAAAACAGAATAAGTTTATCTAAATATTATTATTAGGGAATCGGAAAACAGAATTAGTTTATCTAAATATTATTATTAGGGAATTGGAAAACAGAATTAGTTTATCTAAATATTATTATTAGGGAGTCGGATAACAGAATTAGTTTATCTAAATATTATTATTAGGGAATTGGAAAACAGAATTAGTTTATCTAAATATTATTATTAGGGAACTGGAAAACAGAATTAGTTTATCTAAATATTATTATTAGGGAACTGGAAAACAGAATTAGTTTATTTAAATACTATTATTAGGGAATTGGAAAACAGAATTAGTTTATCTAAATATTATTATTAGGGAATTGGAAAACAGAATTAATTTATCTAAAAATTATTATTAGGGAATCGGAAAACAGAATTAGTTTATCTAAATATTATTATTAGGGAATCGGAAAACAGAATTAGTTTATCTAAATATTATTATTAGGGAATTGGAAAACAGAATAAGTTTATCTAAATATTATTATTAGGGAATCGGAAAACAGAATTAGTTTATCTAAATATTATTATTAGGGAA
The DNA here is from genome assembly GCA_029339505.1 of Unio delphinus. NCBI lineage: Eukaryota > Metazoa > Mollusca > Bivalvia > Unionida > Unionidae > Unio > Unio delphinus. The sequence continues at coordinate 17,723,414 of JAQISU010001235.1, forward strand.
TCGGAAAACAGAATTAGTTTATCTAAATATTATTATTAGGGAATCGGAAAACAGAATTAGTTTATCTAAATATTATTATTATTAGGGAATCGGAAAACAGAATTAGTTTATCTAAATATTATTATTAGGGAACTGGAAAACAGAATTAGTTTATCTAAATATTATTATTAAGGAAATGGAAAACAGAATTAGTTTATTTAAATACTATTATTAGGGAATTGGAAAACAAAATTAGTTTATCTAAATATTATTATTAGGGAATTGGAAAACAGAATTAGTTTATCTAAATATTATTATTAGGGACTTGGAAAACAGAATTAGTTTATCTAAATATGAGAAAATATCTCACAACACTAAGTCTCTATATTTCTGCCACACAGACCTTGTTCCAAATGACTGATCATGTGACACAGACCTTGTTCCAAATGACTGATCATGTGACACAGACCTTGTTCCAAATGACTGATCATGTGACACAGATTGGTCAAATCACTGTTCAATCATATGTCAGGAATTTAAATTGGTCTGAGAACTGTAAGTAATCTTAGAGAAGGCTATACAAGTATTAGTTTAGCTTCTGTCAATATGCTCTGTGTATCTAATATATATATATATATATATATATATATATATATATATATATATATATATATATATATATATATATATATATATATATATATATATATATATATATACACACATACAGACACACTGTATCAATGATATACCATGAGATGTATACATTTTTCATTAATAGGAAAAGAGTCTTGCTGAGTTTTTCTTTAAATGAAAAATCTATACGAGTGGTATATCATTGATACAGCATACATACTACACGTATTTTATTTATATCACATACAAATACACATATTTGCACTTTGAATATAGTTCAGATTTACTACAGGCAGCTGTGTATTGACCATGTGTATGAAGTCCTCACATCGCTATCGAGTGTGTCTGCTAGAAATGTAGTTCTATTCCTTTTGTGGCTATTCATAATCAGCTTTGTATATTGGTAAGTATTCTTTTTGAGTTTCTATTTTTCTTCAAACTGATTCAATCAGCACAATACACATTTATGGATTAAACATGAAAGATTGTTTTAATGAAGAAAGCACTATAAACACATATTTAGCTTTCAGCCATTCATTTATCATCAAAGGAAATTAATGTGAAATAGACACTAAGGAAAATGACAAATACAAACAGATGTAATTATACTGACGACCATAAAACTATCTCCAGAGCCAACAAGGGCGGGGAGGGGGGAGAGGCAACCAGGGATATATCTCAGGGGCCCAGGCCGAACAACAATTTTTAAGTTTATAAAAGAAAAATTAGGTTTGAACAAGAACTGGGTGTTTCTTACTCCATGGCCCATGATCGCTCTCTGTGACCTCTCTGTCTCTCTCTGTCTCTCTCTATCTCTCTCTCTCTCTCTCTCTCTCTCTTGTAACTTTCTACGTTTGCGCATTAAATGTCAAGTATCTTATAGTTGTTGAATTTACTACATGTAAGTCATTTGTTTTCCAGATATTTCAAAGCGTGTAATTTCCAAGCATAAGTGTCTGTTTCTAACTGATTCATTATATCATTGATTAGTGTCATCTTTTGATTCATGGAATAGCTATAGAATAAACACGCACACACCCACATTTGTATGGTTCAGTGTAAACTAATCGTACACTTACCAACAGTTGGTTGACAAATAAATCCACTTATAGCTAGGAAGAGCGACAGTATACCAAATCCGGATGAGAAATCCTTAAGTCCTACGGCATCGATGATCAAAACTGCGGCTATGCTGAAGAACGATCCTGGAAAGAATCCCAAAATGGCGCCATACGCTGCTATAAAAGGATAGTTTGTGAATAATGGAGTTATAAACGCATACACTCCACCTATGAACATACTAATGAGAAAGATATCTCTCCTATTGCAGAATGGCTGATCGGCAAGCCAACCGAAAAAAAGTCTGGCGACTATTTCACTTCCACCCATGATGGATACTACCAATGCCACTTTGTCTTTGCCATATCCAAGACTCTCAATATGGGCTGGTAGCATTGTGAAATTAGAGCCATACCCATTCATACACAAAGTTAAACCAATCAAATAAATTGTGAAGCTTGGATTTTTAAAGAGAGAAAAGTTAAAATGTTGGCTTTTTGAACAGCAGGTTTGCTTTTGTTCAGGCTGGTTCTTAATCTGGTCGATTGGTGTCAGATGCTCTTGATCTCCATTTACATCATGGCGCGTCTGTCGTGTTCTTGTGACAGCTTTCACAACTACTTTTTTCGTATTTACAAAGATCTCTGGCTGTCTAAAAAGGCATGCTGCCACACACACATTTAGGACCACTCCGCCAATTATGAGCAAAGCACCTCTCAAGTTGTAATGGTCAATTAGGAAGCGGTAGAGAAAAGGAAATCCCAATGAACCTATTCCACTGGCTGAAACAACAATTCCGTTGGCCAATGCTCGTCTCTTTTCGAAATAGAAGTTAAAGATGGTGGAGCAGGGTGCAAAGGTGAGACCATAGCCTAGACCTGGAATGAGATGGGAAATGATCTTCAGTACAAATTAGTGCAATATAGGTACTGTAAAATTTCCCTGAAAGATTAGCTGTCTTATGCAATAAATTCTAGTAATTCTTGGTACCTTACATCCTACGATTATCGATATCACTCAATTCAATAAGAACATGTCTCCCAGAGATGACTTCATAAAGCAGATTTGACAAAATACTATATTTATTTTCTCTTGTTTAAATTTAAAAGCTTCATCATTGCCCACATGTGGGAATGTTGTCTGGTATAAAATCAATTCATTTCGACAAACTTCAGGTGCCTGTTTCGGTTTTCAAGAACATTTCTTTCGATGATATCAGATATCCCACCTAGGCATGCTTAATCAACCCAACTACAAATATTTGTTTACATATTAGCAATTTTGACACCAAATTGACGATATTCTATCCTTCAGCAGGTTTAGTATAACTCCACAGACTTCTCTGATTAGTTTATAGTCTTGATTTTTACATTAGTCTATCTCAACTGATACAGTTTTTGACCAGTTTTGTGAAACTCATTGTGTGTGTGTGTGTGTGTGTGTGTGTGTGTATTTATATATATATATATATCTATATATATATATATATATATTCTATCTGGTTTTATCTGTTTTTGTGTTGTACTGTAGAACCATCTGCCAATCTCTCTCAAGATAGGTGGCCTTGCATAACAGGTCATAATACTCATATAATCAGTAAACTTGCAGTGAGATACTCTGATTTAGTCTAGTTCACTGCATGGTCTCTTTTATTGCTTAGTATAGATCTGCTGATACTCTTCTTTGACTGGTTTTGTCTAATTCTGCTGATATCTAGTATTCTTTGATTTAGTCTAGCCCTGCTGGTGGATAGTCTTATTTAACTAGTGTAGTCTAGCTGTACAGACTACACTTATTTGACTAGTGTAGTCTAGCTGTACAGACTACACTTATTTGACTAGTGTAGTCTAGCTGTACAGACTACACTTATTTGACGAGTGTAGTCTAGCTGTACAGACTACACTTATTTGACTAGTGTAGTCTAGCTGTACAGACTACACTTATTTGACTAGTGTAGTCTAGCTGTACAGACTACACCTATTTGACTAGTGTAGTCTAGCTGTACAGACTACACTTATTTGACTAGTGTAGTCTAGCTGTACAGACTACACTTATTTGACTAGTGTGGTCTAGCTGTACAGACTACACTTATTTGACTAGTGTGGTCTAGCTCCACAGACTACACTTATTTGACTAGTGTGGTCTAGCTCCACAAACTACACTTATTTGACTAGTGTAGTCTAGCTCCACAGACTACACTTATTTGACTAGTGTAGTCTAGCTCCACAGACTACACTTATTTGACTAGTGTAGTCTAGCTGTACAGACTACACTTATTTGACTAGTGTAGTCTAGCTCCACAGACTACACTTATTTGACTAGTGTAGTCTAGCTGTACAGACTACATTTATTTGACTAGTGTAGTCTAGCTGTACAGACTACACTTATTTGACTAGTGTAGTCTAGCTCCACAGACTACACTTATTTGACTAATGTAGTCTAGCTGTACAGACTACACTTATTTGACTAGTGTAGTCTAGCTGTACAGACTACACTTATTTGACTAGTGTAGTCTAGCTGTACAGACTACACTTATTTGACTAGTGTAGTCTAGCTGTACAGACTACACTTATTTGACTAGTGTAGTCTAGCTCTACAGACTACACTTATTTGACTAGTGTAGTCTAGCTGTACAGACTACACTTATTTGACTAGTGTAGTCTGGCTGTACAGACTACACTTATTTGACTAGTGTAGTCTAGCTGTACAGACTACACTTATTTGACTAGTGTAGTCTAGCTGTACAGACTACACCTATTTGACTAGTGTAGTCTAGCTCTACAGATATATAGTCTTTTTTGACTAGTGTAGTCTAGCTCTACAGACTACACCTATTTGACTAGTGTAGTCTAGCTCTACAGACTACACTTATTTGACTAGAGTAGGCTAGCTGTACAGATATAAAGTTTTCTTTGACTGGTTGAATCTAGTTCTGATGATATAGTTATATATATAACAAGCTACAAATAGCTCTCCCAATGTACGCTTGTCAGTTTCCAGCCTGTGTTCAAGACATAAATTTACTTATCTGCATGTACTCCTGAATTAAAAAAAAATAATCTTGACCAAATCCATAAATATTAATATTATTTTCAGAAATTATTTTGCATCCAAAAATATTGATGTTGTATGTTCAAAATACCCAATCTTCAATGTTTTAACTTGATATTAAAAAAAAGCAGCAATCCTGCATTACATAAACATTTTAATAGTATCGTCTGAAGGATTCATCATCATCCTCAGTCTCTTGACCTAGTGTGGTTGTCAAAGTGCTGTGCTGCTGAACATCTGACCAGTTCTCTCCACTATTCTTGATCATGTGCCATTACCTGTGTCTGCGCAAAACTTGTCCTGGTCCATTCTGTGATGCTGTCAATCCACCTTTTTCTATGTCTGCCTCTCCATCTGCCACCATGTACACTACCCTGCAGTACTGTTGGGAATAGACTGTTGGCTCTAGTGACATGGTCATACCATTTCAGCTTTTTTTTTTGATGGTGGTGAGGAGGTCATCATATTGGCCTACTTTACGCCTAATGGTGTTACGCACTTCTTTTTTGTGATGTGGTCCATGTAAGAGATGACAAGGATGGTTCTGTATCATCTCATTTCAAGTGCCTGGATTCTTTGTTGTAATTCTGCTGTCAGAGTCCAGGCCTCACATGAATACAAAGATATTGAGATGACTAGTGCTCTCAATAGTCTTGATTTTAGTTTTCAGATGGATATTATTATCTCTTCAGATGGGTTTAGTTTTGACATAGCTGCCGTTGTTTTTCCTGCTCATGACAACATTTCTGCTCTTGATCCCTCTTCGGTGATTTTGGAACCAAGATATTTGAACTGGGCCACTGTTTCCAGTTCCTGTCCTCTGACTTTAATCTTGGCTGAGATATGTTTGCCACTATTTGTCATCAGCTTTGTCTTCTCAGTGCTTATCTCCATGTCAAATGTGGAAGATGTTTCATCCAGGTTCTCTACTAAGGTAGCAAGCTCATCATCACTGCCTGCCAGCCCATCAATGTCGTCTGCAAAGCGGAGGTTGGTGATGTTACGCCCTCCAATGCTGAATGTCCCACTGGTTTTCCAGGGCTTTGCTCATGATGTGCTCTAAGTAGATGCTGAAAAGCGTGGGTGACATGAGACAGCCTTGACGTACTCCGACTGTTGTCTGGAACCAGTCCCCCCCTCCCGAACCTGGGGCAATTACTACACTGGTAGCCTTGGTGTACAGCTGCTTGATGGTATTGGTCAACTTTTGACCTATATTGTACTTCTTCATTGTGGCCTACAATGCCTTATGCCACACTCTGTCAAAGGATGTTTTGAAATCTATGAACACATGATAGATATCTTGTTGATGTTGCGAGTACTTTTCACACAGAACCCTGAGATTGAATATTTGTTCTGTTGTGATTCTTCCACTCTGGAACTCAACCTGTTCTTCAGCGATTATTTCTTCAGCTTGTGATTTCAGACTGTTCAAGATGATCTTCAGCATCACCTTACTAGCATGTCTGATGAAACTGATAGTTCTGTAATTTTGGTACATACGAAGATTGCCTTTTTTGAGTGTTATAATCAGTGACTGGGTCCACTGTTGGCCATTCACTTGTCTGCCAGATCTTGTTGGAGATTTTTTTAAGTAGCTCTATCACCGATTCCCCCCACCCCCCATTCTTGATAAGTTCAGCTGGCATGTTTACTACTCCAGTTGCCTTCCCATTCTTCAGTGCTTTTATTGCTGACTCCACATTTTCTTTAAGAGTGGGGAAATCATCATCATTTGAGGAGTTTGGAACTTCAAGCATCTCTGGGTCTCCTGTGGACTGATGGTTGTAGAGTTCTTTGCAATATTCAGTCCATATCTGCAATGTTACTCGCTTCTGTGAGGCATTTTCCATTTTCGTCTTGAATGGAACTGACTCTTGGTTGTTTCTGTTTGGTGAGGTCTTTCACAATGTGGTATTCCTTTGTTCTGTTCATTTTTTTCAGACTGCTCTCTATTTCTGTACACTTTTGTCCAATCCAGTATTTTTTTTTTTTGCTTTCAAGCTTTGATATTCTTGTTTATTTCTCAGTACTCCATTGCCCCTATTGTGTGTCTGGTGCTTTTTTTTAGGTCTCTTCAGGCATTACACAACTTTCAGAATCTCTTCTGTAACAATGGGATTTTTCTTTAGGCGATGGAGGTCAATGATGTCCTTGGCAACTGCTGTGATGACTGTTTGAAAGTGTCGGTCATCACTTTTGCCGTTGTCTGAAGGATCGCAAAATTGTAATGATATTTATTGTCGATCTAGGAAATTAGGAACCATTACTTAAGGTTAAAAAAATGCAATTATTATGCCATTGAGTGAGAAATTAGTATTAAAATATATAAATAGGTCTCGCACACATACAGTATATATATATATATATATATATATATATATATATATATATATATATATATATATATATATATATATATAGTCATACTCTATGGTCTAAATACAATAGGTAACAGATAAAGAGTGAAAAGCAACAAACTTTGTTAAATTCAACAAATAATTTCTTTCCCACCATGAAAACAAGTTAAAATTTTAAGAAGGAACTTACAGTATTGAGAATTGAAATACTGATGCAAGTCCTAATCATTAAAGTTCTTAATATAATTGAAATCCAAATTAAATCCAACGCTAAAGGTATTAATGTGCCTGTTGTGGCCCGTATAGTGATGATGTGCCAAGGTTTTTTTTCTTGGATCACAAAAAAGTACAATCCAATATGTCCTTATTTGAAAGTTCAGTATCAATTCAAGTCGTTATTTACAAGAATGTTACTTTTGAAGAATCACTTTAATTCAATATCTTGAATAAATAAAGTTCCAGCCCAGGTGAACTAATTTACAAAACAATAATACAACTTATTCTGCCTCAAGATCTGATAGCAGAAATAAAACATTTTTTTTGTAACAATATTAGATAGTCCTCTATCTGGCCTTTAGTCACATTTAGCATTTTATATTTTAAAAAATAATTACCTAATGGTAATTTTCCTTCTGGAAGGCTACAAGTGTTTACAAGATAAAATCTGTGTTATAATTAGAAGTGTATTACTAAAACTATAATATAAAATATGTAGTAATCAACAAGTAAACCGAGCAATTCATGAGGAATTTCGAAAGTTTTAGACTCAGATTGAGATACATGTTTACATCCAATGAATAATTCAGGTCAGGTGGAAAAAGAACTTGATTTTGAACAAAGTCAAGTCCATAAAATAATGTCACATTATCAATTTTTTGTCATATTACCCCAAATACTTTGACGATGTGCGCTCATTTGTGCGTACTCGCACTTTTTCGTCAAGAAAAATCAACTAAAAAACGTTAATATTTTATCTTTAGTGGATGTCCATCCTCGTCTATCATGGCTAAAGCAATGACCAAAGCTGCTAAAGGTGATAAAAACTATAGGTTGGCAGTGAATTTTAATTTCAAATTATTGTATCGGCGATGGAGACTTCCAATGCTTATGGTAGTCAACTGAATTGCAGTGTAAAGTCCTTGACAGCTAGTGTAATGTATTTGCTACGGTAATGTCACACCTACATGAAGATATATTTTAGTCTGAGGTTGAATTAATTATAAAGAGACTAATTATCATTTAATGAATGATTCATTAATTTAAAAAAGAATAAATGCAATTCAGAAAACAAGCGTATTTATAATAATAATGTGTGCACTATATAAATTGCTGGTAGATAACAAAGGAATAATGCATATACATGGAAACAAGATCCAGAATATCAAATTACATGGTACAATTTATTTCAGGTTAAACAAATGTTCGAACATGTTACTTGATCACATGATAAATGTTTACTGCATTAATGTTGTCAAGTCTCCAAAGAAAATATACACTGTAGATTACAACGTTCTGGAATAGTATTTATGAAGGTTGTTTCGAACACATTAAAACAGGGTTATTTTGACATTTTTGCATTAGGTTTATGTTGATAATCGGTTAGCTTGTCGTGATTCTAGTCGCTACGATGTAAAAAAAATAAATATAAAAAAAGCCTACTTCAGTTTTTGGTCTAGCCTAGTAAGAACCAAAGCGGTTTCCTCGACCAGTTCATAAAGCAAAGATCATCAAGCACATTATATTCACCAGGTTGTCTACTATCTTTATGACTATATGGAGGAATTCTAATATCGTCATCCAGGATGTAACATTTATCATCGTAACAGGTTAACCCTGCTCTGTTGATCGAGTATGTAAATAAGTTTATAACAAATCGACTGGATGTACATTGGCGAGAAGAGTTTGATTCCTCCAAGCGCCTTAGATTGCACGAGAGATTTTTTGTATAACAACGTTTCCTTGATTTCTTTAGCACGTCTTTCAACTTCGCTACCAGCTAATTTGGTCGAGTACATTTTACTGCACAGTCCGACAACTACCGCTATGGGCACAGAGTTCGTTTCGTCCTTGAACTTTCCGATGACCTTTTTGTTAGATTCGTTGTAAAACGGACCGACATTGGGATAGTCTGAAAATCAAATAAGCGTTTCTCATCGAACATGTCCTAGTGATGCTTGTTCATTTCCGTAAATAGCAATTTGACTTTGGATCCATAGTAGAAATTGTACATGTGCAGTTTAGACAGCTCCAGAACTGCAAACATGCAATAGATTGGATTGCTCTTGACTAGTTCGATTTTCATTCTGTAAATGGCCACCGAGATTTAGTAAAATACCGCGATGTTGACAGTGGTGGGATCGTTTAATAGTTTATTTCTACGTTTGACATCCCTGATGAGTTCGACCTCGACTCGTGTTTTCGTATGTTTTTCCTAGTTTTTGCCAAGCACCGAGTCGTGTATGAGTTTAATGAAGTCCAATTCCAAATGTTGTTATTGTTAAAGTGAATGTAGGTCGCTAGCCATTTTTACTGGAACAATTTTAGCACTCTGCGGCTTCTCACCGACTTGACTTCTGAGCATAGACAATGATATTTTTGTAATGACTGATGTACCGTTTTTTTCGCATGAGATCAGGTACGAGTTTATGTGTTTAGCCCCTTTGCAGTTGAGTTCAGTTTTTATTACGAGTTGTTATGGACTCGGCACATCATCATTGATCATTATACTTTCAAGCGCTAAAGGATAATCGTTATGCTGATCGTGAAGTTCTGACGAGTAATACAGGTCGACTTCGAGGAAATTTCCAACGTCGACGTCACTGTTCAGCATTTGCTCGGTAAACTTTTCCGGATTTATCCAAGCAAAAGTTCCCACTGACATTGGTTGTAACAAGGCCCACTATACAGGTTGTTTTTGACCAAGTAAACGATGCACTTGGAATCTTTTTCCGGATCGTAATCGGGCATATACTTGCTGCTGGTGACTGAGAGCCTGTCTTTCTCGACAAAGTTCAACATGTCCATGTCGGTGAACAAATCGAATGTGACTCCGCTGATTGGCATCGCAGCATCTCACGAAAATCCGGGCGATGAGCAATACCAGCAAGGATCTAGCCCGTGTAAATTCGTGCACACATCCCTGAAATTTTCAAAAACGGGAGCGAGCAATAACATGCCCATGGTCATATAGAAATCGTGATAATCCCCCATGCTGACCATCCCAAATACGTCTCATACTCGTTTTGCATGTGCATAATCCAATTCGGTGATGATATCTGTAAAACGCATATGGGCGTCAGAGACGTCTCTTTGAACTTGCTCATGTACTCGTAGGGATAAACCCCTTTACGTGTCACGTACTCTGTCACGTTTCCCTACTCTTCTGTAGTGTACAGTATGTTTGACAAGCTCTTTCAGCGACACCACCATGAACATATGACTTTTTCACATACTACTTTCAGGTGGCAAAACTTTCAAATCAAATAAAAATTATCTCATTTGTATTAGTACTACTTTCATTTGTGTCTTGAAAATCTTCTCTCTCTCTCTCTCTCTCTCTCTCTCTCTCTCTCTCTCTCTCTCTCTCTCTCTCTCTCTCTCTCTCTCATATGCCTATGTAAGTACTTGTATGCATTCCTATGTCACATATCACATATGTAAAACTGTAATGACATACATGTGAGGAATAAAAAAAAAATCTCATAAGGAAGACAAAGAATGTGTTTCATGTTAAACTGACCTGTTATTATACCGAATGTGAGGTTCATCAGCTCCATCTTCTGAACGTAGGCAGTACTAACATAACCAACCCCGAGAAGAATTCCTCCAAGGAAGGTGATGAGCCGGAAAGAGTACCTCTGACACAGTGCATTTGAAAAAGGCCCTGTAAAATGATAAGTATACAGCAAATTATTTTCCTGTCATCAACTGAAATTATTCATGTATACAACTGCATGTATCTTTTAAGTCTTACGAATATAGACAGTGAAATGTCGACAAATTTACGTTATTGTCTGCGACAGTCTGGAAAATAATCATTCAGTCTTTGTTATGTGTATAATGCAATTTTTTTAATTATTTGGCTTTGTCATACACAGAAAACGAGGACCAATCTCCTTTCCCAACGGAATGCAGACTAGGGTTGGCCTGAACAGGTATCGAACCCACGACCCTTGGATTGTAATTCTGATGCTTTATCAACTGAGCTGGTTTGACTCGCATTTCATGGCATTGGTAATGAGACGAGTGCACCTTAACAAATCGAGAAATTGTTGGTTTTAGATCGATATATCAAAACTTCAACATCCTGAATAAACATCTAAAACGCAATAGTGTGTGTGTGTGTGTGTGTGTGTGTGTGTGTGTGTGTGTGTGAGATTTAGATTTTTTAACATAGCTTTAACAATTCTTCAGTCATATCACTACATCGTCTGCATATTAAAAGTTTATAGTGATGTCTAGCACTGGGGCAGCATGCCCAAGACATGTAGCATGACGTCCCACGACTCCCACCCAGTCACATTATCCTGACATCAGGCTGACCAGTCCTAACACTAACCTCTGAAAGCCAAGCGTACAACTGCAAGTACTAGTTTCATAAGTCTTCGGTATGACTCGGCCGGGGTTGACTCGGGCAGGATATGTTGTTCTGGCATTTTGCTATGATAAGTTGGGAAAAAGTCATGTCTTACCAAGCCCCAGCATAAGAAGGAGGCTAATGCTCCCAACCCATGCCGTATTGCCGGATCCCGTCCCATAAAATCCGAGAAATTCTGTGTACAATACACCATACGCCTTGACACTGCCCACCGTTAGAAGATACATCAAAAAACAACCTGAAAGAAAAAGTATACTAGTTATCAGTGAAAAAGTAGTGTAATCATTTGATAAAATCCAGATATTAATTTTTGTATTATGCTTTTAGTATTGGTGATGCTAACAATCTGCTTCAAGAGTTACTGTGATATCATTTTTCGTCCTTAAAAACAGATTTACTGGGTGAAAAAGGAAAACTGGGTTTGTTAGTATCATTTAGCCAATAATGCATCAGTGCAAACAAAGTTCTTTTTCTCTTTACCTCGAGAAAAATTAATTTTTTTTTTCAGTTCATATAATGGGTGTAATATGTTTCATTTTCTATAAACCAAAGCAAAATTGTATCTTTCAAGTCATTAAAGGATAGGAATTGTTTTTCCAGAAAAAATCACGCACACGCCTCCACGAATATTATCGGATTTTATACACTACAACTGAAGCATTAAATGAAAAATGAACAGTATGCATTGCACTCATTCATTTTTATACTACACATTTAAGATGCTAAAGTTAGTGACCGACCATTTCATTTTGGCAGGGGTGACGGCATGAATTTTTTAAACTTTAAAACCAAGATATTTAAGTTAACTCAATAATTGTTATATATATATATATATATATATATATATATATATATATATATATATATATATATATATATATATATATATTGTTACGGCTATTGGATTTAATTTATTTATTTTTTATTGTTAAATCCAAATTTGTCATTTAGGGTTTAATATTCATTAATTGGGAGTTTTTTTTCTAGAAAATTTAGGTTGACCTAGATTCTAGTTGTAAACAGGCTGACCTTGGCTTGGTTACCTCTTTATCTGACCTTGCTTCAGATTGATAAACAGGTCTTTAATACTATTGGTTAATTTCGAGGATAACTTTTATTTTTAGTTCTTGGGGTGTAGGACATATCTAGAATACGTGACTTGCTGAAGGTAGTGACCTTCCATGAATTTCTAGAAAGATCACGTGATCACTTGTTTACTTAAGAAAAACAAGTTATATAGACTTGTTTGGGATAGAACAATTCAGTAGAATTTTGGGCTTTAAAATGAACAGTTGTGTATTCATGTTTGAGTTATAATTTTTATTATTTTATTCTGGACATTGTGTCAATTTATTGAAGAAAGAAGAAATATCTGGAAAAGGACATGTATTTATGATTTTCATTTGGATGATAAAACAAGAACTGCATCACGTGACATTGTCCGCCATTTTGGATTACATCGTCAAGATTCGAATCTGGAACTATTAGAACATTTATTTATCAGGACTCTTACAATTCCATTAGTGGATTATTATTGTGAATTCTATATTGGATTAATGTTGGATTTGATTCTCTAAAACCGTAAGTTTATTTATTTTATGAAAATAATTGTACTTAATAAATTCATTGTTCAAGTTATACAAGCTTGTTAGTTTTCACTATTTCTGTGTTGCTGCTTATTCGAGCCTAAGCACGTAACATTATATATATATATATATATATATATATATATATATATATATATATATATATATATATATATATTTCCCCTGGATTTTTTCTCCAAATTTATATACTCCTAGACACGATCCGACAATGAAATGGCCGGCCCCTGACTTGTCACAATATAGAATGTATAGCCAGTCATTAATTTAAAAGTTTACCATTGAATTGACACAGTTATTCCTTTTTTAAGTACACTTGTCAAAATGTTGGTGTTGTATTAGGGTTTAAGGGGTCGTCCATTTAGTACGTACGCAAAAATAAGACAAAACTTGACCCCCCCCCCCTTGTACGCATGCATACTTTTTACACACACACACCCCATGCGTACGTACGTATGAATGACCCCCCACCCCACCCACACGTATAGAACTTCCAATATTTCATCCACGCAGACATGACATAGGATTAATAATATTCAAATGTTTAATGAAACGGAGTAAAACAGACAGTCCTCAGCTGCTGTATATATAAAAGAAATAAGTTGCATGTTATTAAACCTTTAAAAAGTTCGCCAGTGTCTGCTAAAGGTCAGCAGCAGAGAGGGTGAATCCTACAACGTTTTTAGACAAAATTTGATTGAAATCCTAAAACGAGCCGTCTTATAATCTTATTTTAACCAAAAAAAGGCGAACCCTACAACGTTTTCAGACAAAAAATTGATTGAAATCTCCCTACGAAATCATTTTAACTAAAAAAATGAAAACGATTTTTTAATCAATTATGGTCGCAACTTGTTGTCATCCACCCTCTCTGCTGCTATGGGTTAACAAAAAATAATAAATGATTTGATCCAGTCTTTATGATCTCACAAACAGACTAATCGCTAACACCTCTTCTTGTAAATCAATCAGATTATTTGACTGGTCGGTGAGTTTGAAATTAATTCTGGTTAATGAATTATTATGGCATCGCATATAGACAGGATTAATTGGGTTTTCAATAATTAGGAATCCTGGAGGAGCTGTTGGTGCAAATGAATAAAGAATATATCCTTGCTGAGCTTGATTTGATCGTTCGAGATTAATTTGATAGCTTCCTTCGATAACATCACACACTAAATTAAGTGCAATCACCGTTGAAATATTCACGTTGAACGGAGCGATATGCCTACCACCACCATCTGGATCATTATTATGTTTGAGGAGGACAGTTGAGTCTGATTTTTGTAGTGCTTTGATATCGGTTTTAACAATTTTTGCTAATTCATCAGCGTTGTATTTCGGAAACTTGAAATTACGCAGATTGTCTTCTGTGATATTGTAATCGGTTAGGAATCGTTGTTTATTGTCGCTGTTGTCATTAATTATTGTTTGAATAATTAGTTCATAGATATATTTCATGTCCGATATAAGCTGATTTATTATTTCAACGTGTTTTTGCGATCTTGTTTTCCGTAGTTGTTCTAGTTGTGTGTCATATAATTGTTTAATCTCATTAAAATAACCACGGACGTCAGTTAGCGTAAATGAAATAGTAACAGATGAGTCGGTTGTTCTTTTAATGATAAAATCCCATTGCAATGTGTCTTTGTTGGTGAATATAAATTTATCGGCGATTCTTCCTTTTCTTATATCAGATAAATTATCTCGATAACTGGGATTGATTTCATGATATGATTGTATATCCGTGGTTAAGTCGGTGGTGGATTTTTCCGGTGGTTTTTCAGGCCATCCTAGTACGGTTCTAATAGAACTTTGATAGATATCTACGACGTATCCTTCTGTGCTTATCTCAATTGCGGATGATAGTGTCGGCTCATGAACTGTTATAGCGATTTTTGATTCTTTTCCAGTAATCGATTTTATTCTACGCGCGAATTCATTATTGATTTGTTCGATTTGGTATGACCCTGTTGGTATCGAAACGACGTTCCAGTCTGGTGTTCCGTCGGGTTTATTCTTATTTGCAAACACCAGTGAATTATTCGGTTGTTGACCACCAAATGATTTTGATCTGATATTAGGCCAACTGTGATACATTCGTAGTTTTGCTAGCGCTATCTCCTTCACTGGGACCGGAGAGGGGAAATTCACACTGAATTCTGGATTCGTTGATGTTATTGATATCATGCTTGTTTGTACTGGGTTTGTGTTCTCCACTATTTGTTGAAGTAATTCCTGCGGTGTTGTCATTGTTATTATACTCATGATTTATTTCTAATTTTGGTATCGAGGAATCATAAATACTGACCATCACTGAGAACTCACAATCTGGTAATGTTGATATTATTGAGATCATTTTGTTTTTTGGGTTCGTGTTTTCTGATTCCATCGGTGTTGTCATTGTTATTATACTCATGTTGTCGCTCTAATTTCGATATCGTGGAATCAAAAATACTGACCATCGCTGAGAATTCACTATCTGATATAATCGTATTATCGAGTGACGACGATATCATCAATGATAATTGCGAATATGCGGTTGATGCAATATGAAATTGAAGTAAGTAATTCTGCAGTTTACTCTGGCTGCATGATGATATCTTTTTTGCTATCCCGGTTGATATACCCCCGATTGTAGCCACCGCAGAAATGCAAATTGGAACTACGACCGGGGCAATCATTGTAACCGATGCAAGTATTATTCCGGCGCCAGTGAGAACGCTTGACACCGAGTATATAATAACATCAATTGCGGTGATTCTTCGTCGGTATTTTTTTATTTTTATTTGATACTCCTCAGTGAGGGTTTTGAGTCTATTCTGAAATTCTCTGACCTGATCATAGCGACATTGAGTTGATGAAATCATTGTTATTTTAAAAATACTAGCGTTTTCAATTGTGAAATCCTTTCAATTTAGTTATTTACTTCGCATATGAATTCTAAGCACCAGGATATTTTTGATCTAATCGTACTATCAACCGCGACAATCTCAAATTCTTCTTCACCCCGGATAATTACTGTTGCGGTGCCACCAAAATAGGTTTTACCGCTTACGATGATATCAAATTGCTTGTCAGAGATTAACGTCATCCTGTAGATACCATGGGGCCACTCCCCGATATTGACTTTCAATTTAGCATTAGAGTCTTTTATCCAATCAAAGGTCCCATGCTTTACCCATTCAGATTTTTCTTTTAGTTTAGCAATATCGTCATAAACGTCGAGATAGGTTTTATTGATTTCGGTATATTTCATTATCGTTCCATTCCGGCGTTTAAAAAATGAAACCAAAAGGAGGCCGAATCCAAAACCTTTTTCGGTATTATAATGCCCGTTGAGTTCAGAATATGTCGTCGTGATATTGTAACTTTCAGAGCCCTCAAAGAACTTATTAGCCATTTCGCTGATGCGTTTTTGTTCATCAATAGCTTTTTTAACTTCAGCGAGAGTCATGCCAACCACAAGCGGGGTTCCAAAGAATCTACCAACAATGTCGTTAGTGGGTTTTTGATCTTCTATTAGTTTAGAAATCTCGAGATAATTTGCCTTGAATTCTGAAGCAGTAATTATCCTTCCAGCTTCCTTGTTAGCGAAGAATGAATTCAACAAGTCTTTAATTTCAGTGAGAGTCATGCCAACCACAAGCGGGGTTCCAAAGAATCTACCAACAATGTCGTTAGTGGGTTTTTGATCTTCTATTAGTTTAGAAATCTCGAGATAATTTGCCTTGAATTCTGAAGCAGTCATTATCCTTCCAACTTCCTTGTTAGCGAAGAATGAATTCAACAAGTCTTTAATTTCAGTGAGAGTCATGCCAACCACAAGAGGGGTTCCAAAGAATTTATGTATAACATTTTTGCGAAAAGAATTATAACCTCGTATATGATCATCCAGCTCACGGCCGTGGGTGGTAATCTTGTTGTCTTGGGTGGTAATCTTGTTGTCTTGGGTGGTAATCTTGTTGTCTTGGGTGGTAATCCTGTTGTCGTTGTCGGTAATCATGCGGTTGTTGGTGATAATCATCTTGTTGTGGGTGGCAATTGCGTCTGTGATCGTAGACACAAGTGCGCCTGATTTAAGTCGTCCGTCGTTGGAATACAGCGCAATAGAGTTTTCAGCGGCGTCGCGCTGCCGTATCAAAATGTCATTCAATGACACATCACTGGATTTCAATTTACCCTGTTTGTCCTGAAATACAACTATTTCGTTCGGGTCAACACTTGTTAAATTTAACGTCTCAGCGATTTCATCTTCAATTATTTTTTTTATATCCTTGACAGAATCAGGTGGTGCAGTGCCATCGGGTTTGGGTTTCAAAGATCTCCCCCAAATATCAATCATGTTATTGTAAAACTCTTTCTCTCTCTAAAATCGTTTTTGACGACTCTGTCGTTGCCAGCGATTACTAGTGTATTCATTAACGACAACATGTGGTGGTTTTCCGCTTGGGTTACTCAAGGAGTTAGAAATAGCGTCAAGGACATTTAATACTTCGCTGCCACATATTGGTGGGTCAATCATCGTTTGTGTTGGTAGCGTAGAATACCAAGTCTTCATTGGAAGGGTTTTTATATAACGCAAAAACTCTTTTGGTGGGGCTAATCCATATGAATCGAAATAAACAATCCCACGTGGATCAATAGCGTATGCAACCCAGTGAGTTCCAGGTCCGGTGCTGTTATCTAAATTAATGATTCCGGTTTCAGTGTTGTTTGGTTGATGTGGTAATTGATCTTTCATAAAGACACCTCTGAAGTTTTTAATCGCTAGTTTTTTAGCAGCATCCATTAAATCAAAATTGGACATAGGAATCTTCGATTCCTGAATTAATAAATCGTTCCTGGTAGTCTTAGACCCTTTCCGCTGTACCACGAATACGGGGTTCCTGGTAGTCTTAGACCCGATCCGTTCACGGATCTCCCGCTGTACCACGAATACGGGGTTCCTGGTAGTCTTAGACCCTTTTCCTTTTTTTTATATCCTTTCCCAGTTGCCTTCTTTAGTGCCATTCCTGCTGCAGTACCAACAGCCCCTAACGCCGCTGCTTTAGCCACTGCTGGGGTTGCTGCTGCAATCAATGCTGGAATCGCAGCTAACAACGGAAATATACTGCCTGTTTTAATCATATTTTTGATAGCATCCGCAGAAAGAGTAATCTGAACACCTTTTTTGGCTGCAAGTGCATCATTGAAATGTTTTATTTGACGAGTTGTCAGTGATAGTTTATTTGCACCACCAGTCATTTGGTTGGGTTTCAACGTGATTGTGGTTCCACATTTTTTAGCTGATTCCGATTGCAATTTTTTTAATTGACCGGGAGTTAACGCAACACTAATAACACTATATGACATTATACATAATTGATTGATTCTAAATCGTTTACAATTTCAATTACATGTTTTCCACTGGGGCATCTACCACTCTCATTCTTCCACCAACACGTTCAAGTAGCATTGATTTATCACTGAGAATGACAGCAACCGCTCTATAATTAGCAATAGCATCAGGCTTGGTTACATTAGCTCTAAAGTGTATATCAACGACGGACTGTCTTGTTAAATCGAGATGTTCCAGCGAAAAGTAATAGATCGGGTATAAACTCTTAAAGTCGTATTGTGATATTTGCAAACCAGTATCGACATTTTGATCGCGTGCCATAAATGACAACAGACGATGATACACGCGTGCAATATGATTTTCTGTGTAATTAAGTTGTATATCCTCGGATGGTTCCTGTTGGCCGTTTATTCTCAGTGAGACGTCTTTCACACCTAACTGATCAAATATCATATGGCTGGAGAGTTGATTGCCAACTCGTGTGTTATCCTGTAACGCAATAAATATATGACGTGGCGCAGCAACACCTTGTTTTGATGCTAGATTCCACGTGAATAACCCGTTCAGATTTGATTGCTTCACATCTGTACTCACGGTTAGCCAACTCAACAACGACTTTCCTCCTTGGTCCATAAATGATAGTAATCGTTCTTCTGCGGTGATTGCTGAAGTCAACACTGGCATCCACAATGATATTTTTGTTAAATTGACTTTACCGGCATCAGCATTTGGATTTGCAACATCTGCTGGAATCCTCCAGATTGCGTCACTATCATCACTCTTTCGTACAAGCGATACTGTATGCTTCGCCCCGTAGATAACTTTTCGGACGTTTCTACAGAATCCAAATATGTGATGCAGTGGAATCGCGCATGAAAATGATTTACGCGCTCCTTGCAACATTGAGTTTCGTGTTGCGGCTCCTAGATTGAAATTAACGTCGTTGTTTATAATCATATTCTCGACATCAGCATCACTATTATCACGTTTTTTGGTCGTCTTACAACAAATGGATTTCCTCCAGCGGTATTCTTACCATCTTTTGCAAACATCATTGAGGGTCCTGCTGATCTTGTATAATCATCAGAATATCTCGCTAACCCGATTATTGTTGTAGCCACATCAACATCGCGATCTATGGACTCAATTTCTTTTCCATCAATGAGATATCTAGCACTCTCAAATAACACCATAATACCATTATTGACAAAACCGACTTGAGTACCATCTGGATACGGTTCTGGTACAGCAGGAGTATCATCAGCTGTTACAAGTTCTCCTTCTACTTCAATAAACGCTTCACAGGGCAAAAAGTATTTACTGGTATCATGGACTTGAAGTTCAATTCTTGCTCGACTATTTGAGTCTATGGCATGATAGGCGTAATATTGATAATCGCGTACAGAATCATCCTTGCCAACTGGGGCGTCTATATCAAACGCCGGATCATGTGATTTTTTGAACATTTTATTCTATTTATCAGAGTCTAAATCGTGAAATCATAAACGATTTTCATCGTCGTAGTTTTTTAAAGCCACTTCCTGCTATCATATTTGCAATATTGCTTTGGTCGGGGGTTAAAGCCATCGACGCTAATTTTTCGTCTACTGCGTTATTTATAATTCTACTAACACTTGCAGGCATCTCTGCTGTAGATGGTAACGGTTTCTTTTTTCGTCTCACTAATGATGTTAATTTATTCTTCGCAGTTGAAAATGCTTTTCCAGCAAAATCTCCAACAGCACCAATACCCTTATCACGAATAACTTCAATTGCTTTCATTCCTAGTTGTTTAGCTAACGGCATCACTTTTGGAGCCATTCTCGCAAATAACCCTGCAATGGTATTGCCTAAACCATCTCCGTAGTATGCTCTATAAACTGGAAACCGTGAATTAACTACGTAGACGGGGGTTGGTTTATCATGATTGTAGTGTATGATCATTATTTGAAATCAGAAACCATTTTTCAATTGGAAACGCTAGCGTTTTTATTCAGTCTCGGTGATTAATCACTGTGATACCCACTTTCCACTAACTCGCCAATGAAATCTCGATATGTGCTGATATCCATGATACCACCCTGAAATAATCGTCTACAGATATCAGATGCTTCATTAATTATTTCCGGTGAGTTATTTCCAGCTCGGAACCCTCCTACAAGAACTTCTAATCGTGATATATCACTGAGAACACTACCAGGACATGAAATCCTTGGATTCTCACTGGAATCTTGCAATCCGCTTCCGCTATAACCCATTGCTACATCCATTTTTTCCATTTCTTCTAAATTGGCTTTTTGTAAATAATCAAGAATATCATCATCAGGTGGTAGTTGTTGTTGTTTTTTAGGCGAGTAGACTACTTTCTTTGTAGGTTGCTGTCGCTTTCCTCGCAATTTTCGCGATTTTCGTTGTTGTTTAAACTCTTCGTATTTTTCATACACTATATCCACCGCATTTCTATATTGAATATATGATGCACTCTTCTTATTAATTCTACCTGTTTTCTCAGTTTTGATTTTGTAGAATATATCAGCCCAATGATCTAAATTTCTAACAAACTTATGATATTCTGGTTTCAACATATCTTTCCTGTTTTCATAATTCGTAACAACAAGCTCAGGAATTCCTGTTGGATCAGTCTTATTAATTTTTGCTAACCCCGCCTCGTTAAATATCACGCGCAAATCATCTACTATTTCTTTTGATTCCATTTGTTTTGTTTGTTCAGTTTTCGCTGCTATTTTTTCGAGTTCACCAATAACAGATTTTCCCGTCTCGGGAACATCTCCCAGTATAGCACGCTCTATCCCCTTCGTTGCTGTGGTTACTGGTTTAAACAATTCTTCGGATCCCATAGCAAAATCAGTCTGAAGACTCTGTCGTTGTTGTAGTTTATTCCGTACAGAGTCACGAATTGGTACAAATCTCCTGATTGCATCCAGTCGTTCACGAGCCAATCGGGTTGTTAATGCTTCATTGACCATTATTTGAAATCAGAAACAATTTTTCAATTGCAAAACAATTTTTCAATCCGACCTAACACCATCGGATGGTCATGGAAGTGTTATTTCATCCTATCAATGATGGGGAAAGTATCATAATTGTATAAAAAATAAATAATACTGATAGCTTCCCCACTTTGAATTTTTTAGTGTATTTGATACCGGACCAACCAGCCATCAATTTTTCATTCACTGATTTTGACATTTTTAATCAAAAAATGCTAAAAAAAAAATTAAAATCTCTATGAGGGACGGTCACAATCAAATAATGATAAATGGTTGGTCAATCAAAATTGTTCATTTTCTTGAATTAACGCCCGTAGGTTTCTAACTTTAGAATTAACCTCCTTTTTCAATTCGTATTCGTACCCCAATTCTTTTCGTATTCGTTCTACGATGGTATACAACGGAGCGAAAACACTTACGTCACTGGAAAATGCGAGAGAGTCCTTAATAGAATTCTGAATTCTTTTGATGAGCGCATACTTCTTTGGTAGCATGTATTTATTGTTGTTAACTCCGTATTCTATATCCTGAAAATCAGACATGATTTGATCAGGATTTAACCCATCTGATAGTTCAATATCCCAACTTTTCAATTTTGAAATCTCGGATAAAATGCTATTCATGTTTTCAGAATTCATTATTCTATAACAATTATATATTTCTAAATGAAAAATATGACGCATCAGACATAACTAAATTGAACTTTTTGTCCCGTCCTTTTTGAAATAGCCGTCTTGGTTATTCCCTCTGCAACGAATCGTACTGAGGATATACAAATATCGAAGTGCCTACTGGCTTCATTCATTGATTGAAATATTTTTTCTTCGTTAGTTATCGTATTCAAAGATTTCACAGGTCTCGCTTTTTTCGAGTATTTCCCAGTCCCCCCTCGTTCGGAATTTTCACTTTGTGTGATAGCCTGCAGATTTGATAAAGAATTGTTTTTCGGATTAGAATCGATATGATCAATAACAAAATCATCCTCGATCAATCCATTGAAACATTCATACACGAAACGATGGCAGTAATATTTCTTCTTTCCAGCACCAAACATCAAATACCCCATACCATTATCCCACCCAACTGGTTTCTTCAGTCTGCGGTTTCTTACAACACCATCACTGGATGCTTCATAATTTGTGATCACAGGGTGTGGTCTGAATTCTTGGTTCATTTATATATTATACTATTGTTTGTCTAATTCATCGTTTGGTTCAATAATGAATCTTTCAATGTAGTCTTGAGGGGTTCTTATGATTTTATCCTTGATGTTGTCAGGGTCAAGGACCTTTTCAGGGTCAAAATTTCTGATTGATTGTCCATTTTTTATTCTTTTATCATAATATCGCTTCAACTCCCTGTATCGCTTACCACCGCAATTTAGACACAACTGAGATTTTCCCCTGACCCCAACTCCACATAGAATACAGGGTAACGGACCAAGGCTTCCACGACGATAGCTTTGCATATGATACCCACAGAACTCATTTCTGCATGATTTGTTACACGGGGTTACTGATCCAATCATAAGCCACTTGCAGTGATTCATTATATAAAAATCTTTCATTTAAATGCTTGTTTTTATTATAGCATGAAGGAATTAAGGAAAACGCCTTCGAAAAATGCTGAATTCAATGCTGATAAGAAGTTTAAGAGATTGTTGAAAATCAATCCTAGATTTAATCTCGATAGACCAAAAAAACGTCCAATAGACGGAAACATGAAAGAGTTTAAGAGATTATTAAAAATCAATCCTAGATTTAATCTCGATAATCCAAAGAAACGTCCAATAGACGGAAATATGAAAGAGTTTAAGAGATTATTAAAAATCAATCCTAGATTTAATCTCGATAAACCAAAAAAACGTAACAAACGTCCAATAGACGGAAACATGAAAGAGTTTAAGAGATTATTAAAAATCAATCCTAGATTTAATCTCGATAAACCCAAAAAACGTAACAAAATCAATCCTAGATTTAATCTCGATAAACCCAAAAAACGTCCAATAGACGGAAACATGAAAGAGTTTAAGAGATTATTAAAAATCAATCCTAGATTTAATCTCGATAAACCCAAAAAACGTAACAAAATCAATCCTAGATTTAATCTCGATAAACCCAAAAAACGTCCAATAGACGGAAACATGAAAGAGTTTAAGAGATTATTGAAAATTAGTCCTAGATTTAATCTCGATAAACCAAAAAAAACGTCCAAGAGAGATTACCCCTGGAAAGATGCTCAATTCAATCTCGATATAGCTTCTAATACACCAAAGAATACAATTCTTGATAAAGCCATGATTAGTAAAATCAGAGACTGTTTTAATGAATTTAAGCGTGATGGAGCATCTTATTGTTGGTCAACATTTCGAATTGATGGTGTTGTTGATGCTACCATGAATGATGAAAAAGCAGCAGTGATAATTTCACGTGTTGGGGAAAAACGGCATTTTTTTCGAATCAAATTCATTATCGAAGTCGATGGCAAATGGATTATTAAGGATAAATTTGAACCAATCCTCAAGAATAAAAAAGCTGTCATTGTGAGTAGAGATTCCAAACCAGGGATTCTAACCGGCATTGATAAACCATACTACGAAAGATCTTATCCCGTAACAGCAATGGTTTATGGGATATATCCGTTAAATGATAAACCCGATATCGCAAAACTAGCTCCTATGAAATATTCGTCAGGGCTTAATTGTGTAGCAGAACGAATAATAGAACACTTCACAAATGCATCCCGAGGAAATAAACTAACTGATCTGCGACGTAGGAAAATAACCGAGTGGGAACTGACAGTGAAACAGCATGGTGCAAAGATTTCTGATATAGCTAAATTAGAAACATCATTAAGATTTCCAATAACAGTTATGACGATAACGGGAGAGGTTTTATACGAACCGAAATATAACAAAAATGGAGCACCAATACAGATTATTGATCATAACAAACACGCGTGGACACCTGCGGTAACAATATTTCCACGAGAACGAACCGTGAAATATATCCCTAAGGAGTTCGTCGGGGATGTTTTCTATGAAGAGAAATTATTCGATGCTATTCATGCGTTGTGTAAGGATGATCCTGTGTCAGTGTGGTTACTTAGAAGTGATGAAGAATTCGATCAATTTGTAAAACCAAATGGTGAATTATATCGCATTGAAGAATTAGATAACAGAATGAGAAAAATCGCTAGTGATTTTTCACCGGAGAATTCCCATGAAAAACTACTCACGGATAGTTTTACTATTCCATCAGTGGTAGCTCACTTCGCAAGAGAAAAAAACTCATGGCGTCCAACACGAAGTGATTTTCTCGAGGATGTTAAATTGAGTTGCGTCGAATTTGGTCATGGAGGACTGTGGAATACGAAATACTCACGTGATGGTATGATTTCAATTGATATAGCCGCGTGTTATCCCGGAAGTTTTCTCGGGTATGGGGAATGCGCTGAGTACTTCAAACGATTTGGACACCCCACGCATGAAATGACTCGTGTTGCGATTAATGGACCATTGCCTGATTTTGATTTAACCGGATTCGCTCGTGTGATATCATTTGAATTAGCTACAGGGTTACATCCGTGTAGTTATGTTTGGCTCGGTAGACACCTATCTGAAAAGGCCTGGACGCCAATAGTGCTATTGAGATATATGATTGATTGTGGTATGCTAATATCGTTGATTGTTTCCGAGGCTATTATATGCTATCGAGCTCAGAAAGAAGTTTGGCTACCACAACCCGATCTAGATAGAATAATCAACGAACTACGAAAACAGTTTCCAGATTTCAGTGAAGAAGAAATCATAAATTGGTCTAAGAAGTTATTTGAAATTAAAAAAGAACAAGCAAAAGATCTCGGAAGAAGAATAATCGGTAAATTTACCCAGGGTGGACGATACGATAACGCAAAATACTCTTCGCGGTTGATCATAGATGTCGCTGAATACGATTTTATTGTAGCGGATTTAATGAAACAGGGAAAACTTGTATCCCGTAAGGATGCTTTTCTATCCAATGGTGAGAAATTAGGTACGGTTGTTACCTACTGTGATGGATATAATTCCCAGTACACACATTTGAGAAGTTCAATGCTAGCCTATGCTTCTATTAATCTATTTTCGATGATAAATAGATTTCCTAATACCGCGGTTAGAGTAGCCACTGATTCGATGTATATACACAATAAGTACAAATCAGCTGTAGCTAAATTCACAGATCCCGAAGAAAATTGGGGGCGTTAGCGATTTAAAAAAGAGATGCTACATGAGTATTGTGAATCCGCAGACGTTGCCATGGATGATAAATATCTTTGTTGTAACCGTATTGAAATTCAATCAGAATTTTCTAATGCACCACCGGTATCTGATCCAGTATGTAGATACAAGACAGTTTATTTAAACGGTTGTGGTGGGTCAGGAAAGACAACTCGTGCAATTGAATTATTTCGTCGTGGAAACGCTAGCGTTTCTAACATGACTGTGCTAACACCGACTCATAGACTCGCCAGAGAGATGATACAACGAGGGGTAAATGCTTGCACTTATCACAGTTTTTTTCGATGGAAGGGTGACAAATGGACTCCTGAGCATATGGGTGATAAATTCATTCCTGAAATCATAATTTGGGATGAAATATGCACAGTGTCATTAGATGTATTAAAAACATTTCTTGAGCGGTTGTTAACCAAAAACACAAAAGTCGTCATGTGCGGGGATCACGGCCAACCACCACCATTTGTCGGTGCATCTCCACATGAATGGCTAAAGGGTTTTGTAGACTACTATGAAGAAATCACCACTGATTATAGATCACTTGATGAACGATTACGCGAGTTCAAAGCGCTAATTAGATTACAACCGGATAGAATCCAATGCGAAATAGCGCGTGAAGTGATTTCAGAAACCCCAATGAATGATTTCTGGGAAGCGTGGAGACCAAACGATTTGATCATTGCAAGTAGAAAAATAGTCAGGGATACACTTCAGATGAAGTTATTTGAATTGCATAAAGAAAAATTTGCAACGCTTCCAGTACCCCTTTGTTATAGGCCATCGGATACACGAAAACAGAATATTGAAGTTGATATTCCAGGACAGAGTGAAAAACAAATTCTGGTATTAAATGATATTGTGCTGGTTGATATCAATGTCGTTGAAGATGCATTGCGTGCTAATAAATCCCCGTGGACGCTAGGATACGCAGCAACAATACACTCTTCACAGGGATTGACTATATCGAATACAATTGTTTGGATGGTGGATAATCACATCGAATGGTCAAATTTAGTCTATCTCGCAGTATCCAGAGTACGAAACATAAATCAACTTCGAAGAGTTGTTTTCGATGATAATGACACAACAATAAGTGATATTGATGTTAGCATCATTAATAAAAAAACTCTCCGGTTACAAACAACAGGACAAAAAAAAAAACAACGAGAATTTGATATTGATGCTGAACTAATAATCACTTTGAAGAAACAACAGAATAATCACTGCGCGAGTTGCAATTGTATAATGCGTTGGCAGTATTCGGATAAGGATCCTCGCCAATTTACCGTAGACAGAAAAAATAACAATCTCGGTCATGTCAGAAATAATGTGATGTTGACTTGTCTTGAGTGCAATAGACGCAACGGCGCTAGTTAAGACCATGCGGTGGCAATTGAGTATCCTCGGGAATCACTTGTAGTTGTTGTCGAGTTAAACCCCGCTGAGGGGCAGTTGAATCCAGTTTATAGACTGGAGGTCTACCAGTTGATCGTGTTATACTAGATATCTTATGCGTAGTGACGCTCCAAATAGGATCAGTAGCCCTTTTTCTACCCCCTTCAAGCTCTCCTGGTTCGTATAAGTACCTCACAATGACACTACTACCAAGAATTGGTTCTTTGAAATCTTTTTGTGGTTGTACGGGTATTGACTTCTTTTTAATCGCGTTGATAGGTTTCATGTTGATTGTTCTAGTAATCTCGTTATTCAGTGCAGTAATCACAGATGGTAATCTTTTAACCCATTCACGGGATCGCTTTTCTTGAATGAATTCTTTTGCGTATTGATATCCAAATAACCGCTCAGCAATTGTCCGATTAAATCGTTCTACAATGGCCTGATCGCGATGTAGCGCAGTATGCCCTCGTCGTATGGTGACATTATGATGTTTCATTGTAGATAACACTGCACCCTGAAATTCCTTGCCAGGATCAACCTGCAATAGATTTGGCCAGTGCAGAGGACCTCGTCGATAAATCCTTTCAAATGCAGAAGCGACTTCAGTGGCTGATTTTGTTTTTAACGGTTCTGCTTCTTTGTATCGACTTGCAATATCAACTACGGTTAGCGCGTATTTGTAACCACGATCATGTGGCAGAAATAATATATCAGCCTGATGAACTTCATTAGGAGCGGTCACATCAAAATGCGAGAATTGAATTTGTTTAGGCGGTGGTAGATAAATTTGCCATAGTGCCTGTTTGGATAACCAATGAGCCGCAGTGGTTTTTTTCACTTTTGCAGCACTAGCGAGTTTATGGACTGCTGATTTACCCCTCCAGTATCCTCTTGGGGAATAATAAATTGATTCCATATTATTAATTACCAGCACCTAACATCAATTTACTTTTCATAGCCGATTTTATCAAAAATGAAGACAATTTTTCTTTGAAGGATTTATCAGGAATAGCATTTAACGCATGAATTAATTTCACATCTGCGAGATGCCTGTGTTGCAGATTGCTGCTTTTATAAGCAACATCATGAACGTGACACGCCTTATCAACGGCGTTTATTGGTTCTTCACCGGGTCGGGGCTGATTTTGATCATTGAGTCTGATATCAAGTCTGGTTCCCGGTCCACAGTAGCTATATCCTGGAAGGTGCTTTTCTCCGGGGTACTTTGCCCATGGGGTTCCAGGGAGCTTTGCCAATTTGGCTGCGATATCACCTCCTCGTTTTTTTTTTAAATCAGATCTCATAGACACAAATCTAAATTTCTTTGTACCACATTGCACGCATTTACCAGAAAGCGCTGATCGGTTATTTTTAGTTGTAATCGTCGTCAAGTCATCTGTGCCAGTACGCGTTTTACACTTCACACAATATAGATCCATAATTTATGTATAGAAATATGGATATAATTGATTTTGCAGCGACTAAAACAAGAGAACCAATTAAGCATCATGCAGCGCTACCAAACTCTATCCGGATGATTATAATCGGGCCATCTGGATCCGGTAAAACGCAATTGTTGCTCAATTTAATAATGAGATGGATGAAGTGGGATAAGTTGTATTTAATTGCCCCTAGCGTAGATGATCAACGATGTTATGAAGTGCTAAAAGATTTTAACGAGAATGCATCAGAAATTAAGGGTGAGAACGCCATTGATTTTATAACCGATATCGATGAAGCACCGAGCATTGATGATATTGATGGAGATATTAACAATTTAGTCGTATACGACGATATAATGTTGGATAAACAAAAAAATCCTGCTAGAATATTTTCCCGTGGGCGTCACAAAAACACTGACGTGATATATGTCACTCAACGCTACACTCAGGTTCCAAAAGTCATCAGAGATAACTGCAATTTATTGTCTGTATTCAACGGAGTTGATACTCATACTCTTAGAAATATTTGGCAGACATGGTGTTCTGATATGGACTTCAATCAATTTCGAGATTTCTTTAGTCATGCTCAGTCAAAACCACACGGATTCGCAACAATAAATCTACATGATCCTCGGACACGATATCGTATCGGACTTGATCAAATATTCGGTTAAAATCGTAAAAGAATTATCAACCCATAGCAGCAGAGAGGGTGGATGACAACAAGTTGCGACCAAAATTGATTAAAAAATCGTTTTCATTTTTTTAGTTAAAATGATTTCGTAGGGAGATTTCAATCAATTTTTTGTCTGAAAACGTTGTAGGGTTCGCCTTTTTTTGGTTAAAATAAGATTATAAGACGGCTCGTTTTAGGATTTCAATCAAATTTTGTCTAAAAACGTTGTAGGATTCACCCTCTCTGCTGCTAGGTCAGACAAACGCCGACTGAACCCAGTCAAACAGGTTACATATAACAGGAATTTCAGCAACAAGCTTAACGTCAGGCTGAATCACAACAGCATTAGCTGCACTATGCTGGGCCGCTGTCATCATCCAGGTTTTGATTAAAAGTTCTCAGTGTCGGTAGACTCAGTAGTGTGAACGCTTTGGTGTCGTCTTACACTGGCCTGCGACGAGTGATACACGCCGCACACAGGACATGTGCGCTTGATAATTTCAGATTGTGCAAGTGACGGACAATGCAGATCAAATGACGCATTGAAAGGAATTCTGGATCCAAAAGCTAGCCGCTGTGCAAGTACATTGTCAGTAGACCCCCCCCCATACGCAAGCAAGCGTACGCATTTGGGTTACCCCTCTCCCCCTCCATGCGTACGTACTAAATGGACGACCCCCAAAGCCATTTTTCAGCACAAGATAGGCTATACATGACGGCAGTAAAATGTGAAATATAGGTCATATCTATTTTAATGTCTGCGTGGCGCTAAGAGATGTTAATGATTTAAACATCAACAGGTGAAACTCAAACTTTTACCAAAGTCAAAATGTAGCAGAAGCATATATTTTATAATTTTATTTATTTATGTTTTGATTAAGCACAAGTGGATATTTTATTATTTTATGTAATTAATATTCATTGATGATTGAAATAAAGTCATCAGTTGCAATTATTGTGTTATTCTCATATTTAGCCATTTAGGCAACCTTGAATCAGGATTACCTGTAGAGTTTTGTTCACTGAGAAATGAAGCTACCCTGGTTGCTGTTCATGCTGGGTTGTATGACAAGTGGTCAGTAACTTTCTGATTAGTTAGTTTATTACTTATCTGTATAAACAACAAATCATGTTAAGGACCTACAACATGTACACTATGTACTAGAAATATTTATTGATAGGAAAGATGAAAAATTCTATGACTATATGGATTTGATATAATTGCACAGGTGGCTTACACAATATTGGTATTTGTTCTGCCTTCCTGCTTTGCCGTGACCCGACATTTTACTCTAAGGCGAGACTGCCATCTAACGCGGGTGCCGGGGAGACTGCGACAACACAGCCTAGTGTAGTCAAAGTTACCTTTGGTCCCGACCAATCAAATAGCCCGACCCTCGGGCATTAACTGGTCGCGAAAGCACATAGTTGCGCATGCGACCTTAATTCATATTAAAAAAAACAAAAAACAAATCATGAACAGAATATTAGTGGTGGTCATTTCGTTGGAGTTTCTGAAGAGTTCTGGTCGTGGGATTGAAGTAAGAAAAGTGCCTTGTAATTCTTTTGCTTCAAGGAAAATGTGACTTGACTGATTAGGTCCCATATGATAAGGTTAATATATATATATATATATATATATATATATATATATATATATATATATATATATATATATATATATATATATATATATATATATATATAATAATAATAATAATAATAATAAAATGGTTAATGTAACAGTTTATTTTATATGTACTCTGTATATTTCTCTGAAATGTATATTGATGTATTTTAGTACCTTTAATAATGTTATCAACTGCATGCTCTTTTCTGAGTCTATCATTTTGTCCATACGCTTGTCCGTCTGTCTACTCTCTACTTTTGTTATACACGCTGATTGTTGTGTTTAGGTTTATTTGGTCCACTATCCACTATGGATAATTAAATATATGGGGTAGTAAGTCATTCGTATTATATATACTGTAAACAGAATCAATATATACATGCAGTACAATAATGCACTGATGACCGTATTATTTACAATTGTAGTCGACGCAGTTTTATTGCATCTGCAGGGCGTGACAACTAACCTCTTGCACAATAAAACTCATTTTGTTAATAACACATA
Organism: Unio delphinus; assembly: GCA_029339505.1. Lineage (NCBI taxonomy): Eukaryota > Metazoa > Mollusca > Bivalvia > Unionida > Unionidae > Unio > Unio delphinus. The sequence continues at coordinate 17,754,978 of JAQISU010001235.1, forward strand.
CTGGACTTGTATTCGCAAGCTAAATGCGAACACTTAACACTAAATCAGCAAAATCGAATATGTAGATAATAGTGACCGTTTCTTGCAAGGGTATTGCACTAAAATATACATTTGCAACGGGGATGGAGATCATATCACACTGTGCAATCTGGAGGCCATCCCCCCTGGCGTTCAATGTGATTTGTTCACAAGCACCCCCTCCCCCCACTCCACGATGTTGTCCCTCTTTGGGCAATGAGGTATTAAAGTATCCTGCCTAAAGACCTATTGCCCCTTCTGATGTTGTTGTAGTATTTTACGCCATTTTTCAGCAAAAGATAAGTTATTCATGGCGGTCAGTATTAATGGTGGAGGAAGAACCCGTAAAGATCCATCGACCCACGAGAAGCTACTGGCAAGCTTTCTCACATACCCACATTGGCCGAATCAGAGACTCGAACCCACGCAGACGGGTGAGATGAGTGATCTGTAACATTACTTTAAATGTTGGTTAGCGCTGGCAGACGACCCAAAACTGGATATACAGGGCCCAAACTATTGTGCCGACGTGATGGTGCTTAAATGTTAGTGGGCAACCTGCTCCCACATGACCGGTTGAGCCCGATGAGGGCTACAGATTTACATTAAGTACTTGAAATAATAACAATCAATTTTTACCAAAGTTACTTAACTGTTCAAGCACATCTGCACGTCTGTTATCTGGCAGCCAAGAGTTTCAAACTCTCAATTATGTTGAGTTTTTAATTTAAAAAATTAAAATTAAGTTTTTAATTTTAGGATGAAAGATAGTGTGTTTTCCCATGTGGGGAGTCACGCCAAATCACAAGTGAATAGTTGTCAACATTTTTGCAAGCGACGGCAGAGCCGGAATATAGTCAGTGCAGTCTATATAAAAGCACTGGCACTGACAGCGTGCAGTTAACGCAAAAGTTCTTCGGCTAGACTCCTATACATTGCTCATGTGTGCTGTGCAAAATAATTTTAAAACATTTTTATAGATGGGTGATCCCGACAACAGCATGTCTACTAATAATGTGTTCATATACCAACTGGTGTTTGTAACCTGCGTGCGGGCTTCAATCTTTTTATTTATTTAGTCTGGTACAACTGTTAGCTGGTCTTAATTCGTTCTGTAACATAAAAGTCTATTAAGTGTTTGTTTCGAATCGGAACTGGATTCATACATACATACACACAAGTAACTGTACTTTATCCTCAGCATTTCATTTCACCCAAGAAGAGGGATTCAAACGTGATTGGTGTATAAGTTGAATTACTCTGGTATTTCTAGGCTTGTTTTGTCCTAGGAAGACCATTAGGGACATCATTTGCGGAGGGCGGATGTGTTTGTGTGAATTCTGTCCAAGAATGTCTCAATGAAAAAGAATCAACGGAGATCTACCGTAGGATTGACGTGCTAGTAGATGACCTTTTCCATTGATAATTTTAATCTTTGCCGACGCTTATCAATGTCTCCCGTTTAGGTTCATTAGCTAAACATTTAGTCTGTTATGATCGTTCAATCTGATACTACAAGCACGGATGCATGCTTTTTAGAATAAAAAGATCTCAACAGCACGAAAGGCTATTCAAATTCGTTCAAATGTCAAAATGCAAGCTCATATTAGACCGCGTGGCATTGCATTTTTTGTTTTGTTGCCATCGTATGCCTAAAGTGGTCAGGTTATTGTTATTTCTTCATACATTTTGTTGCTTTTGTGATATGTTGATGCACGGTCAAAACACTGGTTTTCAGCCAGACCTTTTATCATCTTGCGGGCATCTGCTTTTCCGAGGAGCAATCATTTAATCTGTATTAAACATGGCTGCGACTATGAAACTGATTGGCATGCTTTTTCTACTTTTAGTAAAGCGGCTGGTAATTAAATTTCCTGCTTTGGAAACTAGACCACAGACCAATCAAGGACAATCGCAATGGAGCGGCTGGCATAGGTGACATTCCGAAATGTGAAAATCTGGTACCCAAGAACTTTACTTTCAGTGCGGCATAAAAGCCATCCATGACGTTTATTACGCTCGAGTTATTGTTGTAAGGTTTAACGCCATTTTCAGCACACGATAGGCTATACATGGCGGCCAGTATTATTGGCGGAGGAAGAACCCGGGAAAACTCTCGTAAAGAACCACCGACCCACGAGAAGCTACTGGCAAGCTTTCTCACATACCCACATTGGCCGAATCTTAGACTCTAACCCACGCAGACAGGTGAGATGGCAGTGATCCGTAACGGAAAGCGCTTTAGAACACTCGGCCACTCGGGGTCCCTTATTACGCTCTGTTACTTTCGTGGAAGAATACGCCGCTATTTAACCTCTGCTTAAAAGGAGTTTTCAAACAAGCAAACGTTTTCAGGCAAATATCTTTTAGGTTTAAGAATTTTCGTTAGAGATATTATAATTCCTCTAGCTTGATATGAAAGATAATTCTACTGGGGGCGCGCGCGTGTGTATGAGTATTGGGAGGTGGGTGGGTGAGTCTTTCATCTCTAACCTGTCACCGTGACGTACTGACAAGATGAAGATTTAGTGAAAGAAAGGAAATTTAATTTCCATAAATTTCTTCACTATCTCATACAGGCTCAATACAAGCCGCAACCAGTAATCTGTTCGCAGTGGTTGTGAATGTTGTTTTTGTTTCTTTGTTTGTTTTTACCAATCACTGTAATGATTTAGTGTGTTTATTTGTTTAGTTCCATTGATGGGGGAAGATAGGCGTCTGGAGAAACGAGCAATAGAAAACTTTACATATTTGGATGGAAAGGTTATTGCCGATGTTTTTGTCAAAGGCACTATGCCAAAATAATACATTTAAAATAATACATTGTCACTGCAGTAGCATATCCCATCCCCACACCGGAACAGTACGTTTGTAATTTGTTCCTACTGCAGCGAAAACGCAAATAGTCCTCGCTGGCCGCGGTTGACTTTTGGTACCCCAGTACATGATATCCGTTTCATTTGCATACTCGTTTTATCCCAATTTCGAATTGGTGCTTGTAAACTGCAGATTTGCGCAGATTATTTTCCATCAGGGGTTTGTACATCTTCGCGCGCAGCGTTTTTGTTGTAGTTCTTGCGATTTGCTTCTATCAATATAAGGATCGACCGGCAACACAACTGATTAGTGTTCTGTGTATGGTTGATTACCCATGACATTATTTTGAGAATGTTTAAATCTAAGTAAATTCTATTGGCGAAAGCCAAAGATGGCTAGAATTACAGAAAGTCATTGTCAGAAGAAGATGCTGCTCGTTCCAAGACCATTATGAATTGCCTGCTTCCGATATGAGAAATGACTAATCCTATGAGCTCTGAGGACACGTAAGGTATCACTTATGCTTCCGATCCAGGTCCGTTTCCTTGGCTGTCAAAGAAAATTGCAAGCTAAATATACTAGAAAAAAAACATAATTTTGACTTTTTAATCGATTTAAAGATTTTAATACACACAACAGATTTATTTTCTTGAAAATAGTAATACACGTACTGTTTTATATTGAGAAATTCAAATTAATTATACCCCTTTTTTGTCAAGCGACTTTAGCAGTATTGAGAAATAGTCACGACTTGACAATGGTGTTCTTATGTCCGTTTGTATGTTACTGAATGTGGAGAAGTTTGTTTCAAAAGAGCCATCCAAGCCAAATACCTTCACACGAACGGCTTAACAAGTTGACAGTGAACTCTGGCCACTAAAATTTGTTTTATATTTGCCATGTTGACTCGGACAAGAATTAACTCAATTAAGCATTTGTAGTAATACTTGTTAGAAATAGGACGAACCAGGAGTTTCTGCAAGAATGCACACTTTTAAGTCTTCGATTAAAGTCAGCGTGCGTGACTTGACAGGAAACGTTCGACACGTGTAACCGACTAGCTTTGGAAGCATCTGTAGTTAACCAAATTCTCAGCATCAAATACGAGCCTGCGACATCTTAGTCGAAGTTTCCTGTAGATCCATCCCTCCCAGAATCGTGGATATGTGTAATTTATTGTATTTTAGTACTTTATTGCCATATTTACTGGTCCTTTGGCACTAGTGTGACGAGACACTTCGTCTGAAAATTAAGGCACTGACAGACGGCGTGGTAAGCATTGCAAGTTCGATTACCTTACCAGATCATGTTAATTTAACCTGAATCTGGCATTTTGTTTCTTTTGTGTTCTGTACTTTCGAAATGATTACCCCTTTAAAATTGTTATTTATAAATGTACATTATTCTTGTGCTTTTATATTAATAATTAAAGCTTTTGTTATATTCCTACTTTTCCACAAACAATGTTATGAATGAAAGCCTTGAAGAGGGTTGGCTCTGAGCAGCACAGAGGGCTGACCCTATGGTCTATTTTTTATATTTGTTATAAAATCTACCATTCTACTCTACTCTGTCCCTTACTGAGCTAGGAAACTGGGTATATAAATTTCTACAGGCTGTTTGTTTATTGATCTCGAGACAGTCATACCGTAGTCCGCCCTCTCTGCTGCTATGAGGAACCCAAATCCTCCAACGTGAAGTGAATTCGAACAGCAAGCTAAATGATATTCAGCAATCAGATTATAAAGATTTTGTTGAAGTTAATGAAATGCGAAATGTTGCTAAAACGTCAATTCCACCCCCATCCTCCAAAGCGGTAATCATCACCACCTCTAGGCAAGCGGTTTGTCATGCAATAATCCAGTGAATGATTTGCAAACAACTTTGTCTCATTATCGTGTTTGCTGATGTTGATCGACCAGTGATGTTAATTGGCGGGCGAAAACCACAGCAAGTTACACTTCTAAGCACTCAGGTGATGGCTGCACAGAAACGTAACATTGAATGCCGCTGCGACTCAAGTTGCATCAATGAATGAAAATTTCAACCTGGGATTTGCATCACATCGATTGTTGAACAACTATGAAAACAATTGTGCAATTCCACTAGCACGTATCTTTGGATTCTGCGGCCATGTTACAAAAGTTATATTCGGCCTAGTTTACCCTAGTCTCGGCACCGCTGATTTGTCAAATAACACCATTAAAGACGAGTCTTTCTAGGATTGATCCAGATGAAGTTGGGGTTTTTTTTTCAGGTCCAGCACGGCAGGTTAATGACATCCGATGTTAAACTCTTTGATATTATCTGACTAGTACTCAGGGCTACATCTGATAATATTCTGGTATTTGCTGATGATGCGAAAATGCGAGACTCAAGTGTATCAATCGTAGCTATTAGAAACGGGATTTTCAAACGTGTAGCTGATCATCTGGTGACACGATAATCGGCGAACTCGACATACGTGCGAATGCAAATTAGTTAATGCGAGAGAACCAGACACTGGCGACGACGCTGCAACAAAAGTATACGTCGACAACAGTGACAATACGTTAATGGTACTTTATGATAGATAGGCTTATTTTAGATCAGATTATACTACTCATGTGATCGCGTTTACAAATTTTCTCAGAACCATAAATAGTATGTTAAATACTTTAGAAATATAATGATCGCAACAATTATTATACTGGACCCCGATGTACCACGACCACTTACTGGTGGTGTCTGAAATTTGTAGCATCTGTGCCTCCATTGGTCAATTACTAATATTTAGAGTATTGATTACTCTTATAATGATCGCCTCCTCGCCCAAGACAATGATTCCACTTAACAGATTCGATCAAGCCCGTGGCGGGCAGCTATCGCTTATCGATATCATCGATGTGTATATGACAAACGAAAAAATAACGACTTATTGCGGTTATTGACGTTGTTTTCAACGCTGCTTAAGCTGTAGTTGCTGCAACGATAGCGTCAATCGGCACATTATCAACCACCTACGTGATAGCCCCAGTGGTGGGAATCTGTATAGCTGTTATAACAGGGGCTGTCGTTAATATCAAAGCCAACAAAGTATCGACAAAGCCAACAAAGTATCGACATGATTGACTGATAGATTACAAGAGTACAGTTTCTAATAACGGCAACACGTGCGTACATCAGATTATCATCGTTGATATCGTCGGCGTTGAATGTTGGTATAATTATCGACTGCGAATTTGATACGACTAAAATGTATTGACGCAATTAGAGAAAGGGCGTGCCCCGGTGCCTCCACCACTAACCTCGGGGAAAACCCCAATTAGAACCACGGGTATAAAATTATAAATGGCGATGGCAGACCGTCAAAGTCGAGTATTACTTGAACAATCAGTTGATAATACCGCTCAGTCTACCACTACAATGATATCGGCGGAACCAACGAAACTAGAATTTTATATTAATTTTCCTACATAGATTCGACGAACGGTAGGTCTTTTGAAATAGCACTGGCACTATTTCGAGTGTATAATAGTTGTTCCAATAATATATCAAAACCGTTTGGTTGATTGCCAGCCAATAATTCACGGGTATTTGTATATAAAAATAAATTGGACGTAACTCCCGACTATCAAACCATCGGCATCCCAAAGCGTACAAATCAATGACGAATTTCACCGTCGAATTAAACCAATCGCAGAGCGAGAATGCTCCACATCCAATTATGCCGTTGATGTCTATCAATCATCCATACGTCACCGCTGCCTAGTGGTTAGAGCGTCCGCCGCGGAGGTGGGAGGTCGTGGGTTCTATCCATACCAAAGACTTACTAAAATGGTACTAACAGCTACCTCGCTTGACGCTAGACATTAGGAGGTTTGTGTTAGGACTGGTCGGCCTGGTGTCAGGATAATGTGACCTGATGGGACATCATGCTACATGTCTGCGGCATGATACTCCAGTGCTAGACATCATTATAAACTGCCTCACTGCAGATATCGTAGCAATATGACTGAAACATTGTTAAAGCTACATGAAAAATCCTAATCAAACAAACAAATCATCCATACGTCAAGTGTTTGGATGTCCAACGATAACGCTACCAGCTTGATATCGATGGGGTGGGGGGCGGGAAAAAAACCTAAGCAATATCATCGGTAAATATCTTCCCGCGATCATGTCCGTATGGAGAGCGATATCACCAACGCCCGTTATTCTCCGACACAACAACGGCAACGATAGGGTGCATGGTCGCCATGTGTTATGATCACTTGCACTATTTATGTCAACTTGGTCGCTGATGTTGTCGATAGAAGCTATCACGCAGAGCATAACAAATATATTTCTTTATTCCCACCAGGTCACCTCCTGATAAATCTAGTTAACGTAAATCCGGTGTATTTGCGAACACATAACCCATCGTTGTCCCGTATACTTTCGCCTCACAGACTAAAATAATTCTCATGGACACGAGAAATGAAGTCCTATCGATCATTCTTTATGTGCAAGATAGGGTCTTGACACTGGGATAGGTTGGGATCATCGTCGAATCCTCCCAAAAGGGGCAAAACAATCAGGGCCGGACCTGCTATAGGGGCCAGGGAGCCCGGCCTACCCCCCTTTAAAAGAAAAACATATTCACTGCTTTTGATAAAAGATGCAAAGGGGGTTACGAATTTTTTTAATTTTTTTTATTTATTTATCTTTTTAAATATTTTTTTTTTAGTGTTTTTAAAACATTACAGTTTTTAGTCACTTTTGTTAGATCCCTTTTTCAAGGTTCAGATAGCACCAGATTGCATCATTTTGCATCCTTGAAAAAAAATTCGGAGGGGGGGGGCATGCCCCCGGACCCCCCCCCCCCCCCTATAAAGCTCGGCGCCTCGCGCCTTCGCTTAACCCAATAACAAGTTTGCCCCCCCCCCCTGAAAAACTTAGGTCCGGCCCTGGACAATATTAATAAAATATTAAATTAAATATTTTATTTTTCACTACTATCCCAAACCAGCAAAAGTTAACGACTGGGACTATTACTACAAAATACTACAACACAGTCGAATGTTTGCCGCTGTTATGCAATCCGCGCAGTGTCGCTCAGTAGTTCACATTCCTGTGGCCGGCAGTCAATGAAGGAAAACCGCAACTCAACTACTACTACACACACGACATTCCAATATCAGTAACAACTTTTCCACGCTAGCCTTTGATTTTCAAACCCCGCATCACAGTGAATCGGCTTTTTTTTTTTTGTTTCACGATTAAGCATCATGCATTTATTCAACTGTCTTAATTTAAAATTAATACCTTTTTATACTTATTCAGCAGCCAACGCTGACCGGATTTTCACAGTTGCCGTGGCAAAGAAATGGATTTGTGAATCATCCTAGAGAACCTTGTAGCTTGCTGATTTTATTTAATAAGGCGATATTACCCGGGAAGCGTATAATTCCCGATAGATTTTTGTTTATTGTATTGTTTCAATATTGTAGGTATATACGATGTATGTACATATGATGTGTGAGTGTGAATGTATTTATCTGTGTTAGTATGAATTGTCTTTCATTAGGTCTTAATATGTAGGTAGGTATGTGCCCTTGTCAATGTGTATATATTCATTGTCACAGGTCGTTCATATTTTCCCCCTTTAAAACAAAATGGAGGAATGTTGCACTACTATACACTACTACGTCTTTTGTTCTTGAACAAACCGCCATCACGTGATCGACAGTCAACCCGTTTATGCTGTAATGGACCCTTCTTAATTGCTTTAAATGACCACTCCTTGGCTCTCCATACTACATTGTGCTCAAGACTAAACGAACTGAGACTACATTCTTCATTACTTAAACGTAAACGGAAACGAAAAAAAAAAAAACGTTTTAAAGCTGGCCAGCGTAGAACAGCAAGAAGAATTCCAGTTATCTCCTTTTGGCGCTTTCCAGCTAAACAAATTAAAAATTCGGCCCTTGATTTAGATAACCTGGTGCGAATCCCTATTGAATCGTCAACCTTTGTGTCAACTATCTCAGAGATACCAGTGCGTATTGCATTATTCAACGCCCAACCTGTAGAACCATCGGAAAAGCGCACAGAAATTTTATCAACGATCAGAATATCGACCTCTTCTTCCTCGCATAAATAGGGATGTGAGGAGACATCCAAATAAGTGGTTGACGAAGTGTTTAAATTGGTTTATCCAGACGGCCTTCACTATGGCTTTATCATGGCCCAACAGGCAGGCTCCAAATAAAACAATCTCGCGAATAAACTCATCCGATCCCTGTTTCTATCAGTTTATCCTAATTCAAGATGAGCGTTTAGCCCCTTCTTTTGAACCAACTTCGAAACTGCTCCTTGTTGTATTTATTCTGGTTGAGAGGCGTGAAGAGATCTTCGAAAGAAGCTGTTTACTTTTAAATTCAACTTGACCGGTTTAGACTTGAACATCTATCGCGACTTGGATGGTAGAAGTTTTAACGAACTGAATGTTACTGTTAGGGCATAACCGATTAGCATTTTTCTACCGATTTCCGATTCCGATCATGAAATTCAACTTTATTATTTTTATTATCCGAATCGGTCGTTCCTGCCTTGTCCGACTCCGATTAATCGGAAGTTCATACTATCCGGTGGAATCCGATTTCCGGATCAAAAGTCGGTTATGCCCTAGTTACTGTTACTGTCGATGAGCGTCGTATGCTTCGTGGCAGTAAGTGGTATTGTCTGCAATAATCACCCCTGAACATAATGTGGTACTCATGCGTCGATAAGCGTGCTTTCTACACTCCACCAGTAGCCATTATAACACCAGACGATGGATACATACTAAATAAAACTTGTTTTTTTTTCCATTGCGACATACAAAACTTTTATTATCTAATTAATTTTGCCTGCTAATGATTACTTTCTAATCAGATTTGCCTTTTATTGATCGTTTTTCAAGAGTATATCAACAAATGTATAATCTCCACTGTTTTGGAGAATTGATGGAATCTATATCAAGTTTTCTTCTTAGCGAAACAGAACCGAGGTTGTAAAAATCTACAAAGTCTTTATAATTCTTTTATTAATCAAACACCATGTACTTTTGAATCGAATGGGAAAGAACTCATCACAAAATCACTTTGGTCATTTAAGTTAATCTTCTGTGAGAGACTGAGATATACATTTTTCTAACTGAAACTACAGTTCGGCTGACTTCGTGTGTGGTCGAGACCCCGTCCAAAAATATAGATTTTCACTTTCAATGTTCTTACCGACTTTGACCTCCTAGAAATTCTGATTGGTGGAAGACTAGAAGAAATAATTATTCAATGAAGCAGCTGATATAGGTCCGATATTATTTACAGGTTGTATCATGAATAGCAGCGACAATTAGTACGATATCGGGCGACAATTATCGGGCGACAATTAGTACAGCTATTGCTCAATTAGATTGGCGATAGCAAAAAAAACATGATCATACACTATGCTCAACTTGGATCTGAAATCGTCAGGGTGATAAATTCACAATTACCAGTATATAAAGTTATTTACGGAGATGGAATCGGTGATGTTTATTTATTTAGTACGGCAGTCCCAAAAGCGATTCCAATTGCAGAAAAATTCGGAATGAAAGCCTCTGAGGGCTACCAGCACCATCGGTGAAGCTGCTGATAATGCTTTCGAAGCTATCAGACAAAGGCTAGCAGGATTCATACGATGATAACCTAAGCCAGTAAAATTACCCAGCACCGAAGTGATGCCAGTAAATATTACTAAAATAATACATCAAGCTGCCAATGAACGGTTGAATGAATTAACTGAGAATATTCATCTGGTCATTTTTGTTTGGTTTGGTCGTCATTTTAATGAATCAATTCCAGAAGTCAACTGCGCAAAGAATAAACGTGGCTGGGCTCCAATACTTCTATTGAGATATATGCTTGATGCAAGGATATTGATGCTGACAGTGAGTGAGGCAATCATTTCATATAGACCGCAAACCGAGGTTTGGTTGCCAAAACCAGACAACAACGACAGCAGGGATATATTATTTACCAAGGATATGCGTCGTATTTGACGATGTAATCCAATATGGACGACGATGTCACGTGATGACTGAGCATTTGATTGACTTCTCAGCTACGCGAGAGCAGGGGCTAGTTAAGCATCATCATTGATTGCCAAACTCTATTCATGACCTTGACCATTGGTCCATATGGGTCTGTTACTCAACCTGATAATGAGATAGTTCAAATGGAACTGATTTAGTGGCACCATCCGTACATGACCAACGACGCTATAGGAATTTAAAGTATGACGATGATGCTACTAATGTTATTGAATTTATCACAGACATCGATGATGAGCCATCAGTTGATGATCTTAACGAGGATATCAACAATCAAATGGCATACGATTATTTTATGCTCGACAAACAAATCCAGCCATAATAGGCAGGCATAACAACGCAGACGTCATTTCTTCAAATTCCCAAGCTTCTCAGGAACAACTTTAATATTTTGGTTGTCTTTAATCGTGTTGATACGCGTTGAGAAACATCCATCAGGCTTGGTATTCCTGCGATATGGATATGATTATGTTTAAAAGCTTCTTTGCTAAACTGCAGAATACTACTTAAGGATTTGTTACAATAAATGTACAAGATCCATGAACACGATATCGCATTGGTCTTGATAAAATCTTTGGTTGAGAAACATGTTACCTGATAGCATTTTACCCCCACCAGCAACAGGGAGGGTGAACGACGATGGTCAAAATTTGATACGCAAGGTCAAGGGGGAATACAATAGACGCTAACCGACACGTTAGAGGCCTGGGTTCATCTTTCTGACCTTATATGTACATTGCCCCCCCCCCCCTTCCTTGTCTAATCTGATGATCTCACAGTACCAAAAAAACTTTCATGTGAATCACATCCTATCCATTTTTAGGGAAAGCGAAGTCTTATTTAAATGTATGGTGTGTGCGCATCCGAATGCGCGCCACACTCCTTGTGTCGACCCATGAAAATCATAATCACGTGAATTTTCCCCCACTTGCTTGGCTAGGTTCAATGAAAACATTGCATACCATCTGACGACGCAACGAAGACTACGTACAATTTTAAATAGTGAGTTCTTTATGTAATTAGATGTGAAAAATATACGCTGTTTCATTAACTTACTCTTAAAACGAATTGTCGTGGAAAAACAATTTGAGTTGGTACACTATTCCTTTTCCATTTTACTATCACTCGGATAGGCATATAGGTTCGCAAATACGAATCTGCATATTTAGCCTCGTAATTTGCATTCAAAATTAACAGGTTGTGCTTTAATATTTATTTGAATATGTTCAGTCTGCACACTGTATGTGAGACATTCAACCACTTCATTATTTCGTAGTGTGAAAGCGTTTACAATTTTTCAGCCACATAAATCTTCACTTACCCAAGAGAATAATCCAGGCATAGCCTCTATCAACATCACGGTGACGTATTCCGTTGCCCGCCATTGTGTGTTAATATATCCCTCTTTGTTTTTTGTTCAGCACCAGTCTTGTATCTGAAAAATAAGACCGAGATACCGATTACTTTGATCTGCTTTAAGTTACAAATCAATATTTGTTAGGCAATAATTGTTGCACAATGCTTCTTGTTACGTATATTTGATTTAAATAATTTATTTATTTTTTGTCATATTCAAATTTGACATTTTGGATTAAAAATTCATTCATTGGGAAATTTTTCTAGAAATTTTCACTCTACAAGTAAACAACAGATGTTAACCTCATTTTCTGACCTTGCTTCAGAGTGTAAACAAGCTTCTAAAATGATTGGTTGATTCAAAGGACAGAGCTTTATTTTAAAACTGATTGGTTGATTCCAAGGACATCTTTCTTGATCATACTGTATACGTGACTTTGCGAGCATGGGTTCGTTCTGTGACCTTCTAGAAAATCACGTGACCTCTTCTTGTTTACGAGAGAATCAGTATATAGCTGTGTTTTAGAAACTAACGGTTCAGTAGTTAGTCTGAGCTTTGGAATACAAAGTTGTGTGTTTTATTGTTTGAGTGTAAATCATTTCACTTCGTTTGGGATCAAAAGGAATTTATTGTGTTATTTATCTAGAAATTACTTGTGCTCATTTGAATTATTATAAAACTAAACTGACTTCATCACGTGACATCGTCGTCCATATTGGATTACATCGTCAAGATTCGAACCGGGAACTATTAGGGCATTTTATTATCAGGACTCTTGCAATTCCACTAGTGGATTATATTGTGAATTCTTTTTGGATTAATTTTTGGACTTGATTCTCTAAAATCGTAAGTTGAAATATTTTCTTTTATGAAAATATTTGTACTCTATAAATTGTTTGTTAAATTTTTACAAGCTTGTTATTTTCACTTCTATGTTGCTGCTTATTCGAGCCTATGCACAAACACTTCTAAAGATCATGCTGAAACTAGGCGCAACTCCGTTGATTAGATCGTGGGCTATAAATCACTGTAAACTGAAACACTGCAGACATCGGAGCGATATGACTAAAAAATTGTTAAAGCTACGTTAAAAATCATAATCACACACCTCCAAGAAGGCATTGGGTTTAGGTTAGATAATATAAATATAATATGGTTGTCAGTGTAGAAATATGGCTACTTCAAAGTCAATGGCGACTTCTCCAATGAAAAATTTACAACAAACAGGAAATTGAAAATTCCACAAAACACAAAAGTTGCGTGGTGGTATTATAGAGCTGGACACAAACATGACCTGTGGGTAACGAGTTAAACGATAGACGCTTCTCAACAGAATACAATTAAATTCGGTGGGCCGAATCATTATGCAAACTAACTGACTTAATTAATCACGTGTGTGTGTGTGTGTGGCGTTTTACGGAGTCTCATGATACTATCGAATATATGGTGCCAACTCAAGGTAATGTTCTTAAAATGTAAAATGGTCAACATGAACAATTCTCCATTTTGTGATGAAAAGCAATAACATGTGAAGAAAAGCAATAACAGTCTCAGCGTGAATCTAAATACTACGGGTGGAGTAAACAGCATTTAAGTCGAATGAAACTGATTGACAATAATTGTATGTGTTACTTTAACACATATAAAATCTTACAAATTGAATCCATAAAATGTTATCATCTGCTTCATAGAGAATTTTTACTTCTTGAATTACGATGGTTTTATATCTTCTTAAAAGGTTTACTCAAACTTTCTCACATTAACCGCACAACTTCGACAAATGTTGGCATATTTAATTTTTAGGACAAGCAGTTGACCTACTTAAGTCTAATGAAAGTCATTAGTTAAGCTTGGTCTACATGTGAGGGAATCTTCGAAAATTACATGTACCAACGTGGGCTTCAAGTATGGTGTTATTTGTTTCAGTCCATGAAATGTCGTTGATGCTATGATATGATATTATTCACTACAATGGAGGAAATAAAACTATTGTCAAAGACAAACGACTATAGTTATAATAAACTACCAATGTAGAGTTGTGTTTTTTCCCCATGACATATGGCTGATACTAAAGTTATTTAAACTATATCAGGTAAATTATACTGGTATGTTTACACTAACTGTATTTTTTCCACCATGACAGATAATACAAGATTATCATGTTAATTCGTTTTCCAAATAAGGATTGCCATACCATATATGGATATTCTACTATAGGTTATTCAATAAATAAATTAAAATCTGTTATGAGAGACTTCTGCTATGTTCGGAAACCTGTCATTTACAACCACAGAAAAGCAAGCCGTTGATTGGGAGCTAAAATGTTACAGGTAAACTATTGTAACGAAATGTATGAAGGTTGTGTATGGAAAAAAAATTGTTCTATACTGTCACTTTAACAAAGGACACACATTTTGTTTACGACGAAACTTATTATCTATCTAGAGAAAATGGCATCCAAACCTAATTTGAGGAGTATCCCCATATCCGTTCTTTTGAATGTCAGTTTAAATGAAAATGAATCACACAATACTACAGTTAATTATAAGTATCTGAAAGGGGTGGGTGGGTGGCAGACAAGTCATCTGTAATTCTGATGGGTTTGTCTAATGCTGGTACAGAATGTGTGCTTGAACTTTACGCGGAAATGTCCCTTGATAAATTGTTTTTACAGAAAATATTCGATGAACTTGGTAAGAAAGCAGAAGATATCAGGCTATGCACAGGACGATAGATTCAATTCTGAATAATATAAGAAGTACTCTGAGGTCAAAAGTTCATGTTGTTAAGGAAGAGTCTAAAGCAGTGAAATTTAAAACCATTGATACTGAGGAAAGTCTGTATTTTGGCGACTAGACAGTGACAAAATTGCAGAACGATAGGTAAGCATGAACTCCAGACATTGCATGAGAAGATGAGTGAGTTAAACATATGGAGATACCAATTCTTCTCATGGAAAAGCATGAAAGATAATACAACATTTTGTTGCATGGGATGCGACAAGATGATCCAAGGGAGAACATTTATCAAGTGCTCAAAGAAAATCGATAGAAAAGACCTGGGCATCAACAAGCAAGGAATACACGATATGTGGTTTGTGAATGCACATCGAACTTCTACTAAAGCTCATGTTCCAGCCCCTCTTATAATAAATTTAAGTTGTTGGGTAGATAGAGAACGGGTGTTGCCCTGTGCTAAGCACTTGTAAGGCTCAACAAATGGAATAGTGACTGACCTGCATGTTCCCTATGAAAATAGAACAGGGCGACTGGCTAAGCAAGTTTATGCCTTTCTAAAAAAACGAGAATCTTCAGACAAGTATAAGAGGGCAAAAACAGATTTGTGGTTGGAAACAAGATGGATGCCAGCGATAGTTGGGCAAATAGAAAGTGACGTAATATTGGACCAGTAAACGTAAAAAGTCAGAGATTCAGTATTTGTTTATTGTATCGTATAGTATACATCTCAGTCTTTGACTTTTCCATTGTATGTATGTATGTATGTATGTATGTATGTATGTATGTATGTATGTATGTATGTATGTATGTATGTATGTATGTATCTTGTATAACTATCTGTATATTAGAAACATACGTATGAACGTCTTAAATTGTACACATTATATAGATAAGGAAGAGCATGTAATAAAAAGTAGACGTAGAGAATTAAAACCCTTTGTAAGGCTGGGATACAAAATGTGAATTGACACCGGATGTTTTTGAGCAGTAGATCTTTATTTTAATAGTTAGCAATTGATTCTGAGAGCTTTCCTGTTACTTACGTTGCATGTATTTTTACGATTTAAATATAGCAACAAAACGACGTAGCACTTTTTGAAGTAAAAAAGGTAATTTCAGCTAAAATTAACGAGCATGCAGAATAAGGCATCTGTTTTAAAGGATCAATGTATATATATATATATATATATATATATATATATATATATATATATATATATATATATATATATATATATATATATATATGTAAGAAAATTAAATAATGAATATTGAGCATAAACAATTTTGTTGAAGATGCACATATATATATATATGGATATGTATATGGATATGTATATGGATATGTGTATATGTATGTGTATATGTATGTGTATATGTATGTGTATATGTATGTGTATATATATATATGTATGTGTATATATATATGTATGTGTATATATGTGTGTATATATATATGTGTGTATATATATATGTGTGTATATATATATGTGTGTGTATATATATATATGTGTGTATATCTATGTGTGTATATATCTATGTGTGTATATATCTATGTGTCTATATATCTATGTGTATATATCTATGTGTGTATATATCTATGTGTGTATATATCTATGGGTATCTATCTTGTGTATCTATCTATGTGTATCTATCTATATCTATCTATATCTATCTATATCTATATATATATATCTGCTAGAAATATAAGTATGAAAGTCTTATATTAGAATACAGATAGGGAAGTGCATACAATAAATAGCCTGCTTGAAGATGTATCGATCGAAAATCTAGATTACATCAAATAAACAATTTTGTACTTACTTTTCTCTCTTTGTAAGCTACTTCAAGCGTTAAAATTCTGTATACCAAGACACTTCATTTCGTTGCATAAACTCGTTCTGCGAAATCAAAGACGGGTACTCGAATGACAAAATCTGGGCCTAGTTTTCGGCATTGTTATTTCTAAGTTTTAGTGTTAGTCTGGTCACATTTCTAATCTCACATGTATTAGCTGGGGGTATTGTGATGCTCTCAGTTTATCCGTGCGTCTAGCCGTTGCCATTTCCCTTCTTAAACCGTTGAGAGGAAATTCACGAAACTTTGTTATGTTGCCTCTTAGATAACCATCTATAAAAGGGATGTAATCCAAATTTCATCTGTGAGGCCCTGGAGGGGACTGTATATAAGATTTATCAAAATACGTCGATTACACTGACATTTTCAAATAGTTTCTAATCAAACTTGCATCTGCAGCCTTACCATCAAGACACAATAAATGGGACGGATTTGCATTATGACCTCTCGATAACAGTTTGGAAGTGGTAGTGAATACCGGGCTATGGAGGGTTGTTGGGCGCACAGGAGTCTGACATTTTATCAATAAAGTACGGCGAAATGTCTGACATGAATTACCCTTATCGGTAATATAAATAAGCACAAGGAATGCAAGCGTGACCACAACCCTTCGCTCGATTCGACTTTTTCTCAAGAGTCTTTTATCGCTTCAGAATCGCAAGAAGACTTAAAAACTACACACATGCATTCAAAAGACAGTGACGTACCAACGCAGAACTCTTAAATGACCATGTCCTGAATCCAATCGGCGAATTAACCTTTATTTTCAACATTACGGTCACAATCCCTCGCTATCAAAATCGATCTGACGGAAATAGCCCATTCTACCAGTTTCTACCTTGCAATAAATATGCTGAATAACATGATGAAAGTAATTTCACAAGATAAAATGTTTATCTTGCTTTTTATTACAGATTGTATCATTTTATAATTTTATTTAAATTTTCAGATCAGAAATATGTAATCAAAGTTCGGATAGTTGAAATGACGGTTGATGACGTTATCACTAAATTTCCCTAATATTCAAAGATAACAGGTTCTGCGCCGTGTTCTGTACAAAAATTAGACACTAACGCATAAGTATGAAGAAAACTCGTCTTCGGGATAAATAATCAAGAACTTTAAAAAAAAAGCCAGTAAGGTGATTGTAACAGTGTTGTTTAAGGTCACTTTATTCTTTTTCGTCCATACATGGGTAAGAAAGGAAGACAAGAGCTATATGTATTTTCAGAAATTATGGTATTCCAAATATCGCTCATAATCAGAATACAAATAAGGCCGTTTAATTACTGCTTTCTTCTTCAAATAAAATGTATTCTATTCATAACCATAATGTTATTACTTTTAATCTGCTGGACGGCCACATATGTTGACATCGTTTTGTTTATATTAAAAAAAAATGCACTTTGCGTTTACCATCTCCGTAGACGCTTGTTTGATTTATATTAAAGTATGTTTAATATCATACAAATGCCAATTGACATTTACGGACGCTCAACCGCCAAAAGATGGCCCTGATGTGGATCTAACCAGGTTTGGCACCAATGGGATCTGATTTAGTTTACCTGCCGGTTTGTTGTTGATGTTGACCCGGGATAACCTGTGAGTTTTAAAGGTCAAACAAGATAACGTTTAAACGTCTGACGTGGACATTCTTGATATTTCGATATTGATTCTTAGACAGGTTGCATGAAAAATAGAAGGCGTGTCCTCTATGCTATTACATCAAAGTACACGTAAATTTGCAATAATGACAAGAGTCCAAGTGTACTATATAGTACGTTCTGAAGTAAATTCTTAACTTTAAATATTTTGATTGGTCAATTATAAATTTCAACCAGTCCGATTGCTGGATTTTAGACTCGTTTAAGTCCAGACTTATTTATGTTGGTGAAATCCAGGCCAAGTTAAATCTGTTTGATACAAAACATAATAACATATTCCCTCAAACAGTTACTGGGATCAACAATGATCGACGCTTACAATTGATCTATTCTAACAGAATGTATGTACAAAAAAAGAGCAGTTTTAAATCTAGAAAACCACGTGATCAAAACGTGACAACGATATTCACTATAATGAAAGATACAGTAGCCGTTCAATCATTTATCAATGCTAACTTGCCATAAATTGAGCTTATCCACAACTTTGACTACATTCAATGCAATTGAAAGAATTGTGGATGTGCAAATGTGTTTTTGAAACGGTCATTTAAAACACGTGACTTGAGAAACTACAATGAACCACTATCGTAAATCAGCACCTTTTTCACTGCACGTTCCAACACCCACCACAGGAGTCATGTTTTATCAATAAAGTACGGCGAAATCTCTGACAACACGAATTACCCTTATCGGTAATATATATATATATATATATATATATATATATATATATATATATATATATATATATATATATATATATATATATATATATATATATATATATATATATATATATATATATATATATTGTGTGTGTGTGTGTGTGTGTGATTCAATTTAGGAAATGAATAAAATACTAAATCTAAATATTAATTTTCAGACGGAATGTTTCCTCTATTTTTGACAAACTAAGTATAATGTCAAACATGGTAATCTCTTGCATTGCTTTACAGTATAATTTGCTATTTTATCTTTTTGCTTTGGTCATATCATTATATTATCATGTCATTGTATTGTCATGTCATTGTGTTGTCATATTATTATATTGTCATGTCATTGTATTGTCATGTCATTGCATTATATTTTAATGTCATTGTATTTTATATCATTATATTGTCATATCATTGTATTGCCATTTCATTGTATTAATAATAATAATAATAATAATAATAATAATAATAATAATAATAATAATAATGAGGACTTGTATAGCGCCTAATCTTTAAAAACTCTAAGCGCTTTACACCATCAAAATTGATATGACTACACTACAGAACAACAAATGACAAAAACAATGAAATTGGAAAACATAAAAACATGCTGAAAATATATAAGATACAAATCATGACTATGTCGCTAAGTTTGTCCCTGAAGTCGAAACAGGTTAGTCTTGAGAGCACTCTTAAAAGGGACCACTGTGTCTTTGTGTCTAATTTCAATGGGCAATTCATTCCACGTCGCCGGGCCCTGGTATGCAAACGAACGTTGTCCATATGACTTTGTTTTTACCTTGGGAACAATGAGTATACGATTATCAGAAGAAGAGCATAAGGATCCAGCTGGTGTATACACATGGGTGAGGCTGGATAGGTATGTTAGACTGGAGTCAATCATTGAAATATAGCACAGAGAACAAATTTTCTGTTTGATTCTGTATCGAATCGACAGCCAGTGTAGGGTACAGAGCAGTGGTGAGGTGTGCTCTGATCGAGGTACTCTAAAGATGATCCGTACAGCTGTGTTTTGAACTTTTTGAAGTTTCTGGAGTAAATATTGTGATGAACCAGACAGAATTGAGTTACAATAGTCCAGTCTTGAAAGTACTAATGAACACACAAGTGTTTTCGTGGCATCAACAGAAAGATATTTACGAATGGAACTGATGCGTCTCAATTCAAGATATGCAGCCCTGCAGATGTTCATGACATGTTGGTGAAATGTGAGAGTACTGTCTAGAGTAACACGTAGATTCCGTACTGACTGTGAGAATTTAATGTTGGTGTTGCTGATATTTATTTTCTGAGGTAAAGGATGTGAGTGAGAAAGTCTTTGTGTTGTGATCAGAATAGCCTCAGTTTTATCACCATTCATCTGCAGCTTGTTACATGTCATCCATGATTTCACATCCGAAATGCACTTCTCTACTCCATGGATGGTAGCATCAACTTCATTTGGGTGGCTAGACTTGTATATTTGGGTGTCATCAGCGTACAATTGGTGCGACACTGGGTGATGATCTATGACACTTGAGAGCGGCTGAGTGTACAGAATGAAGTGAACAGGTCAAAGAACAGATCCCTGTGGAACACCATAACATAAGTCAACTGGTCTTGAGTGTATTCCATTTGCAGATATAATTTGTGTCCTGCTGACTAAGTAGGTTTTGAACACTGGAGACGGTGAAGTAATATATCATGGTCCATTGTGTCAAATGCTGCAGATAAATCCAGAAGAGTGAGGACTGTAATCTTTCCACTATCCAAAGCAGAGAGAATGTCACTAAATACTTTCAGAAGAGTAGTTTCCGTACTGTGGCAAGGGCGATATGCAGACTGTACATTGCTAAAAAGACTGTTTGAATTCAAATGAGATACAAGTTGAGTTAGAACAACCTTTTCTAAGACTTTTTATATGAAAGGGAGATTAGAAACTGGGCGGTAGTTCTTTAAATCGTTATGGTCCAGTGTTAGTTTCTTCAGCAGTGGCTTTACGATGGCAGTTTTGAAAAATGATGGGAATTCCCCTGATGAAAGAGACATATTAATAACATCAGTTAGTGAAGGCAATATTGGGTCTAAGCACTCAAGCAGCAGTGATGTCAGAATTGGATCAATTTCACAAGACTTTGGTGCACTTTTCATCACGATTGTCCGAATTAAATTTATAGAAACAGGTTCAAATGCTCCTAACGGTTGTCGCTGAAATTCTGCATCATAACTTTATGGTGACGAATCAGTTGAAATTGTGCTGTCAAGCGAATCTCTAATGGTTTGAACTTTGTCATTGAAGAAATTTGCAAACTGGTCTGGTAGGTCTAGTGGAGAGAATGTCGTTGGAAGTGGTGTACATTTGTTCCTTGACATTAGCTTGTTAGTTATCTCGAAGAGCTCTTTGCAGCTGGAACTCTCCGTGATCTTAGAACTGTAGTGGGATGATTTGGCTAAATGGACTATGTTTGTGACGTTCTTCTTAGCGGCTTCGTAGATTTGTTTATGAATAGTGAGTCTGGTGGAAAGCCAAAGCCTCTCTACTTTTCGGCGATGTCTTTTAGCAGTGCGAAGCTGTCCCTAACACTGCTATACCAAGTTGAACACTCTGCATTTGGGGGCTGGGGCATGTTTTTCAAGCAATGAACGCAGGCAGTTATCAAGTTGTTTCGCTGTTGGATGTTAAGAAAGTTGTTAGGTTTTATTGGATGTCATGCATGAATTTGGTTCTATTTATCATACGGAGGTTTCTCTTAGTAGCAAATAGAGGTGAAGGGCTAGGGACTGATACGTCGAGATGGCATACAATACAGAGTGATCCTATGCAAGTTCGTGGGATACAAGAGTTGATTGCAGAATATTATCATCAGGTCTATAAAGAAACCAGTCTAAAATGTGACCAAGTTTATGGGTAGGTTGGTTAACTGACTGTTTAAGATTGAAAACATGAATGGAATCTAGGAGTTTTGACGTGTTTGGTTTACCAGGACAGTCATAGTGAAAGTTGAAATCTCCAAAAATAATAAGGTTGCCACCTATCGAATTTCCATACTCTAGAAGATTTGGAAACTACTCCAAAACGAGAGATTCAGTCAGCTTGTTTTTTCTACAAGGAGGAGGACGGTAGAGACAGAAGAAATAGACTGACCTAAGAGCCAATGCATGATGAAACACAACAATGTAGACGATGACAGAAAACAACCACAAATATCACAAATATAGTACAAACTCGGAAGAGCCCACTTTCAAGCAGTCATGTCATTGTATTGTTATATCTTTAAATTGTCACGCTTAATGCCTTGTGACTGCTAAGACCTTTGCCTGCATCCTTTTTCTCTCTTTTCTTATTTTACAATAATTGCAACCCTTTTGGTGTCTTTGTTATTATTATTAATCAATCAGTATTGTATACTGCTTGAATATCATTTGCTTTGTATCCGGTTTTGCTTGCTTTCTCTGCTGTAAAGGTATTTATGACAGCATATTCATTTTGTTAAGACTGTATCACAAGTATTCTTGCTATCCGATATGAATATTCTTCTCCTTGCTTTCTTTGTTGCAAAATAAAATTAATATAATTGTGGAAGTATTTGTATGAACTGTAAATATATATTTCTAAATTATTTAAAGGCTCTAATTTTATACACTGTTATTTTTTCCGTCCCTAATAATGTCCTCCTTTCCTATGTGAAAGGCAAAAACACCAATAAATTGTATTTGCATTTTAGGATTTTATGTATTATTAAGATTTGATGTATTAAA
Source organism: Unio delphinus (assembly GCA_029339505.1). Lineage (NCBI taxonomy): Eukaryota > Metazoa > Mollusca > Bivalvia > Unionida > Unionidae > Unio > Unio delphinus. The sequence continues at coordinate 17,777,996 of JAQISU010001235.1, forward strand.
CTTGGATATATCGCTGTCCAAGGGCTTCAGCAGGGTCAAAGGTACTAAGCTAGAAACAGTCCACAGCTTCAGTTATTTGCGGGCAACATTAACATTTTAAGGATCAACGCCTGTCCAAGATTGCACAGACAACAGCAACATTGACACAACTGATGCCCATTTGGAATGACAACAACATCACACTCAGTTCAAAGGTCAGACTGATGCACTCTCTTGTGATCTCCGTATTTCTCTACGCCTGTGAATCATGGACAATAACAGCTGACTTTGAGAAAAGGATAAAGGCCACAGAGAGATGTTTCTGAGAGATCCTCGGCATCGCACACAAACACCGTGTCACCAATAAAGAAATGCCACGTTTGTATCTGACCAGGCTGCCCCGTTGATACACATATGTTCATGCTAGTATTTGGCCACAAACCGTGTTATTACTATGGGACAATGTAACGCAGTAAGAAGAGCACGATATTAAAACATTGACACCTCTGTGTGAAATAAGATATACCGCGGTACAAACAAGATACATCATGGCATTATAAATAAATACCGCGGTTTTCAGCATACATACCATGACATTAGGTGATGATTAGTCGTTTAAGGAATCGATTGTTGATGCATACCATAGCATTAATGTAATAATTAGGAAGTGCAGCTACATATGTAATATGGGAAAAATTTCAACCATAAGGAAAAAATTAACTACCGCGGTCAGTATTTTGTTCATGCCGATTTATTTCTTCTTTCATTGTTTCATAATTAATATTTTAATAATACCACCGGATATATTAATTAATACATGGTATAAATTACTTTTTACCAATGGATACAATATTAATACCATGGTATATAATATTTAATACGATGGCACCTTTTAATTAATACATCGATATTAATGCGATATTAATAAGTGATACTTAAACAGTTGTTGTTGTTGTTGTTGGTTTAACGCTATTTATCAGCACAAGATTAGCAGTACACATAGGACAGTATAAATGATGAAGGAATAACCTGGAAAAATCCAGCAAGAACCGTCGACCGATGGGAAGCTGTTGTTATAGGGTTTAACGCAATTATTCAGCACACGATAGCTAACATGGCGGCCAGTATTGATGGTGGAGGAAGAACACAGGAAACCCCCTGAAAGAACCACCGACCCTCGGAAAGTAACTTACAAGCTTTCTCAAATACCCACATAGGCCGAACCCAAGGCTCAAACCAATACGGACAGGGATGATATGGTAGAGATATGTAAAAGGGTATTCAATATCTGTGTATTAAATAATATACACCAAGTTGCAAATATCTGAATACCACGGTCTTAAGTATTATATATCATGGTATTATAATACTGATATAGCTCTGAATGAAGCTAATGTGATTTCTAAAAAGGGAGACAAAATAGAACCAAACTTGTCTGATGGAGAGGAGTCCAAAAGCAGACCATGAGGATAAGTACGAAACAAGTTTTGGTCCAATGTGCAAATAATAGTTGATATTTCAAATGTTAAATGTCTTCAATTCCATGTTGTATTGTTTAGTTTCAATGTTTTATTTTATATGTCGAGCTTCAATTTATCCGTAGAATTACATCTTTAAGGGTTTAAAGCAAAGACAATTTCATATATTAGTTCCCATTATGTTTACTCATTCAACCTATACAGTGTTAAGTTCCTATTTATTGTCCCTGCAGAGTTCATTTTGTCACCAAAATATGAAGAACCAATGGGTGTGTCCATCTTTTTTATATTGAAATAAAACAGATATTGAATATGTTTTGTATGTGGGCTCCATAAAAACTAATGGGTTGCATTGTAGCATATTGATTGTAATGTATTTCCTCCAAGATCAAATAAAGAAAGGTAGTATCTTCCAAAACGGGCAGTTTAAACTTGCAGAGTCCACAGTAAGCACAACGTTATAAAACATCTGACCATTGGTCCCAATGCCCGCAGGTGAACCGATCATGCTACATTGGTTTATTCATAATAATTCATGAATGAATAAAATCCATTAACAGGTTTGGGGAATAGAGGTGAATGAAGAAGAAAACAAAACTTTAAAACCTTCCTGCTCTATATGAATGTGAATGAATGGCCGGTGCAAGGCATTTTGGCGCCCTAGGCGAGATCAGATATCTGGCGCCCCCTTCCACTCACGCCCTCCCCCACCCGCCCATCGCCCTAGGCGATTGCCTAGTTCACCTAGCGGATGCGCCGGCCCTGATGTGACCAGAGGACAAAAGGGGTGAGAATGCGCGTCGCAGAATAGTCTTGGCTTCATAATGATTCACCCCAAGTATGATAAAAACCCGTCTATTCGGGATAAATAAACAAGAATTAAACAAAAACAGTAAGGTGATTGTAACAGTGTTGTTTAAGGTCACTTTATTCTTTTTCGTCCATACATGGAAAAGACAGGAAGAATAGAGCTATATGTATGTTTAGAAATTATAGTATTCCAAATATCGTTCATAATCTGAACACAAGTAAATATTGCAAGATAAAAGACCGTTATTCTTCAAATAAAATTTATTCTTTTCATAACCATAATGTTATTACTTTCATTCTGCTGGACGGCCACATAAGTTGACAATTTTATTAAAACCTTGTTTGCACTTGAGCGTTTACCATCTCCATAGACGCTTGTTTGATTTATATTAAAGTACGATTAATATCATACAAATGCCAGTTGACATTTACGGACGCTCAGCCGCCAGAAGACGTGGCCCCGATGTAGATATGACCAGGTTTGCCACCAAGGGGATTTGATTTGGTTTACCTGCCGGTTTGTTATTGATGTTGACATGGTATAACCTGTGAGTTTTAAGGTCAAACAAGATAACGTTTTAAACGTCTGACACGGACATTCTTGATATTTCGATATTGATTCTGAGACAGTTTGCATGAAAAATAGAAGACGTGTCCTCTATCCTATTACATCAAAGTATAAGTAAATTTTCAATAACGACACGAGTCCCAGTGTACTATATAGTACGTTGTAAAGTAAATTCTTAACTTTAGATATTTTGATTGGCCAATTATAAATTTCATCCAGTCCGATTGCTGGATTTTAGACTCGTTTAAGTCCAGACTTATTTATGTTGGTGAAATCCAGGCCAAGTTAAATCTGTTTGATACAAAACATAATAACATATTCCCTCAAACAGTTACTGGGATCAACAATGATCGACGCTTGCAATTGAACTATTCTAACAGAATGTATGTACAAAAAAGAGCACTTTTCAATCTAGAAAACCACGTGATCAAAACGTGACAACGATATTCACTATAATGAAAGATACAGTAGCCGTTCAATCAATTATCAATGCTAACTTGCCATAAATTGAACTTATCCACAACTTTGACTACATTCAATCCAATTGCAAGAATTGTGACTGTGCAATTGTGTTTTTGAAACGGTCATTTAAAACACGTGACTTGAGAAACTGCAATGACCCACTATCGTAAATCCACACCTTTTTCACTGCACGTTCCAACACCCACCAACCTTTCATAGCCCTGTATTCACTACCACCTCCAGACTGTGAACCAGAGGTCATAATGCAAATCCGTCCCATTTATTGTTTCTTAATGTTAAGGCTGCAGATGCAAGTTTGATTAGAAACTATTTGAAAATGTCATTGTTATCGCCATATTTTGATAAATCTTTTAGACAATCCACTCCAGGGCCTCACAAATGAAATTAGGATTACATCCCTTTTATAGATGGTTATCCAAGAGGCAACATAACAAAGTTTCGTGAATTTCCTTTCAACGGTTTAAGAAGGGAAATGGCAACAGCTAGACGCACGGACAAACTGAGAGTATCACAATACCCCCAGTTAATACACGCGAGATTAGAAATATGAACAGACTAACACAATGATTCAAAAATAACAATGCCTAAAACTAGGCCCAGATTTTGTCATTCGAGTACCCGTCTTTGATTTCACTGAAAGAGTTAATGCAACAAATGAAGTATCTTGGTATACAGAATTTAACGCTTGAAGTAGCTTACAAAGAGAGAAAAGTAACTATAAAACGGTTCATTTGCCGTGATATAGGTTTTCGACAGATATATCTTCAAGCAGAGCTAAAACTATTTCTTATATGCACTTCCGTATCTGTACTATGTGTATAATTCAAGACGTTCATACGTATGTTTCTAATACATACATGCATACATACATACATACATACATACATACATACATACATACATACATACATACATACATACATACATACATACATACATGCATACATACATACATACATACATACAATTAACAAATGAATATTGAACATAAACATTATTGGCGAAAATGCATAGGTACACATAAATGATAACAGAATTTTGAGAAAAGAAAAACGCATTATACGATTTCATCATGACGACTTCTTAGAATGTTCAACAAGCAGTGTAAATTATAAATGAGCACATATATTAAATTTATGAGTCTAGCTTCAATAAATAGTTGGTCCTTTAAAACAGATGCCTAATTCTGCATGCTCATTAATTTTATCTGAAATTACCTATTCTACTTCAAACAGTGCTACGTCATTTTGTTACTATATTTAAATCGTAAAAATACATGCAACGTAAGTAACAGGAAAGCTCCCAGAATCAATTGCTAACTTTTAAAATGAAGATTTACTGCTTAAAAACATAGGATGTAATTTCACATTACGTATTCCAGCCACACAGGGTTTTAATTCTCTAGGTCTAATTTTTATTAAAAAAAATTACTTTGTGGAAAAAGTCTAAAATGGCTTTCTTGTGTAGATCTTACATACAACTTGAAATATTTACCTTGCCAGGTATGACCCTATCATCAGCCTTCTATAAAATTAGTTCAATTGTCTGCATGGATTTTACACATTTAAAAAATCGCTTAATTCGCAATTTTAGTTTCATTCTTGATCACCTCAACTTTGTATCGAAGTTGCTTCTGTTTCTGTTAAGAATAGACTCGTAGAAAGCTGAGGTTTTGTAGGGGGGGGGGATGGTAATAATGAGCGACGGACGCGTACCCTGCCTTGCCACCTGGACCCGAATGGGTTTTGCCTCATTCGGAAGTACCAGGCCTGGCCGGGATTGAAGAAAAAAGAATATCAACTGCGCTTCTCAACCACCCCCCCCCCACACACACACACAGTATGCAGGTAAAAAAAGACGTTGTGTTATGGTTGCCAAATATGACGATGAGAGAGAAGAGTGGGTAGGAAAATTGACGAAATGGTAATAGAACAACCAGACACGGTTTAAAAATTGACCCGCCCGGTCTCCGGCAAATTTACCTACTCGTTAATCTCCAATAACAATGCAGAAGCTTGGTGTAAGAGTTGCTTATCATCCAAGAAGGGTCTTTATTCAGAGACCTAACAAGCGTGATGCATATTTTGTGTGGTTATCGCTTGCATGCAAATCGTTGCGATTCTTACATTTAGAAAAATGTAAGATTCAAATGATTGAAAACTGTTCTGTGGCCATCTATTGTTACTGATCTAGATCTTAAAATAGTGAACACAAAGAAGCGAAACCAACACATCAACAAACAAGTTATTGATATAAAATTCAGGAATAATTATTCGTTTAAAATATTTATTGGAATTACATAGTGCTCGTTTACATTTTGAAAAAGAACGATACTTGGGGAATATTGAGAACTCATTGAGAGACATTCAGAATTGTATCATTGGAGTACATCAGTACATTCAAGACTTAGTGCATCAGGTTATTCAAGACTTTTGAGATATATTTGGAATATTCTAAACTTTTGGACTTGGGATAGGACATTTAAGGTTATCTGACATTTAATTCACAATACCGTAAAAGTTTCTAAAATTTTCATTTATAAGAATAACTAGAGAAATAAATTATTTGTCCATTTTACCGAATTTGTTGGTTTGTTGATGCACACCAACAAAAGGTTTTAGTAGGTATAGAAATAAATGTGGACAAACCTATATCGAATTGCATGGAAAAGAACACGGCTATTTATGAGTACGATAACCCCAGACAGCTCACATTAACTGAATACTTCAACTAAGAAGATTGATTAAATTGTGATAATCCCAGAAAGCTCATATTAAATGAGTCCTTTACGGATTTCATCCATTGTGATTGCAAGACCTATCTAGATGAACAAAAAATGAAAGCGTTGGAGATGTTGCTCGCACAACGGATGAAGACTCCTCGACTCAAGTTTAATTTGTCAATACGTGTTCCTCTCAGCAGTTTTGCTGGTAAAATATCACCTCTGATCAAATTGCAATCAAGCATAACTTTCCAAAACTCAAACTTCTGATAAGATTGATATAAAAAATTCCTTTTTTCCTCCCAAGAATACTTCTTTTAAAAGTAAGGGCACACTATTTATTTTTGCACCGCTCCGGTGGCCTAGTGGTTAGAGCGTCCGCCGCGGAAGCGGGAGGTTGTGGGTTCAATCTCCAGCCGAGTCATACCGAAGTTTAAAAAAAAAGTTGTACTAATAGCTGCCTCGTCAGGCGCTCAGCATTAAGAGGTTATTGTTTGGCCTGGTTAATGGATGGGACATGATGCTGCGTGTCTGTGGCATATGATGCCCCAGTGCTAGACATCACTATAAACTGCCTCACTGCAGACATCGTAGCGATATGACTGAAAAATTGTTAAAAGCTACGTAAAAAATCCTAATCAAACAAAACAAAACAAAATATTTTTGCTACAGGTTGAAAAATAAACAACATAATAAAGATAGAGATATTTCAAATGCTGTTACTTCAAATTCGTCAGTATAACGATTCTGCATTGAAAGCAATATATTTGTTGGATTAAACAGACCCCAATCGGATGCTTTAGTGGAGAAGTATGAACCATTAATGTCGAAAGTTTCCATATCACTTTTTTGCGATTCCAACAAGCCTATCTTTATAAACATATTAAAGGGACACATAAGGTTAAAAAAAATCCGAGAAGTCACCTAGTTCATATTCTGGTAGTAGAACGCAGCTTTATTAATGG